>JAOVVF010000001.1:19545591-19563913 GCA_028565595.1 Duopalatinus emarginatus
ATTTGTGTTCTATTCTGAATAAAATATTGACATTTGCCATCTCCACATCATTGCATTCAGTTTTTATTCACAATTTGATTAGTGTCCTAACTTTTTTGGAATCCGGTTTGTATTATGTCAAGTTAGAAAATCCCACCATGCCATCATATTAGTGTAACAGCAAATCGTAACACATTTCTTTTCTGCAGATCGAGCTACGTCAGGACTACGAGATGTGTGTAGCAGAGCTACAGAGTGTCGAGCTGCGCCAGGAGGTGTTGCTTTTCCAGATAGAGTGTCTCCAGGACGCTCTTGAGGGAGCCGAAGAGACGCTCACTGAGACCAAGAGGGAGGCTCATCAGTTTAGCATGGTACATACACTAACATGTTTTTCTAACTAAACAAGAATGAGGCCTGGTTCTATTTCACACCCTAGAGACAAATAAGTATCACCGAATCACATGCGTATCTCCTTGTACATGTGCACCACATATGCTTTCCACACAAGTCACAAAGTGTTATATTTTTATTATTTATCATTATCATTATTATTATTATTGTTGGTATCCAAACCTTCAGGGAGACTGGACTTTGTCCCTGAGAGACATGTTGATGCACTTTATCTACTAAGACACTTTCAATGTTCTTTGTAGCTCCAGGAAGTGGCGCTCACTTTTCATTCTCCCAGCCAACATCGTAGAGGTTTTTCATTAACGTTACACAAGAGTAAGGCTATTAAAACATCCAGTCATGCAGTTATCTTATCAACCAGTCATGCAGCAGCAACACAATCATGTAGACACACAAGTCAAAAACATGCTAACGTTTACAGCAAACATCAGAATGAAGTCAAAGTTTGACCTCTGACTTGGTCAATGATTTCAGAATCAGATGGTCTTCTGTGATTATTCCACACACAATAGTCTCCAAAAAAAAAAATTCAGAGTGTGCAACAGTTCTGTGGGTGGAAAGGCCTTGTTGAAAATAGGGGTCAGAGGAGAACGGCCAGATTGGTTCGAGCTGCCAAAAAGGATACAGTAACACATACACAGCAGAACTTGAGTGTTTTTCTCTCACGTATCATTCAGCATGGATTCCGCTACATTACAAAACTCTTAATGCTAGGTATGGTTGGGCGGTACGGCGGTATTTCGGAACCAAATTCCTGCTTTATATCTACATTGAACACTGGGACTTTAAGACACTTCTGTCATACATGATGAAACAAGGTTTATACTTGACTCTTGTGCAACTAGTGTGAGGGAGCGCACACCAAAAATGACACAATCGATGTGGTTCTGCTCATGCGTGCCAGGCCCACACGTCTCAGCGCATGGTTGTGAACCTTAGTTTGCACACGCCGCTTCGCGCTTCATGTTCATAATGGACGATTTTGAGAGAGCAGGGGTATTTCTCTAAACAGGGGTATTTCTCTGAACAGGGGTATTTTTCTGAACAGAGGTATTTCTCTGAACTGCCTCTCGTTATTTCAGAGGATATGAAGCATCGTGTATAAATCGCTCCACCTTTCTATTCCGTTGACGTGCCGTGTGTGGAGTCATGTGAGACAGAAAGACAAACACCACTCTTAGTGTTTGTAGTACAGCTGCTAATATTGTTAACCCTGTTCGTAACTTCCTCAAGTATGACTAAATAAACCAGTTTGTTTTTCTGGTCAAAACACTGAATAAATGTTGAATCTGCTCTTCTTTGTGAAGGTCAGGATCACACTGAGCTCACCCTTATAAAGACCTGTTACTTATTCATCTCTTTAGTGTGGTCATGTGATCAGAGAGACATAATCATGGTTATCTGTTTATATATATAAAAAAGTCATTGATAGATGTTTTTCACACTTTGGATTAAAATATGTATTATAATTTAGATCAAGTAATAAGTAATGTTTGTACTGACAGACAGTAATACCACATTATCTAAAGATGGTATCTAAAGATGGAAGCCATCCAACTCTAATGCTAGGGTTTGGTTTCCCTCCATTTACATTCAGGTTCTTCCCTGATTCATCAGCTCAGGGTATTACGCATCCCCCGCCACCTACCAACCAGCAGGCCTAACAGAAAGCACTGCTTATTTGGTTGAGTTCTTTCCCTTTGCCATACCACACACTGTTTGTTTGGATCCTGCTACGTTATCTGTGAACATGCAATATTGGGGGCTGAATTTGGTTTTCCACATAACTCCATGCTCTTTCATGATCCACTTAGTGGTAAAACGAGTCATGCAGCGAGGTTTGTGCTTGTGCAGCTGGTGTCTGAATCCCCTGGAAGCCAAGGCCAGCACCAGATACATTACTCAGTGCCTCATCATTATCCATTTCAAGAATGCATTATCTAATCCTAACCGTCTGTCTCAGATTCTCTCTCATGCTTAGTCTTCCTCTTACCTGCAGGAGCTGGAGCGAGAGAGGGAGCAGAGAAGGAAGCTGGAAGACACGGTTGCATTGCTGATGCAGGAGTTGGAGCAGTTAAAGACGGTGAGTGACAGCGATGCTGGTAAATGAGAAACACTTGAGGTGACTCTGAAGAAGTTGCATTGAAATGACAGACAGTGAAAATGAGTCCTTATATTGCCTGCTATGTTACTGTTATGGTGAGCAGGATAAAAGGACAGTTGGCAAGTTGGATAAAAGGACACAATTGCAGAGGCTTTAACGATAAGAGCAAAAACACAGGATATCAGAGCAGACAGAAAACAGAGTCAGAATACATAAGCGTACAGAATACAGAACCAGGTAACTACACGAAACACAGCTTGGCACAGGGTCAATAATCCAAATACTTGGCAACTCAGAGTACAAAGGCAGGGTTTAGCTAAGCCGTGTCCCAATTCAAGGGCTGCATCCTTCAAAGGATCTGGTCTACACGGTCCACTTAGGCTTATTCTTCAAAGAATGCTCAGTCCATGGGAAAGGCCAGACCGAAACAAGACTGTCTGCTCTGGCGGATTTGTGTTTGTGTCCCAGCTCTTCATCTCACTATGAAGCCACAAAATTCAACTTTAAGTAACCCATTTTCCTCCCGCAGTTTATAAACTGCTCCCTAAAACAAAACTTAACATAAACATTTGGATCGAAAAGTGTACAATTAGTTTTTAAAATTGTACTTCACTGCCGTATCCTATTCATGCAGTGAGTCTCGGGGTATGTTGGCTGGTGAAGGATCCACCCATTGGACACTCTGTTGCCTTTGAAAAGAAGGGGCGCATTTCTTGGTCGAATATAAAGCCATTAAAATGGGTCGTTGCACCGTTAAGACACAGTCGGTCTTCAAATGCAGCCGCTGAAGGATGCAGCCCCTGAATTGTAAGCAAACAAAAACTGAATGAACACAATGAGTAAGTGAACATAATCAGCATAATCAAGAGAACACAAATGAGGTAGGAAAACCAGAACTAAGGCTGCAATCATGTACATCCGTACTGAACAGTATGCGAAAGCAGAACGCGAGCGTGATTAGTGTGTCCGAATATGCAGTATGCATCAAGCAGTACGCGAAATTTTCCCGGATGACGCACTGCATCGGGAGACATTTTGCAGTACATGGACTGAGCACACTGTTCTGTCCAATAATGCAATTTGAGTAGTGCAGACATTTGGAAGAGGAGCAACATAAAAGTATTTTTATTTGAATATTTTTTATATTAATCATTTCTTCTGATGTAAAAAAAATACATTCTGAGGTTAAAAAAAGTACATTTGGGGACTAAAAAACGGCTGTGCTGTGACGTCATGCGTCACGTGACGTTGGAAAGATGGCGGATCTAGTGCGTCCAAAGCTGTGCATACTGCTCGCTCACATACTGGAATTGCATACTGCTTTAACGGTAAAACAGTGCACACTGCTTTGAATGAATACTCGAAGTACTCGATTTCAGACGCAGCCTAAAACTGAACAGGTGGGAAACAAAGTACTTCTTGCCTATGAGAGCTGGACGTCCTAACAGTTACAAGCCTTACATTATTATATAGGAAATATATACTGATTGTATCTTTGGTATGATCATAAAATAATTAAATAGCAGCGTTTATGGGTCATGCATTTGGTCTGTATTTACATTCCCCACTTACACAAGTACATATGTAGTTTAATTATAATTAAATGTTTAGAAGTTACAGAATAATAAACTTTATTGATAAGATAAATAACTGAAATAATCAGCTGGAATGTTAAGTTCATCTCACATTCTGTTGAACCACCAACATCCAACCAATCAGGACAAGGAAGGTCTCATATTGATGATAAATTCAAAAACACGCCTCATCTTAGTAGTAGCGTTCAGAAATTCTAGCAAACTCAAGATACATGAAGGTGTTTTGTAGGTTTATAAGAGAGGGCTGTATGGATGTATGATCACACATGGTGGAATTTCGCCAACATTCAAAGAGCTCAAAAACAAGATTTCAGTGAAATAGCAGACAAAGCTGTAGTCAGAGCTATAGTCAGAGCTGTAGTCAGAGCTGTAGTCAGAGCTGTAGTCAGAGCTGTAGTCAGGTAGCACAGCCCACTCTGGGAGCTATAATCAAATGATGATGTATAGTGTTACACAAGTTCCTGTTGTGTGATAAATATAGAATATAAAGTACATCTCACTTGGATGTTATGCTTCATAGAATATGATTTCATGTTCTGTCTTAAAATGTAAAATTTTCTCTTTCACTTCCCTAATACCAATAATTTGCCCTTTTAACGTGTGTTACAGTCAGAATAAAAAAGAGAGAGAAATTAAATGTAAAGGATAAACAGCAAAGTTTAAAGGGGTGCAAAAAACCTGGCAATACAAACAATACTAAACAAATATGGTTTAACATTAATTTAGAAAGCATTAACTGGGTTTGTGTACTGTACAGAATTAACATTCTCACTCCAGTGTGAGCTGGTAAGGAAGTGATGACATTATAGAAGTTCCTGTTATAGTGTGATAAATATAGATCTGCTAAATGGTAAAACGTTTATGCTCAGTTAATGGATTGACCCACACCAACCACCCTGACGTTCACCACAGTAGCTATAGAAATATCAAACAATAACTATCGAGAGCAGTCTCAGCACTACTGCTATGGCAGTGATGTCTCCTGAATCTGAGAAGGAGGTGAACACACAGCCATGGGTATACCAGAAGTTCTCCTTTTGACAGTTATCTATGGCTGGTTTGTTGGGATGACCTTTGACAATGTGATGAGCTTTGCGCTCATTTCCACTTGGCCTTTTGTCCTTTAGTCTAGGCTTACTTACTGCTATTTCATAGATCTTCTGGTTGATCACCCAAATTCACAAGTTCTAGACAGGAGCATCCAACCAGATGTGCATAGTGGTGTATGCCAGATGCTACTGTCTACTCATGCTGGGTTATGTTCCTCGAGACACATAGCAGTTAGGAATCAAGATTTATGAGGATTTATGAGGTGTTAAATCGTCCTAATGTCGACAGTCCAACCACTGGTGTCACTCCTTAATGACTGGGTCGATTGCTAGGATTACTACACATATAATGTCTGTCTGCCAATGACAGCTTCTTGTAGAAGGAATAATTGGATAAAATTTGCCTCTTTGAGAGCATGTCCTTATTCCCAAATATTGTGGCTTCCACCTCTACCATGAAGGACAGTGATAGATCTGGTTGTCAATAATCAGATACTTTGGTAAAACAGTGGTTGAGTTAATTGTGTGCCTCTTCTGCGACAGGCGACAGCCGAGTCAAAATCAACCTCATTTTAAGGAGAGAGGGAAAAGCTGATGCTTGGTGTTTTCAGATGAAACACGTATAGCAGCAGATTGTCTGTGGCTAACGGACTTGAGTCATGGCAACTCCACCGCTGCATGCACATCCTGTTCCTCCATGCATACGATGAGAACATGTACTCTAGGGAGGTTTAACTGTCAGCTAGCAGGTGAAACTGGCGCTTCTTGGCCTTGACGTACAGCTTCTGCTTCAGAAGTCAAAACAACACCGATTTCCCCAAAGAAATGGGGAACAGTGATTCCTTGGGAGTAGGTCCATGGCACAAGCTTATGATTGGTGGCATCTTGCCTGTGTTAGCTTGACAGTTTGGTGTAACCAGCAAATGTTATTATAAGGAAGGAAGTCCAATGAACAGAATATGTGTGTGCATTAATGACCTGCAATGACATTTGGAACTGGATTTGAATACAGCATGCTGTATTTGTAAAACAATGATATCAATTAACAGAACTGATACTAAATCAGTTTAAGGTATAATGAGAAACTCGAGAGAATAGAGCGAGGGGAAATCTCAAGAAGTACTCTAGCATTTTAAGTTTTAATGAATCTTATCATTTTTATCCTTGTTGATTGTTAAAAAAAGATGCTGTTTTGGTGAACAAACATTAGCAGTAATTTACACTACATTAACTGGGATATGTTCATTTTAACACTCAAGGAGCAAGTGGGCTTGTTACTCAGACTTTAGTAGTTTAAATCAAATCATTTGTATTGTCTCATCACATGCAGGTAACTAAAAATCTACAGTTATCAATTTGAGGGGCTTTAACTATACTGAACAAAAATATAAATGCAACAGTTTTTCATGAGATTAACTCAAAGATCTAAGACTTTTTCTGTCGGTGGGGTTATATTACGGTCAGGCATAATGGACAACAAACACACTTGCATTTTATTGATGGCAATTTGAACGTGCAGAGATATTGTGACAAGATCCACCGCCACCATGAGGCGCTCGATTCACAAACTTGACCTACAACGAGTCCCTGTGGTGGACATTCCTGCAGTCAGCATGCCAGCTGCACGCTCAAAACTTGCAATATCTGTGGCATTGTGCTGTGTGATAAAACTGCACATTTAAGAGTGGCACCTGTGAGGTGGATGGATTATCTCGGCAAAGGAGAAGTGCTCACTAACACAGATTTAAACAAATTTGTGAACAATACTTGACAGAAAAAGTACATAGTTTTGTGTACAAAGAAAAAATCTTTGACTTAGATCTTTGAGTACATCTTATGAAAAATAAGAGCAAAAACAATTGTTGTGTTAATATTTCTGTTCAGCATACAAACTAGTACAAACTTCTACCAGAGAATGGCTCCTGAAAGGGGAGTAGTGACTATATTTTAATTTATAATAATGATATTGTGTTGAATATCACAAAATAGCATATTTTATCTTATTTGGATATCTTAGGTACTCAGTAAATACACAGCATAATCAGAGCAATGCAAAAATACTGTTTTATAAAAAAAAAATTAATAATACAACTATTGTATTGGACATTTCTTTGTAATCAAAATTTTCTTTTCTTTACCTTCACCAGGAGAAAATTTCTGTTCCAACTGAAAGTGAACTACAGGAACAGAAACACACTGTTGGAGTAACAGATAATCCTGCTGTTGAAGTGGATGGATATGAATCTAAAGAGACACTTGTTCAATCAGCAAACACAGTTTCACAACCTACAGGCCCTACAAACGGTTTTGCTAATTTGGCTGCTACAGCTTTACTGCTTTTTAAGAACAGAAGATTTTTGCCACAGTCATTAAAGCAGGATGATTTGGATGGGACTTCGGTGGACCAAGAAGTGAAAGAAGCAGAAGTGGTTGGTTCGGAGCAGGCTGCACCAGAGGAAAGCAGCCATAAAGCTCCTGATGCTGAAGATCATGACGAGAGCAGTGGCTATGAAGATGCTCCATCAGATTTCTCACCTGGTTCTTCAACTCCTGATACTGGGCCTCCGGATGCAGTATTGCCAGAAGATAGGGAGAACGAACTGAAGAGTGGCAACGAGGCCAGAAATGTAAACAATCCAGATGCCTGTCTTCTGTCTTAAAATGAAGAAGTGTGGAATCCATATGAGACTGATTTAAGTCCTGTCGGTTTCAAAAATGCTGGAGTGTATTTTACATTTAGCCATAATTTCTGCCATAATATCTTTTAGTGAAACTTTCTTTATTACTATTAATACTAAAATTCACTCTGTATGTGCCTGTTATTTTTACTGGCACATGTTGCTGTATAAGCCTGGCTGTTTTTATAGAACTTGACACATCATTCAGAGGTATATATCATATCTTTTTGGGCTGGATACCAGAAATAAAAGGTGACTCGAACCTCAATCTCAGAAATTCAGATGAGGACTGACTTAGTTGGATTTTATATTACTGAAGTTTTAGAAAAGTCATAACAATATTTCGACTACTAAACCCCTCTCAAAAATAACCTTTATTTTCTTATAGACTTGCAACGAGGTGTGCCATTATGAAATCTTTATATCACTATTATTATTAAGCCATGGTCACGAATATTAATATTATCACCTCCCTCTAGGAGAGCAGATTTCCTGCCTTATTTATACTTTAATTAAACACAATTATCGTAAAGCTTTCTACAATAAGAAAGAATCTGATGCTGCCATCAAATTTGTCCAAGACTTAAGAAAACTAAAAGACAACTGTCTTTACACTGCCTTCATTAAGGGACATAATTGATCTCAGGAGTGTTAATGTGAGTGGTCCGGATACAGCCCCACAGACTGACCCCTATTCTCATCAAGTCTGGTGTAAGCGATTGCAGAAAAGCTGATGTTTAAACATGGCCGAATAAAAAAACATTAAAAAAAGAAGGTCAGTGGTAGCTAGTATACATACAAGCATACACACACTATATGGACAAAAGTATTTGGACACACTTCATAAATCAATAAATTCAATTGTTTCGTTCAGTCCCATTTCTAAAGGTGTATAAATTTAAGCACCAAGTCATGCAGTTTGTTTGTAGAAACATTTGTAAAAGAGCGAGTCACTGATTTTGAGGGTGGTACTGTAATAGGATGCCACTACTAAGTCAGGTTTTGTCAAATTTTTTCCATCCTACATATTCCACGATCAACTCTGAGTTATATTACTGAAAAGTGGAAGTGTTTACAAACCACAGCAACTCAGCTACACAGTGGCAGACCACATAAAGTTACAGAGCAGGGCCACAGAGTGCTCAGGCGCATAGTGACTCAATAACACTTACAAACCTGCTCTGGCATCAACATCAGCACAAAAACTCTGTGCTGGGAGCTTCATGGCATGGATTTCCATGACTGAGCACCATAACACAATCACCAAACGCAATGCCAGGCATCAGATGGGTAGTGTAAAGCACCATCACTGGACTTTTGAGCTGTGGAAACCTTTGGGAATAACTAAAATGGACATAGTAAATCAGGTCTTCTCATCCAACATCAGTGTCTAATATCTATGTTTGGCTTCATGAGTAATCAGTTTATCCTGGTCAGTGTTGCTGTGGATTCAGAACACTAGATGTTCCAGTCCATAGCAGGATGGCAGGGCAACATGCAGACACATTCATTCATGCCTGGGGCAAATTTAGCACAGCCTTTGTTTGTTGTGTTTATGAGAAGTGAGAAAGACTTGAAACCCAGAAGAAAACCACACATACATAATGAGTACATGCAAAACCCCAGACAGACAGTAACAGTAACTTGAAGACCCACAGTACCAATAGTGCCAATACACTTTATCCAGTGTGACATCGAATGAGTAGTAATTATGCATATAGAATTATTTAAGATTACTTCAGGCTAGGCTCTCTGGCTCTCTGCTGATATTTTATGGCTGTACATTTATTTATTTTCTTTATGACTAATGTCAAAGTAAAGGTTTCACAATCATCAGTGTAAGGGGGTGTATCTAGATACTACTAAGCAATTCTACCTGAGAATTTCTCCTGAGAGCAGGGCTAGGTTTTGTTTACACAATAATAATAAGGTGTGTTAAACATCACAATATTGTTTATTTTAGCACATTTTAACTGCTGGTTAAACTGTTCACTGACTTTCAGTTCATATATAAAAAAATTATATATAGTCATTTAATATAATAATAGAAAATAAGATTATGACCTTTAATGATGCTCACAGTTATTTTTCCTGCCCTCATACTGCTTCATACCTGTATTATTAATGCTTAATGCAGTTTCAGAACAGTGTTTTGTATATTTTCTCAGGGTGGGTACAGACACAGATGTCCGGAAAGCTGTTATCTTAATGTAGCCAGACAAGATCGATTCCCTGATATGTCACATGAAATAGCTTGCATGCTTCTGTTCTCTTACAACAGCGTATATTTCAATGAGTTCCTGCGAGATCGGTGGAATCTCATTTAATCATTGCCTAAAAATCAATTTCTTACAAATTCCGTTGTCTTTAGTTGGTTCCTATTTTGTAAAGTAGTTATTTTTGTAAGCCTGACACAAGATGGGACACAGATTTCTGTAAGCTTCTCGGCATGTAGCCTGTTATTTCCGGCTTTGCGTGAGTTGGAACATCTTGAGAAAAGGGAAAGTGACTGCAGTGACTCTGCAAATCACTGTAGGCATTACAATTAAAACAATCGTTAGACTGAAGGTACACATTTGTCAAATACTTATATATTCACATTTTTTTCTGGGTCAGAATCAGGAAGAAGCTGGTAGTGTATATGTTCAGAATGAAAAGTCGTTTTTTTATACACAAAGGCCTACATCACTACATAAGGACGTCTTTAAAAAACTGATATTGTATGGTAAAAACTAACAACATCAGGTTGTAAATGGTGTAAATGTGTCACTGTGGCCAGGTCAGTGTCTTATTTTTTCTGTTAATATGTTCTTTTCGTTTATTTCTTTGGTAGATGTTTTTTTAATTCTTTTTTTTTTTATGAGGTCTGCCTTTGGTTCTCTGTTTAGGGCTCATTTTTCCTTATCGGAGCAACTTTGACCAATATGTCTTTGATAAGTGTGTTTGAAAAGAGGGTGTATGACTCCAACCAGAATGTTAGAAAATTAAAATGTTTTTAGTGCTCTGAAGGAATAGGAGTCCTGTTCTGATTGAAGTGTACTCAAACCTTCAGTGCTTGGATTTGAACTCCCAACCTTACAGACATTAGAAGAAAGCTACAATCACTGAGCTCCTACGACATTTATTTATTAATAGCTCAGGATCACATACAGAATTAAACTGTAACTTTACTCATAAGCATATTTGTCATTAGCCATTCTATAATCATAAGTTTCACTGTTAAATGTATTATTATGTCATATATTGATTATAATATAGGTTATGTATCCTGTGCCTTGCACATCTTGTACTTGCATGTATTGTTCTATGCTGGTCCTTATAATAATCAAGAAGGCTGTGATGTGCTGATATCAAATTGTTCTGTCATGATAAATTGCTTATTATTTTATCATGGTTTATGATAAAACCACTTAAAATAAAAATGCTTCAAACAGTATGCAAGCTTTTTTAAAGATTGGTAAGCGTTTTTAATAAAACGGGGCCATTTCTGGACAGCTGGAACAGTGTGATGTTATTGCAACATTGTTTTAAAAATGACATCTGGCAAACTTTACACTGTACGCGTAATTAGCTAGAATTAACTAGCGAGTAAATAAGAAGTTAGATATACTGCCTGTCTGGTCCTGTTGGCTTCAATTACATGTTTGTAATTATTCCTGAGCATGATTTGACAAATGACCAGGAGGTACATCCCAGGGCTCTGTTGGCCTAGAGACTATTTAGCACCCAGTTCAAAACATCTGCCTGAGAAACTAAGAAACGTTCCCTTTGATTTTAAAGGCTTGTTTTTTTCGACTCTATGTGTTGCTCTGGGTGTTGACGTGTGATCTATTTCCTCTGTGTATCTGGCAAAGCCCTTCGGCTGACTTCACGCTGCTTAGCAATGTGTGTTTGTGTGCTTTCATGTGTGAGTCACTCAGATGAGTGTGCAATGTACACTGAAGTGCCAGAAAAACTGGTGTCTGGTGGTGGCTTTATAATGGCATGAGGATCGTTTAGCTGGTATTCCATGGGACCCCTGGTACGTCTACAAACATTCACCCAGACAGGTGAACGGCATGTGTGTCTTTTTTCTGAGTTGCAACCGTTCGTGTTCTGCATTCATTCTGATGGGTTTGGCCTCTTCCAACAGGACAATGCACCACCACACATGTGTAGCGACGCCAAATTATGATTGGAGGAACACTCATCTGAGTTTGGAGCTTTGCCATTCCATCTGGGATGCCATGCAACATGCTGTGGAACACAGAAATCCTATACTTTTGTACTCGTTTAGTAAAAGTGAAGTGAAAGTAAACTATTTGCGGTTCTGGGGTTAGATGCCTTGCTCAAGTGTTGTTTTAATAATAATAATAATAATAATAATAATAATAATAATAATAATGTTTGCATTAAAACCTGAATTCTTTTGACCTCAAACAGTGATCCAAAGACTGAGAAGCATTCAAAAGTTAATGTTTACACATTATTACATGACTACATACAAATTATATGTGAATGTAAATAGATATAAAGGCGTCAATGTTTTCTTCAAATCTTAAAATGTCATTATAAAAGATAAAAGTTAAACAAAAACAAATCCATCATCAAAACAACTTTATCCCCGGAAATCAATTATTAAAACTAGTATGTGGGGCAGCCGTGGCCTAGTGGTTAGGGAACTGGTCTTATGACCAGAAGGTCCCGGGTTCGATCCATGCACAGAGTAAGACGCGACTGAAGTGCCCTTGAGCAAAGCACCTAACTCCCCTAACTGCCTACCACCCCCACTCCCCGGTAAGTGTTTTCACTGCCCCCTAGTGTTCACTGGTGTGTTTCACTGCACAGATGTGCAAGTACTTCACTTTTACTAGTAGAATGTTTTTACATGACTTACCATCACCTCACCTTCTCAATCAAATCAAAATTAATGACTAGGGTACAGATTGACCTTGGCACAGGTTTTAAATGTCTGCCAGCTGCAAGTCACACCACTGAAACTCCAGACTTTTCAGATCATCTTGATGGCATCTGAAATCATCTGAATGGCTGCTGCCAGTGCAGTGTGGATAAGACAGTGGTGATATGTTCATATTTTGTGGTTCTAGGATTCTGGCTGCTGCATTCTGGACTCAGTGCAGTTTGTTTACGCACCTACTGGAACAACCAGACAACAAGGCATTACAATAATCCAACCTTGAGGTAACACAAGCATGAACCAGTGTTTCTGCATTGTGTAGTGACATCATATTTCTTATCTTATCAATGTTTCTCAGATGACAGAAGACTATCCTGGTGATATTATCTACATGAGTAGTTTTTAACAGCAAATGCAGTTTTACAGGTCAAACCGAATGCTCAAACTGAGAGCAGACATTCAGTGGTGTTATCTTTTAAAACCAGTCTAAGCGGGCACACCAACTTGTTTCCATATTTTTGATCACTTGCTAGATGAAGGTGTCATGTTCCATGTTAACATATCTACATGTAAACATCAGGAAATTCTGATCTTTTCTATTATATTTGTCCTTCAATCTCGAACCCAAATGTCTTTAGTGTGTATATATGGGGAAATGATGATATAGTATGCTTCAGTTTGAATTGAATAAAGTTTGTTTATTTGTTTGTTGTTGTTGTTTTGTGGCATTATGGTGAAATGAGATGACAAAACAAACACATTAGAAGTTTATATGCTACACTACGATTTACACTTCACTACTGTACTATTTTTACTATACTGTTTTGACTGTCAGTATGCAGTTTGGGACAGTAGGGGCAACAGACTAATGTCACTTGACTTTTCAGAGCACAATATGACTGCAGCTAATTAACTTATTAATTAATTATTATTAGGTTATTAATTAATAAGCCAAACCCTCCTAGTATGTTTTTATAACCTCATGCACAAGACGATTTTATAGTGACAATTAGCCATTGTTGCTATTCATTCTGCTCTTGTTATTGACCTCAAGTTAAAACTGGTGAAAGCTAACTGGTAAATAAAACACTTGGATGAGGTGGAAGCCGAGGCCAGTGATTGAAGAAAATTTTTAAACAAGCACTTCAGTACAAGCCTTGGCAAAGGCTAAAAAAGGCCCAGTGTAACCCAGTTCACAACATAACATGAAATGCTAGGTTAGTTTGTGTTGTTGTCAAAATATGCTAATTTATCCGCAGTGTTGCATGTTCCGAATTAAACTTAGCGGCCTCAAAAAACTTACCTTGGGACTTCAAATTAAACATTTATCTGAAGGGAAAGTGTCCAGTATCAGATCTATCTGAAATTTTGTGTAGGCAGGCAGATATTTAGGGATGGTGTTCAGAAATTAGTGGAGTGGAACAGGGTGGCAGATGTTCAGCTACAAGTTCTTCCAGGCACCTCTGTGTGCATTGAGGAACATTTGAGATTTTGGAGGAGCCCCTAGGTTCCTGGAGTAGTCTATGAGGTTCTTTAAGAAACTATTAATTTTTGCAGTCTACACTGTTGTCACACCAGAAATACATTTCCCAGAGTTCACTGCTGTGGGTGTGGTGGATGGAGAGCTGTTTGTGTATTATGACAGTAACATTAGAAAAACGATCCTGAAGACAGAATGGATACAGAAGGTCAAATCTAGTCATCCAGATTACTGTAACAGATAGACAGAGCTTATACAGGATCAACAGGACTGACTCAGAAACATGCTGAACTTTAATCATACTGAAGATAAAACACACTCATAACTTATCACTAATACACGCAAAAGTATAAAGCACTCAATTATGTAATATAGAAATTGTTATTTAAACAATAGAACATGAGATGGAGTTTGTTCTCTCCTTCGGCTCATGTCTGGGACCAAATCACTGCTGTGATGTTACTCACGATAACACACGACCTCAAGTGTTCTCCTGCCTTTATACAACAGTTTTTTACAAAAGAGAGAAAGAAAATAAACCAAAGAAGCCCAGAACTGCAGACTGAACATACTTTAATACTGACAAAACCTTCCGCCAAAAAGTAGTTCCACAATGAAAGAGTTAAATTCCAGAGTCTGTCGTAACACTACCAACTAATATTAGGTTGGAATAAAATAAATGCAAATAAGTGAAGATTACAGAAAAGCACAAAAAGCTAAACATAAAAATCATTAAGAATTTAAATATTGTTTGTTAATTTATTTATTTAAATAAACAGCCCAGCTGGCTGCAGGTCTCATGTCAGCTGAAAGTCATTCATTTGATTAATTTCTCGTTTTGTAGAAACACAAATACAAAACTACCAGCAGTGTGTGTGTATAAACCCAACAGCTCTGCATACACCTTGCCGTTACTTAGCAACGCATCACTCGTTACCTAGCAACGCATCACCTCGTTACTTAGCGTCATTGGAACCAACTATTGTATAAATGTGTTTATTTTATGACTTCTGTATAAATGAGTAAGTATAAAATATTTTTTGTACAATACTGTAACTGACCACTTTCAGGACGTTATTGTTTCTAAACGAGCTGCATCAGATTCTTCAGGATGCTGAGAAACATTTACTTCCTTTTTTTTAATAAAACTACACAAACTGTACCGGATTTATCAAACCATAGGCCTCATTTATCAACCATAAGTACTGATAGTTTGTGTATAAACCATTTATATGTTTGTTTCTAGGCATTAAATCAGGTTCCAGTTTTGTCTCTGCATGTGTATGTGTGTGTTTTTCTGCACACACCTGAACATGTGTATGCAGGAGCCCCCTGGTGGTAGAAGAGTGTAATAGCACATAATCTGATCACAAGGAACTGAAAGAGTCATTACTGATTTCTTTTCTAAAACAAATACAGTCAGATAATTTTGTGAGCTTAATGCGAAGACTTAATGTGAAATGTGATCATATAAAAGTTATTTAAAGCTAGATTAGAACTTAAATTTCATTAAATATAATTATCACCACTGGAAACTCCAATTAAATCACTCATCCATAACAGCTAACACTTCTGTAAATCAGTCATCTATAACCTACATTGTGCCACAACAAGCTTAAGTCATGTGATTTCTTTTAAAATTTTCTTTTGAAAGTTTGTCAAAAAGTTTTTAATCAAATTGTTTTGAATATTTATCCAAATACACTGAAAAAGTAAATTAATAAAAAAGTTTTTATTAAAAATAAAAAAAAAATCACCCAGAGTCAACATTTCTGAATGATGTCAGTCAGTCACACAAAGTATATATGATATACCAGTCCAGTCCTGGTGATAACCCCATGCACTTCCACTGCCATTATATCTCCTTACATTTACATTTACAGCATACAGTGTGTGTGTGTGTGTGTGTGTGTGTGTGTGTGTGTGTGTGTGTGTGTGTGTGTGTGTGTGTGTGTGTGTGTGTTGTATTTAATCAATTCCACTTACCTTTAATACAGAGTAACATTAATAGATCTCAGACCTTTATTTTGAAAGACAGAACATCACTGGTGTATCTCACAAACCCCTCCGGGTAGAAACACGTCTACAGAAGCAATAAGGCTGCTGAGGAAATGTGTAGAGAATAAAAAGTGAAGAATAAGATATTATTAATAATTCATTAATAATTCGGACTAATAGGTGTATAAAAAGTTAACAGTAAAGTTTGGTTTATTGGATTTAGCGACGGGTTTGTTATAATAATTAACTAATAATAAATAACGATATAAACTTGGTGTGACAGATTTAAATAAACGGGTCGTGAATACGGACAATGAGTGGAAACAGAAGGCGGCTACATGCCGCAATACGGGCGGGGAAAATATTTCATCGAAGTTTACAGCTGTGCATCTTATAAAATGTTCCGGGTGGAAACATCTTAGTTAGTTATCTAAATTAATTTAATATATGTTTGTAATTTTCTTAATCCTCACTCTTAAATGTAAAACATTACATATAATAACAAATCAAACTAAATGATTGATTCATCCTGAATAACTGCTTTTATAAATCATTGATTTGGATCAGCACTTGTTATGTGCATTTTCTTAGTTATAATTATAAAACTGAGTCAGTAAATATAATGATAAAACTCATACACATGGACTTAATGAGGTTTATATTATTTAAAACGAATAGAAAGCTACAGAATTTATAGATGTCTTTATTTTATATTCTGGACAAGACGTCATTAACAACTAATATAAATACATTTATTTATTATAGTGATTTTAAATGTTCCAAATGTGAATAAATATAAATAATTTAAATAATATAATAAGATAAATAAATAATACAAATAAATATTACACACACACTGGCTGTTGAACATAGGGGAATGGCTTTTTTATTGATTGATTTTGTGTTAATATACTAATAGATATTGTGAATATATTATATATAAATGTTACTGTTTGGTTCTAACATGACCAACATGATCTGACTGATACAGGATTCATCTACTGGTTTAATCACACGAGTGATTCAGTTCCACATCATCTTCATCATTGTCATGTTACTTCTTTACTGAAAGTGATGAGAGTGTAGTGATGTCTGTGGGGCAGCCGTGGCCTAGTGGTTAGGGAACTGGTCTCTTGACCGGAAGGTTGAGGTGCGACTGAGGTGCCCTTGAGCAAGGCACATAACTCCCCCAACTGCTCCCCGGGCGCCGTGGTTTGGGGCTGCCCCCCGCTCCGGGCAAGTGTGTTCACTGCCCCCTAGTGTTCACTGGTGTGTGCGTGTGTTTTACTGCATGGATGGGTTAAATGCAGAGGTCACATTCCTCTGTGTGCAAACACAGTAGGCAAATAGTTCACTTTCATGTATATGTATGTATATATGTTTACAGGCAGGAACATGTCTCTCACAGTCACTGCAGTGAATGTCAGTGAAAGTGAAAGGTAAATTTATAAAGTGAATCATTTCACTAAAAGTTGGTTGAGATTTATAAATAATATAAAAATAATGTTTATTATTTTTCAGGTGAATTTACCATTGTCTGAAGACAAAACAACAGGTTTGTTGTTTTTATTATCTCATTTCTAGGATTGTGTATCATTGGCGGAGCTCAACCCCAGTTCAGGTCTGGTGGTGTGTCAGCGGTGTCCCCATCAGGGTTAGGTTTGAGCTGAGTAATGTGTTTGTAACTCTGGGTTAGGGTTCAGTAAACCTGCCAGAAAGCAGGTGAGGTTCAGAGTGTAAGTTGCTATTTACGTTTTAGTGAACTCAGAGTTAACATACCCTGGGTTAGTCACTTAACCCCCTTTCTGGAATACACCCCAGGAGTCTGAAAGGATCAGTCTAAAAGACATTTCATTTAAATTGTTGTTTATCATAATTATAAATTCATAATTATTTTGAGTTTATAATAGTACAGTATAATAATATAGGCATTATTATTATTATTATTATTATTATTATTATTATTATTATTATTATTATTATTATAACCACAACACAACACAACCACAACAATAATAATAATAGTAATAATAATAATAATAATAATAATAATAATAATAATAATTGAGAGAAGATTAATCGATTGGTCTCAGTGCGCATGCGTCCTCGCCGCCTCTCCAACTCTCAGCTT
>JAOVVF010000001.1:19588068-19603466 GCA_028565595.1 Duopalatinus emarginatus
TATATACACACACACACACACAGAGTGTATTAGAGGCCACTAGCGATTTGATCCGTAGACCCAATACTGGAGCAGTTGATATTTTTACCAGTTCAAACGTCTGTAACGAGGAGGGACTTGTGTATAAAGTTCCAGAAAGGACAGCACTGATTTTTCTTTTTTCTGATCCCCTCCCCCGCTCCGTAATGCATTTCCCCTATAGTCTATTCAGTATTTTTTTCCCCTGAGAACTGAATTTGATTATTTCTTTTACTACGTCAGCTACTAGTATCAGCTCCTAAACCAGCTGCCCAATGAAATCTCAACTCTAGTGTTTCTTAGTGTAGGACAATGACGTCAGGATTTAAAAAAAAAAGTAAAACAGTGTGTGTGTGTGTGTGTGTGTGGGTATGTATGTATGATCAGCCACACAAACCTAATAATTTGAGTCAATATCTGACGTAGACATTGCATAAAGTAGTTCTGTTGTTGTTGAACTGCATATTTTTTTTATTGTGATAAAATTGGCGGAAAGGAAAATAAATAAATAAATGGATTGTTGAAAACTTGTCTAAAGACAGGAATTCGTTCTGGTCATGTTATATCTTTTACCCAGATATTGATATGTGATGGATGTGTTTATCCTTAATATTACAAACGATATGTGATGCGTTACAGAGACGATGCAGATTTGAATCATTTTTATAAAACTATACAGTTTGGCTAAACTTCATAACATGCTTTAAGTTTGTTGTCCAGTGTGAAAGAGAAAAAAAAACGTTATGGATCTTTTCTATTGTGTTTTCAGTTCTATAGTAGCAGGTGTCTGTCTGCTGGAATTTGGAGAAACCTATAAACTAGAATCCAGATCTACATGACAGCCTTTAAAACACAGATGTAAAAAGGTTCAGTTTTAATCCCAGGAGCACTGAGCACTGGCTCTGGATCTGACGCCGTAGTTTATATCTACTTCATGCCATCTTTGGTCTTTGCTTTAGTCTTTGGTCTTTGCTTTGCTATAAAGTCGCATGATTCAGGTTTTTTTTTTTTTTTTTTACAACCGACACAGGTAGAGTAAAACAAGGAGGTGTCAGCGTTGCAGTTTTTTAGCTGGACTAAAAAATGGACTGAATTTAATTCAGTTTGAACAGGAAACGCACGAAGCATTTGCATCTGATAACGATTCTGATGACATCAATTACACAAACTTGTGAATTCATGAACTTCCAATAGAGAGAGAGCAGAGGTTTAGTTTCTTTAGTTATTTAAATTATAAACAGCATGCATCGCCTCTTCTTCATTTTCTTCTTCTTATGATTATTATTGGTACTATTAATAGAAGGTCGTATATTAGCACTGAGCAATCCTGTCCAGAATAACTCTCTGTCTGCTGGTCTACTTTTGATGTAACGTGAAGTGAAATGAAGTAGGAGTGTGAATCTATCAAGTTTTTGAGTCACGATTCGATTCGGAATTGATTTTTGATTCAGAATAATTTTTCGATTTTAAAATCATTTTGCTAATCACATGGTTTATAAAAATTTAAATTCTGTGGTTGACAGAATGAAACGACAATGTAAACAACCAGAACATTTATTTAAAACAACTCTTTTAGGTTCCTTATTGTATCAAATCTTTTTACACCGAAAACAGAATTGCCATAAAATTTTGTAACTTAATAATTGACCAGTATTAGATTCACTTAACTGTCTGAGTTTTTCTTAAATAAACAAAAATCTTACAGCTATCAATTCAAAATATATAAATATAAAAGTAAACCTGGACTTCAGTCTACCACAGTGTATTAAACCTTTAACTGAAAATAAAACACAGACTTTAAAGTCATAGTCAAAAAATTAAACTTTTAAAGATTTTAACTTTTAAAATCGATTTTTGCATCAATTCAGAATCGCCAGGACTAGGAATCGCGATTCTTTAAAGAATCGATTTTTCTAAGCACCCCTACAATGAAGTAAAAAAAAAAAAAAAAAAAAAGCATTGTTCTTGGCGGCACCTTTGACAATTCATCCACACGTTACATAATCCACACAGAACACAACTTTTCTCTTCACCCCAGATGTAGACATGCTTTTAGACACAATTTTGGGTCTATGGTTCGCTTCTGTAATCTCGGTCCAGTATTACTAAAGCTAATCTGGCTTTAAAGGATTCTAGGCTCAGATTTAGTTTTAGTTTGGAGGTTTTGTTGTGTCACAGTGTAAACATGGACGAAATGTTGTGGCTTGTTCTGGCTGTTGGGTTACTCCTAAATGTACAATTCAGACATTGTAGTCTTTTTATACTCATCATTATGAGTCATTGTTGATGTGCTTTTTCTGCATATAAAAGTTTTGACATGGACAATTACAGTAAATCCGCCAGGCCAAGTGCTGGATCACTTGTTCTTTTATTTCTGGTAAACATTACAGTAATGCCAATGTTAATTGTCAAACCCGGGCCAAATCTGGAGAGAGGAACACTGTCATATTGTCAGAATTTACACTCACTAATGAGCAGACCTGCAGCTCATCCAGGCTTCCTCATCCAAGATCTTCCTGCCTGAACAAGAGGTACTGTAGCAGTTACATCATCACAAAAAAAGCAATATAATCAAATTACAGCCTGATTACTAAATAACTGAAAAATGATGTTCAAGCAAAACGGCAGAAACTTTTTTTCCCTCCCATTGTGTGCCTTCAAATCCGAGAGAACAGGAAAGTACACCACCTTTCTTTACCATAGAGCTGACCTTGACCTTCAATTTGGCTATTACGCATAACCCCTCCCTGTACCAGTGGGGATGTAAAAGGCTTTAATCTCATTTCTTAACTGGACCGAGGTCTCCGAGTGACCTTCTGACACAGGAAGCCCTCGTGGGTTGCCAAAGCAACGGCAGACTGGGGCTTGATTGACAGCTCCCCTTAGTTTATGTAAAATGATGGAGGCACACTTTTCCCTGTAGGGAACAATTTAGGAAATGCAAACATATGGCTATGGAGGATAAGCTCGCTTTGAATCTAAAAACCATTTATACTTGTACTTTCACTTCATTCTGCCTTGTCCGTAATCAGGACGGAATTTCCTTTCCCGTAGGGAAATCACCACACCAACGATTGATATTAATGACTCTGTGTGGTACTATTTGTTAAACGTATGATACGATGACGAAATCAGATTTATTGTGAACCTATTGCTAATGTTATTGTTAAAATGTTGCCGGGTTTTTAATACTTTCGGTTCCGAATTGCGTCGGATCTGAAGAGCGGGTGTCGTTTTCAAGGCCTGGTGTTCATTTACGGAACTGCAGATCACGTTCAATAGTTTTTAAATTTATTTATTTTTTGACAAAATGTTAACCACAGAATCCCACCACCCTTTGAGTTTAATGATCCTAATTGAAAAAGCATGAGTAGAAAACTAGCATCGCGGTAAAAGCTTTTCCAAAACAGTCCTATTGATTGTTTACAGGCGTGTAATAAGAAGTTTGATTCTGTATAAACTTCTGTACGGTGTCACGCTGGTGCCCCGTTGCCGACTATTACGGTTATTGGAATTTTTTTTTTTATGTTCGCTTTTAAATCCATTTTTTTTCCCTCCAGTTTTTTGGTTCTTGCTAAACCTTATAAAACATGCTAGCAGGTGTATTAGGGATAATAAATTTCCCCTAGATGTGAACCATTGTATAAATGTGTGTATATGTTGCCCTGTGATAGACTGGCATTCCATCCCAGTTGGGATTCAGTCTGCACCTGCCCAAAAGAACAAGGTTCCAGAACAGCTTCAGTGCTTTTTAGTCTAGATTCTCAGGAACTGTCCTGGAAGTATCAACACCATTTGTCTAGAGATATTGCTTCCGTTGAGGGGTTTTGATCATAGCTTTAAAGAACGCTAAAACGTTAGCCCAAAGTCTCCCATCGGTATTGATTTGGGTTGTGATCTCCTGACCGTGAAGGCCACGTGTCCTTTATATTTCATCCTCATAATAATGGATGGACGGATGGACATCATGGAGGTGATTAATCAGAATAACTTTGCATTGATTTTAAATGACCCTTCCAAGAGGACACGTGAACTCTATGCTCCAGAAAATCTAATTTTATAAACATGACCTCAATGTAATCCAGTGACTTTCCTACTCAAAGTCAGTAAAGCACATTTAGGATGTGGATGTGGTAGAATGGGACATTTCCAGCATGAAACTGCCTCTGACATATCTGCATTGCAATTATTCACAATTCTATGCAATGTCAAGGTGTGGAATCCATGCCACAATGAATAACTAATTGAGACTGTGTTGGGAAACGGGTCCGACCCAGTATTAATATGGTGATCCTACTGGGTTTTTTTTGAGTTCAGCTTAAAATGGAGACTGGAGAGATCCTTGCATATTAGCCAAAGGGACACAGTTAAATGTCAAACAAAAAAAAATAAATTACAGCGCGCCGCAGTCAGCCAGAGTGGAAGATACCACCGGTAGCCACGCCGCCACGGCCCGGTCGCAGGCGTCCGGGTGGCTCCGGAGAAGGCTTACTGGAGAGCAAGAGGAAAACACCCAAAAGGTGTCTGCTTTTGGGAGGACGAAGGCGCGCCGGGCGCGACCTGCGAGCCTCCAGCCGCGGAGGAGATATGGGGATATCTCTTCCAATCGATGAGAATAGCGACCCTCAGACAAACTGTGTCCCTTTGGCAAATATGCAAGGATCTCTCCAGTCTCCATTTTAAGCTAATCTTAAAATATGATATTATTAAAGCCACTGTCCAAAACTAGGAAGCAAGTCATTCAAAAGCCACTGTCCAAGGTGCTGAATAGACTTAAGTCAATATCATTAGAGACCAAACTATTAACCGCTCGGGTGTATTAAAATACATTTGACAACATTATTTCCATAAGGTCCTACATGAGGCTAAACCATTCACTAAACTCGTACTAAAATGCCCTGTTGTTTCTCTGTTTACGCAGCGGAGCCAATAGTCCAGGTGGACGGAAAACCCAACTGCTGCTTCTTCAAGTTCAGTCCCAAGCTGATGTTCACTAAAGTGCTGAAAGCCCAGCTGTGGGTTTATCTTCGGCCACTGCAACAAACCTCTACTGTTTACCTGCAGATCCTGCGTCTCAAACCCGTCACCGATCAGGGCAGCCGCCACATACGCATCCGCTCCCTCAAGATCGAGCTCAACTCCCGTTCAGGCTACTGGCAGAGCATCGACTTCAAACATGTCCTGCAGAACTGGTTCAAGCAGCCGCACACAAATTGGGGCATTGACATAAATGCGTTTGATGAAAGTGGCAACGACCTTGCTGTGACCTCGCTAAGACCTGGAGAAGAAGGACTGGTAAGGACCCTTAGACCTGCTATTAAGTGCTATCGTTGATGATTTAAAAAAAAAAAAAAATTCTTTAAGAACTTTTCGAATGTGATATTTATTAGCTAAAATTAAAAGCCAGGGAGCTCGGCAGGAGTTAAAATAAGAGAGAAACTGGGTGAAACAGGAAACTTGGCAAGTATGCCCATTGTCGGTCCCTGAAAGGGCAAGTCCACTTCTCCAGAAGTAAGTAACAACCCAACCCTTTGGACAGCAAGCTGTTTTTAAAAGGGAGGACGAAAAAAGATCAGAGACTCTTTAGCAAGACTACAAAAACAACATAAAAAGCAGAGAAAGAATGAAACTCCCCCTGGACCTCTCCTTTCTCTTTATCCAACAAAGAAAGCAGAGTGCAAGCTGACAGGATTTGACCTCGGTGGCCTTGTGGTTTGTTCCCCATCTTGCTGAACTCATGTGTGTGTCCAGCTGCTTGGCCGCAAGATGAGATCAGTGCTTTATCGAGAACAATGAAATCGCGAAGACACTGGGTTTACAATCTCTTGAGGATCGCTAGGTGCGTACAGGTCAAGGTTAGGACAAAAACAGGAAGCCAAAGGTCACATATAGCCTGCAGTTTCCAGTTTATCGAGATCTGACAACTACTGACATGTCAAGATTTACAGACACCAACCAACACAAGGCAGCAATTGATAAAACTAGATCGTGTGGCTTCAACACGTCTTTTTTAATATAAATCTGGATTGGTACAGTTTTCTCAAATTTGCCATCTTGTCTAGTAGCAGTTAATGTAAGCGAGGGTTCACAACTGTGTACTTACATAAATTACTGCCAAACGTATATATGGTATAGCACCTAGCCAACCATTTGTAGGTATTGTGCTTCACCCAAGTAATGTTCACACCTGTTTCTTGTTTCCTTCTGCCAGTCAACTGCTGCTTTAAAATCTCACGGACTGTAAATTACATATAGATTCTAATAGTTAGCAACAATTTCCGGCCGCTTCTGGTAAAAAATGGGTTAAGCAGCCAGAAACTAACTTAAATAAAGTTAGATTAAAGTAATAGTTACTCAAACAGAAGCAAAAGTGGACAATTAAATTATTACTTAAGTATAAGTAAGAAAGTATCCAGTAAAAAGACTACTCTAATTGTAACATAATAAACAAAAATGTAAATTATCCAATTGCAAACTCAAATAATGACTAATCCCCAAATCTTAGCTAACTCACAAACCGTTAAACTTAAAAAAAAATTGTTCATATTAAATGCTCAATTCTAACTAATGTATCATAGCTAAAATGAAACAACTGTAACATTAGCATGATACTCGCTCTCTAAAATAGTTAGCCATTGTTAGCTGCTAACGCCATCATTAGCCAAATCCTTTACTTACGACGTTTTCTCAAGTTAGAAGCCAAGTCCTTGAAAGATCAACATTTTTACGCTGCACGTGATATAACTTGTGGTTTCGGTAGTCTGTAGAGAAAACATTGCCTTAATATGAAGCTAGGGTTTGCCATCTGAGCCGTTTCTGTCTGCTGTCTTTTGATTGGTCAACGAAGTCATTGTTGTTTTTGATTGGTGACTGGAGTTATTTAGGACAAATTGATTAAAAACTGATTTTGAAATCTAACAGGAGCACTGTAGAGGAATTTGATGAAGTAAAAGTACATATTTGCTCTCAGAATGTACTCGGGTAAGAGTTTAAAGCGCTCTCTTACAAGTACAATTTGTTTAAAATTCACTGAAGCAGTTGTAAAGGAGTAAATGTAACATGCTACGACCCTCCTCTGCATCAGGAACCTATTTCTTGAAGTAACCTGTTTTGAACAAAGCAGTCGTTGATATTTTGAGGACTGCTAATTTTGACTAGCCGTAGCGCCCGGCTACACCTAACTAGCTATTACGGTCCCAAACCTCAGTCAGATTTCAACAGCTTGCTGTGCCTCACTGTTTCACCGCTCCTTTCCTTTATGTTCCCCTCTCACTTCCCTCCCCTGATTTCCAGCAGCCGTTCCTGGAGGTGAAGGTTCTCGAAACGACAAAGCGCTCGCGCCGCAACCTCGGCCTGGACTGCGACGAGCACTCCACCGAATCCCGCTGTTGCCGCTACCCGCTCACGGTGGACTTCGAGGCGTTCGGATGGGATTGGATCATTGCTCCTAAGCGCTACAAGGCCAACTACTGCTCAGGCCAGTGTGAGTACATGTTCATGCAGAAGTACCCGCACACCCATTTGGTGCAGCACGCCAATCCTCGAGGCTCGGCCGGCCCTTGCTGTACACCCACCAAAATGTCCCCTATAAATATGCTCTATTTTAACGACAAGCAGCAGATCATCCACGGAAAGATTCCAGGCATGGTGGTGGATCGCTGTGGCTGCTCTTAGACACAAAGCGTGGCTCGTTTGGTCTGCTCATGACTGTTCAAAGCGTCTCCTGTCTTGCTTTCCTCTTACGTCCTTGCAAGAGTGACACAAAGATCCAGGAGGCCACATTTAGCTTGTTTCTGTAGTCAGCTAATAACAGAATAATTCATGGTAAAAGTGGTATGAACCGAATGTGAACGGCAGAGATTTCTGCGAACAATTTGGAAGTTTAAAAACCACCCGGTGAGAGAAGAGCGAGACGTTTATTTATTCCTTTTTCTGTGTTAGTTTTTTTTTTTTTTACATGTCTGTTGCTCCTGGTTTTAAATGTTTGATTTTACCTGTTTAATGGTTGTAAGATAGATATTTCGAAATCGGCTCCAAAGTGATTAAGCCGGTTTTTAAGCCTGTTCGTTCTGTCTTACTGAAAGGGCAACAACACGATACAGAGTAAGCAAAATACCGCCACAGTTTCTTACCATCACCTGCGACGAACCAAGAACATTCACAATATACACTGTTTATTGTACGAGTTTTAACACCACATCTAAAAGACTCAAAGCAGGTGCACATATTAAACTGTAATATCACAAATATAACAGCCTGGCATTTTAAAAAGACTTCAATTTACATTACGTTAAATATAAAAAAAAAAACCTCACTCAAAAAAACTACAAAAAATAAATAAATAAATAAAAATACTATGTGTTTACCTGCGAATACAAAAACAGCTGGGTTGACATTATTGGTAGTTCAAATTTTAAACCAAATTCGAGAACTGCCTTCAAATAAAGTCAAACATTACAATATTCCTTCCAGTTTGTCCTAAACAAAAAAGGACAGGTGTCTTTAGACTGCTTCGGTACGGGATCAGATCAGATCTTGAGGTCACAAACGCCTAGGCAACCTAATAAATCACTAATAAACCACAAGAGAAGTGGCGTCAGTCAAAAATCTTAACATGTTAAGAAATACACACTTGAACGCTGTACTTTACTACGTCTTAAATCCAAAGAGGATAAAAAAAAAAGTATTGACCTCACTGTCCCAATACTTACGCTGGAGACTGATCATATACACACAACCTTTTTTTTTCTTCCAAAAACACATTTTTAGCAGCTTTTTCCCTATCTATACTTATAGTATCCCCCAAAAAAATGCCAAAATATGCCAAAAGTCTTACAGTAGGTGAACATGCTAAAGTAAACACATACCCCGCCCCCTTTCCCTCCAACCACCACCACAAACTGCAAACGCAGCTAGCACCCCAGTGCGACATTCCCCAGCATCCAGGCGTCCTTTCATGGCCACTTTGATCTCCTTTTTACTCGTCATCTTGTAAAAGACAAAAAGAGACCAGAAGTGAAAGGGGTTTTTCAAGACCTTTCAATGAGGAGAGGAAAAGGGGTTTGACCGGGCAATCGAATTACGACCGCAGCACTGACAAAGCCTGACCTTTACAGCATCGCCTCCAGCGACTGGTCAACCACGGCTAGTCCTAAAGATCAGCTTACGAGGAGATTCAATCAATAAAAAAAAAAAAAAAAAAAAAAAACGTACCCGAAACGTCTTCATTCAGAATAAAGAGACGCAACTGAAAGGACGCGGTATATAAAAACCCCCAGACTGACCTCAAGGTCCTTTAAGTACTGAACACTTGAAGTATTGAGAAATATCGATGTGCTGATGTGATACGATAACCGCCTATATGCTGATATTGCACGTGATATTTATCACAGCATATCATTATGCACTAGGTCATCCACACACACACACACACACACACACCCTCCCCAATGTCCTGACAGTTACTGTTAAGTTTTACGCTTAATTACGATTCAGCATGATGCAAAAACTGTACAATATTTCAAGCAGATGATCAGTTATTCATTTCGTGGTTTTTTTTGCTCCGTTTTATGACGTATCACTCCATTATTACTCCTTACTAATCCTTAATGGTATGATGAACTTAAGTGCTTAAAAAGAAAAAAAAATAGATTAAGAAGATCCTCACTAGATGTCTAAACAAAGAGGAATATCGCTCTGTTGGAAACGAAAGCACTATGCTGTTGGATAAAGGAGACGCCTTCTGACGTTATATATAAATAATATATGTATATAATTTTTTTTTTTTTTTTTTTAAAAAGGGGTACAAAACCTTTCTGGGCACTCTACCTTACCAACTATAAATTTTGCACTATGGGAATGGCAAGAGAAAGTCATGTCTGTATTTGTATTATACCTTTACAAGCACAGGAGCTTGTACATGGACTGTAACAATTGAGAAAAAAAAAAAAAGTCTGAATTTATGGAGTGGATATACAAGTAACTGTCTATCATATGTTTCTTCATCTTTACGCTTTCTTGGTGTTTTCTTTTTTTTTTTTTTGTTTTTTGTTTTGTTCTGTTTTTCTTCTAAAGCGGAGACCTGTCGTCATTTCATTTCCACAAAAATGAACATTTCTGAACGAACGAGCGAACGGACGGACGTTAATCCTGTTCGGAACGGCGTCCACTTTATGAGTGCGGGATGGGGAAGAAACCTGGAAGCTCTCCGCAATGTAGACAGAAGTGTCCATACTTTGGATGTCATTTTTAACCAGTTCGGCTGCTTTGAGTTGAAGAAACCTGTAGAGTTGAAACCAGTGACGAAATGGAATGGGGGGTGGGGAGGGGTGGGTATCTTGACTCTGTGCTCAGACAGGAATCCGCCTGGTTATAGGACACGGATTAAAAATGACCGATCTCTGATTAATTCATGCACGTAGGTGCGTTCGGGTGCGTTTTCACTAGAGGAAATTCATTTAGTAGGTTTGAAATTGAGGCTACAAATGAATGCAATGTTGCGTCGGAGGGTGGCAGCAGGTGGCAGTATAGACTCATTGTTATACTCGGTATTAAGAAAATTTAAAACGCACCGCGTGGTGTTCCATTTATCTACAGTATAGCAGACAAGCGCCTATAGCAACCTGACAGACTTTAAACCAAGGCTTCACTGTATTCCTGTATTGGGGAAACAAAAACTAGGTTATTAGTTTATAGCAATTATCTAGTATTTAAATTTATTTGATCATGTACAGACATCAGAAATAGTATTGTACTGAAAATTTAAATACGTATTTGCCCAATTTGTCCAACAGTACAATATTTCATTGATTTTACTGCAGTGATGTATTACAGTTGGAGTACATGCAGTGTAATGTTGGCTAATTATAGATTTTTTTAATTGATAGCCGAAATACACAAGTCGACATTTCTCCAAGTGCTGCCATTAACTGCGTTTCTAGTTACCATTGCGTTTTAAATTCCTCTGCTTCACTGTATGAATTTGAAGACTGTATATCAGATTTTAATCAGATGAAATAATTCCAAAATTCCAAGTCGACAAGTATATTGTATTTTTAATAATATAAAAATATATATATTATTGGTTCAGGTACTAATGCAATAAATGTGTAACGTCCTTTAAGGCAAGTATGTAGCGACATTTGACACACTTGCTCGTTCGCAAGCAAATTTCGGACACTAAACATGTCGATCGACTTACACATGTCGGTCTGTCAGATAAAGACCCAGGTACAAAACTTCAAATCCAAACAATTAAGTCAATTAAACAAGGGACACAAGGGCAAATCTCGATCACATGGTCGGTCATACGTTAGTATAAACCAACGGATCGAAATAGGAATCACTAGAAATCCAATTACCATGACAACACACAAAGTATGGGCACTTCCTGTATAGATGAAGCACATGGAGCACGGGTGGATTTCAGCAGACTTTGGACATGAAGCCAAGGTCTGAATCTGTGGACGTAAAAAGGAGTGGAAGACCGTGCCCCCACATGCTATAATTACCCGAGCATAAGGTTTGTCGACCCAGTGTACATAAGCATTCGGAATTTCCGCATCTCGGCCGACTTTCCCCCCGAACAGGTTCTCCGCTTTGAGGTGTTCTTGCGTCTTTTTTTGCGCTCTCATCCACTTTTTTTGATGCTGTGGTAGAATGAATTATAAATTTGTAGGTTGAATTTTGTGCAAATGAATACTTGGTTTCTTTTGTTTGTTTGGTCTCTTTTTCTACAATAAATCATTTATTTAGCCTAACCCAGTGTCACGTGTCTTTACATGGAACGGAACGTCCGTGACCGGAGGATCTCAGAGTGCCGAATGACATCACACGAACACACACAAAGCAAACAGGCACCATCTCCAGTAATGGTCTTTGGCATAGACAAGACTGGTAGTGCAGTCCTGCCAATTACCATGCAAAAAAAAAAACTGCACAGAAATTGGCACGGATTACGAACATTCAGCCGCACATCTTAGCTCCAGATGACAAGAAGTGTGTTTTTTCACAATAACAAAAGACTTCTTGACCCAGTGCCAAAAGAAAAGGGGTTAATTCTCCTGACTAACTACACAAATTGGAAGCAGAAGGCCCGATGACGGATTCCAGCCACTTTGTTTGCCTCACGTATGGAGTGCAGCATGACCCAATTAGCGTCACCTGATAGCAGGGCCACTCATCAAGCGAATTTAGGGGATTTAAAGAACAAATGAGCCTCTTATGGATGCAAATGAAGCGAGGCCTCCCACCTTTGGCCTATAAACTGGCACAATGTTTGCAATCACTGCCGTTTGAGTTTTAATGGATGTAGAACAGGAGGACAATATGACTAAAAAAAAAAGAAGAAAGAAAAAAAAAAAAAAAAAAGCAATGAACGGTTTTTTCACCAGCCTTTGGAATTAATCTACACTGAGGGTGGGGATATATAAATAAATAATTAAAATAGTAGCTGTCCTTTTTTGCCTTACTTCCTTTGTACCTCTGTATGATCAAAAAGAATCCAATCCAAAACCTGATGTTTACAATGCAATCGATAAACCACTGCTGTTGTCAGGATTAGTTACCAACTAATCCGGTACCTAAAAGGTTTTGTTCTCGAACAGGTCTCGCATATTTTAGGAGTACTTTTTTTTTTTTAGCATTGGGTTTTATGGCTTATTTCTGGCAGTATCCTAGCTACTATGAATTCTGGTCTAACAGGACTAGCGTTGAATATTTCAAGTTAAATGCCTTATGAGTTGATCTGAATAAGAGCATGTGCTAAATGTTATTAATGTAAATGTAGTTATTTTAATTGCCCTTAGAAACAAAAAGGAAACTCGAAATTTGGCAAATGTTTATTGTACACAACTGGCAACACAATGTGTGACTAATGTACATTGTGTTTTGACAACTGAAAGATAAAAAAAAAAAAAAAAATACAAAACGTAAAAAACCCCACTGTTTAGTCAATCACACATTTCCAAACCGCTCTGCTCGTTTTCGCTTCTTCGCCTAAAAGGAAAAAAAAAAGGCAAATTGAAATCATGTCAAACTTAGCTAGCTGCTAATTTTATATATAAAACCCAATTTTAGCTCCTTATTGTTACTGGAATGAAAACTGTTGCAGTACCTCTGAATCATCAGGTCCAACTGAGGCTGCACTTGTGACTATTCCGAATCTCTCCTTCCTTTTTTTCAGTTTTTCATCCTCTTCAACCTGCACAAACAAGAGCAACTGATGCTAGCACAAAGAGTCAAGTATAACATACTGAATTATATGTTTAAATAGTATACTGGATTATACATTGCTTAAAAAAAAAGGTGGACAACAGGTGAAGACGATAATGTTATCAGAAGCTCCGAGTTCTCCAAGTTATTGTCATGCAGAATAAACAGGCGAGCGTATAGATCTGAGCGACTTTTACACGGACCAGACTGTGATGGCTAGGTGACGGTTATAGGATCTCCAAAACAGCAGCGGTGTTCCTGATATACAGCGGATAGTATCTAACTGGGTTTTTCTGACGCAAAGCCTCTTACATCCAGTAAGAATTCAGCAAACGGAAATGCCTTAATGATAAGACAATTAAGAGAAGAATGGCTGAACTGACTTGAACTGACAAAGTCTATAGAGCATCATAATTAACCACTCTTTACGACCACAATGAACAGAAAAGCATCTCAGAATGCACGGCATGTTAAATGCTGAGACAGAAGATGACGTTGGGCTGCTTTCCTGCAAGCCAAGAACAAGAACCTGGGGCAGGAATAAGTGTGGCTTGTGTTTCTAAACTAGAAAGTGCAGTCCCGCGAGAGTGTTGCACTCGGTGTCGTCACGTGTTTGTTTTTGTGTGCGCACTCACGTGTGTGTGTATTTGTTATGATGTGTACAAGCCTGTGTCCCTCTCTAACACACACACGCAAAGACAGACAGGAGGACGACATGTCTACATAGCAAGTGCCCTTGTGTGTGTCTATGTGCAAGTCTCTGCATGAGTCTGTTCCTTGTCTGATTGGGTGTTGGAAAGAGTCCATGTACTTTTGTTGTTTTTTTTTTTGTTTTTTGTTTTTTTTTTTTACACACGGGCATAAATACTACTTATTTATTAGCGTGTTCTGAAGCAATACATTATTGTTCTTCCAAATATTATTATTATTTTTCCACCTGATTTTCAGTCGCTATCTCCTCCTACAGTTTTTGAGATATCGACACAGGACAAAAACTAGAATGTCTGGAATGTTTAGAAGTGTGCTTACATACAGATTTTGGAAATTTTCATCCGTTCTTCCGCTACAATAATTTTTCCAGGGAAAAATGTCCCATTCGCTTGAATAGGATTTTTTGTACCACTGCTGCTACTACTACTATTGCTGTTATTGTTTCTATAGTAACAGTTGCATTCAGTGTTACTGTTACTATAGTAACAGCCATCAACGGAAGCTACTGTTTCTATAGTAACTGCTATCACTAAAATCTACGCCGTTATTGTTTCTATAGTAACAGTTACAATCAGCTATCAACGGAAGCCACTGTTTCTATAAAAACAATAACAGGAATGGATTTCGCGCAACACATTCGCAGTTTTAGCAGGAACTGCACTTTATAGTTTATATGCAGATCTCCCGGTCTCTAAGACTCTTTTTGTGTGCGTGTGTCAGAGAGTGATAAAAAGAGAAGGATGAGTGCAATCTGTCTGTAATTTGACATCAAGGGGCCCGGTGACCCCCGATCCAAGCTTTTTGATTTCCGTGATCGCAGCTTGGAAATTGACCGAATGAGGAAAAAAAATCCCACTCAAGAGGATGAGACATTTTTCCACAGAAAAACGAGTGTAGAGGAAGAAGGGATGAACATTTCCAAAATCTGTATGTAAGCACACTTCTCCGAAACATGCCGGACATTGTAGCATTTGTCCCATGTCAATATCTCGAAAACTGTAGGAGGAGATAGTTACCGAACATCAGGTGGAATAATAATAATAATAATAATAATAATAATAATAGGAAGAACAAAGTCACTGGGGCTAGTCTGTTAACCTAAACACGTGCTTAAGGTCTGCTTTATACTCTTATATCTCAAAAAGACAGACACAGAGATACACAATCCTCAACCTCACTGCTCATTTGGGGAACTGTTCAAATACAAACGGGTGAGGGCCTGACTAACTGTGAGGGCTGTGGGGGTGGGGAGAAGATGAGGTCACAGGTTACTCGCAAGCCAAGGTATGCATTTAATGATTAGCAGCTTTGGGCTCGGATTAGACTCGGTCTCACTTGTGAATAGTCTTGGATAAAAGTGTTCACCCGAGGAAACAAGAAATAAAGATGCTGAAAGATTATGCAAAAAAAAACAAACAAAAAAAAAAAAAAAAAAAAAAAAAAAAAAAAAAAAAACC
>JAOVVF010000001.1:19603566-19615702 GCA_028565595.1 Duopalatinus emarginatus
AAAAAAAAAAAAAAAAAAAAAAAAAAAAAAAAAAAAAAAAAAAAAAAAAAAAAAAAAAAAAAAAAAAAAAAACACCAGTGACTTCCTTTAATTGAAGAGGAGTCATTTAAAAAAAAAAAATACACAAAAGGCTCAAAATCATATCATATCCTTAACTAATCAGATCATATTGCATACTGAGATCCTCATCACAGAGTGATTTGCATTTAATTATGCATTTAAAAAAAAAAAAGAAAACTAGTAAATTATAAATATAAAGCATCTTGTATGGATGTATGTAGATTTAATCACTAGCATAACGAATTTTTGAAAGTGGAGCGGAGAAAGCCTTTTTCTCAGCGGAAATGTTCTGCCACAGCTTTTCTGGAAACAAGTTACTTTATAGCATGACTTCTGAAACGGGCAGCGTTTCTTTAAGCCAGGATTGGGCTGAATAGCTCTGTGGGTCTCCATAGTTGTTGAAGCCAAAGCAGCGGGCACAGCGTGGCCTCATCCCTCCCAGCGTTCATACAGTGAGTGCAGCCAATCTCATTTCCATCTCCTGAGATCATCAAGTTCATTTCGTAGCACCCCCCCCCAGTCTTTCTTTTCTCTCATCATGTTTTCTTTTTGCATTCCTAAACAATATTGGGCCGAACGCAGGGCCTCTCCATGTTGTCCAAGGCCTTGGCTCGGTCTATTCACAAAGCCTTTTCTAGAACAGATTGAATTAGTGACTGAAACACTATGAAGAAGTTTTAGATTGAAAGCGTTATTCATACCAACGAGTAAAAACTCACTGAGGCACGCAACGAGAGTTGATGACGCTTTCCTGCATGTTAAAATCTACTCTCCTCTGACCGAAGTGTCTTCAGGTGCAAAGATACTCGATGCAAAAAAAAAAAAAGAGAAAAAAAAAGAAATTCGTCATGACGAGCTAACGTACGGATTCTACACAGCAGAGAAGAACAGTAGTTATTAACGCGATCAAAATGACTTATCCTCTGCAGATTAATTGGCCGGACTTGTAATGATGTGACGTCATGACTCGCATTGTGCAAAAAGCGGGGCATATGGTGTGTGAAAGTGTGCGTGTGCGTGCATAATTACTGCAGGACAAGAGGCTATTCTGTCAGCTGATAATGCATCTTATGGGGCTTAGGTTTGAAAGCCCAGGAGGAAAAGTGACTAAATGCATGTCGTTGTACATAGAAAATCAATTATTCGAGGCAAACAGGGATTTCTTTAGAGCTATGATAAAGAAATAAAAGCAGGAATACTTTGTTGCTATTAAATCAAAGAATAGTGTGTATAGACCAGTCTAGTGCAATTATATAGGGGGGAAAAAAATAGGATTTTTTTGGTTTTTTTTTAATGTAGTAAGAAAGTTTAAGTAATGTAGTAGGGTCGTCAAATAAAAAAAGAAAAAGTCTTGTCGGATTTTCAAGGAGTTGATAATCAATAAACCAACCAACGAGTTGCCTGTTCGCACTCTAACTTGTTCATCAACTGTCAGTTTCAAGCAAAATCTACAATCCAATCTGTGCACGGTAGCTAGGAATAGAGCTGCATGTAACTAGGGGTCATATCTCAAGCCCTAACTCCTCAAGTTGCCAAATAAACAAGGCTTCACAGGGCATCAACGGTAAACAAAGTCTTAAACGTTAAATGATTTACGGGGTGTATACATAAGTGTTAGATTAATCAATATATCGGCGTATCTGCGAGTTAAATTTAAACCAGCGACTACACAAGCTGCTGTTCGAAGGAGGAATATATTCAACACGTCGCAGTTAGCTGGTTGCTGACAAAAGACAAACACGGGAGCATCCGCGTCGCCCGTTTCCACCAGAGAGCAATTTCATTTGGAACCTGGACAACAGCGGATCGTCAATGCTCATCTTGACATTACAGGTGAAATAAGGTTAAAGGCCACGGACATTCTGAAAAGGGGTGTGTGTGGTGGGTGGGGGTATATATACGGAGAAGAAAAGCAGGACGGGGGTAAAAGACATTCAACAACCCAACCAGCTCTCTATAGCACTTTAAAATGCATGTCATGTCTCAGGGAAACAGTCAGAGTTTGGAAATCTTTTATTAAGGTTTTCTGGCAACCAGCTTTTTAGAAAAGTCTTTTTTTTTTAGGGTTGGGGGGGGGGATTGATGGTGCAGGGAGCAATTTGCGATCTGTCGAATGATGCGTTGATAGTGAAGAAGAGTGGGCCCCATCTCTTGTCCACTAGGCTGCCTGTCCATCCCCCCTCTTAGCCCCCCTGGGAGGAGGTGTGTTGCGCTGCGGCCCCACTAAATCAACATTGTTATAATGATGTGTCACACTTGACCCAGTGCAGCTCTGCTCGCTCACACGGGTGTCAGGGCCCACAATGGGCAGCCCTCCTCCTCTCACACACTCACGATGCATTTTGATTCATGGGAGAGCCTGGCTCCGTCACGAGAAAATTACCTCTATCAAAATGCCAGCGTTTTACGCATTCATCAACTCGCTCGCCTGCCTCAGATCTCACCAAATCACAGGAAAGGGTTCGTCCTCATCCTGTAAAACCTGACACACTGATGCACCACTAAGCAACATCGAGAATACTGAGCCAAGTTGCCGGTTAACAGAACCGTGTGTGACGAAAAGCTACGGCTTAAGGAAAGAATACACAGTTAGCAAAGACCCCAAATTCATGGAATGAGGTTTTCAGGCCACAAGACACTCGAATTGAGTTACACTTCCCATCATGCTGACAACACTATCCACACAGTGAAGCGTGGTGGTGGCAGCGTCATGCTGTGGGGATGATTTTCATTAGCAGGGACAGTAATTGGTTAAAAAACAATAACTCTAAATATACTTTTAAATCTATACTGGAGTCTTTGAAAACGACCTAGTCAGAGCCAAGACATCAATACGTTTGCCGTGAGACAAAAGATTTCGGGTATTAACGAGCTATAGCTAACAGGAGGAGCTACAACGGAAGGATTTAATCCGCTATTAAAAATCAATACAATTCAGTAAAAGGCGGACGTTTTACAATTTGTGCACAATTAATCACAGATGACTGTAAAGGTTCGCAATGTTGTAAGGTTGTTGGAAGCAGAGAGCTCATTTGTTAATGTCTTGTTCAGCCTGGGCTAATATTTTGCTAGTCAGATGTCATACGGTGCAGTAAACGGCTAGCAGAAGCCATCATGTAGGCAGATCACATCCGAGATGGAAATGAATGGAGGAAGCAAACAGCAATCGAGGCTAATTTAAATCCGACAAACCACACAAACACACACACCAAGCTAAAGCAGCGATTCTTCACTGTGGCTATAGATTCAGACTGAATATCTGAGCTGAAATTGTGCTATGCGTGTTAAAATGCTCAACATAAAGTCTACGGTTTAAAGTTTTCCTGCTTATTTCCACTAGTCTGATGTTTGCTTGTTCATATTTATAACGACTTACTGAGTGCAGAAAAGCCACATCATCAGTTTAACACTATAGACATCATTCAACAAAGCATGGTATCGTCGCCCCCTAGTGCTCTACAGTATGTATACAGCTGTTTAAAATTGCATTAAATGAATTATTATCAAAATATTACTACACACCATTTAAAGCTTGTATTGTACATTATTGATTTTTGGCACGTTTTTTTTCTGGCCTGATGGAATGTCATATACATGTCCAAGTCCACCTGTAATCTTGAACCTACCTTTTTAGACACGGAGGAGACGTTCATGCCAAAGCGCTCCGCTCTCTTCTTCAAGACCTCGACGTCAACCTGAGGGCCACAAAGGATATGAATCGTTATTTGGAAAATACAGAGAAACTGAATGAACAAATTTTCAAATCAGCACTAATTAGCCTTTAAACTAGGGGTTGAAAATATGGTACAATTTATTAGAATATCAAACGGATCGTTTAAAAAGTTAACTTTTAAATCATAATAAGACGCATTCAAAGCACCACCCGTGAGACCAGACTAGGGCTGTGCGTTATGACCAAAATTGGTTTTTTTTAAATAAAATGACCATATAAAAAAAGGATTTGTATATGTTGAATTATTCCAATTCAAACAATTAAAGATATTTTCTGCCATATGGTGTACCACAGGAAAGACACTCTTCCAACGTCTAAGTGCAGCCAAAAAAAAGCACAAGTTTTACGTCCAATTGCCTTGACAATGGCCTTGTGAGCCTAAACGTTTTTGGTTTAACTAAACAACTATTTGTTTATCAATTTAAACGTCTATTTCTTAAATAAAAATCTAATTACCAAAAGACATACGGACCGTGTGTCCGCCACCTTAACGTGTAGTCCAAACAACAAAACGACTACAGTAAAGGATTTTGCGACAAGATGATAGACAATAAATTGCAATATTAAACAATCGTAACACGATATTTATCAATATATCACACAGCCCTAAACCAGACCATTTTTGTCAGGTATTTTTCCTTCTTGTATGCTCATATACAAGCTCTTGTACCAGACATGAGCAGCACACAGTACTGAATAACAGTATCCTAAACACTAACTTGAAAGTGCAGTTCCTGCAGAAACTGCGAGCGTGTTGCGCGAAATCCATTGAAGTAGAAAAAGTAGCTTCCGTTGATAGCTGTTACTATTGTAACAGTGATTGTAACTGTTACTATAGAAACATTAAGAGCAATAGATTTCAGTGATGGCAGTTACTATAGAAACAGTAGCTTCTGTTGATAGCTGTTACCATTGTAACAGTGATTGTAACTGTTACTATAGAAACATTAAGAGCAATAGATTTCAGTGATAGCAGTTACTATAGAAACAGTAGCTTCCGTTGATAGCTGTTACTATAGTAACAGTAACGCCGATTGTAACTGTTAATATAGAAACAATAACAGCAATAGTGTTAATAGTACAAAAAAAAATCCCATTCACGCGAATGGGACATTTTCCCTCGGAAAAACAACTGTGGCGGAAGAATGGATAAAATTTCCAAAATTTCTATGTAAGCACACTTCTCCTAAACATTCCAGACGTTCTAGTTTTTGTCCTGTGTCGATATCTCAAAAACTGTAGGAGGAGACAGCGACTGAATATCAGTTGGAAAAATAATAATAATAATAATAATAATAATATTTGAAAGAACAATAATCCATTGAAGTAGAAAAAGTAGCTTCCGTTGATAGCTGTTACTATTGTAACAGTGATTGTAACTGTTACTATAGAAACATTAAGAGCAACAGATTTCAGTGATGGCAGTTATTATTGAAACAGTAGCTTCTGTTGATAGCTGTTACTATTGTAACAGTGACTGTAACTGTTACTATAGAAACATTAACAGCAATAAATTTCAGTGATAGCAGTTACTATAGAAACAGTAGCTTCCGTTGATAGCAGTTACTATAGTAACAGTAGCTTCCATTGATAGCTGTTACTATAGTAACAGTAATGCTGATTGTAACTGTTAATATAGAAACAATAACAGCAATAGCGTTAATAGTACAACATTTTTTATGTAAGCACACTTCTCCTAAACATTCCAGACGTTCTAGTCTTTGTCCTGTGTCGATATCTCAAAAACTGTAGGAGGAGACAGCGACTGAATATCAGTTGGAAAAATAATAATAATAATAATATTTGAAAGAACAAAAACACAGAGAGCCACTTTTTTTCTCATGTACTGCACAATGCACTGACCAGTGAGGACCCTTTATTTTTCTACCGCTACAGCAAATAACCAGTTGGTCTGGGGATCAGGTGGCTACCATCTGGCCCACGATAACACTGTACTGGGCACAGCAAGGAATGCTGAAGGCTACATGCTCAACATGCTTAATTAAAAAGTTAATATGACCGTGGGCAGAAATCCCAGGGTCAGTCAAACAAGAAACTCCCATGAGATAAAAATCTTGCTAATAAATGGAAAGCGAGTATCAAGAAAGGACAACTTGAAACTAATGGACACAATCAGTGAAAGAAGAAGGACAGCTGTGTTTAATACTGATACTGCACATGGCCTCACTAAATGACAGTGTTGGATGAGAACTCATGACGTGCACGCATATGAAAAAGATGGTATCCAGGTGTTACACACTGCCTCTGGTGAACAGGATCAAAACAAGTACCAGACTGGAGATTTTTAAAGGTTTTTAAAAGTTTTAAGGTGTTTTTAACCACATTGTACCATAATGTATCCATATAGGAGGCTAAGCTAAGCAGCTCCTTGTCTCCATCACTTGTTGAAGAAAAGTCACTACCTTCACACGTTAAATTAATTTACTTTACTTTACTCTACTAATTTACTTTATTAAAACTGCTATATTTAACTCATTTTATCTTTCTTATAAAATAATCGGATTGAGTGTTTCTAATTTAATACTTACATTTGTTTTTGAAACAGCAGATGTTTCTGTAAAACAGAACATAAGCAATCAGGGCAGAAAATCTCTTATATAAACAAACAATTATAGACATGCATATATACATACATCCATACATAGATAAATAAATGGATGAATATAAAAATCAGTCTGTAACTTACCCTTGGAGGGGGCTGATACTGCTGGCAGTCCAAACCTGACAGAAAACAAATCATATTTAATTAGAATGTCGCACTGGCAACCCAAATATTATTTTTAAGAAATGACAATTATAATGTTAAGGAACATGAATAGTTCATGCAGAGATCATTCAGGGGATGTAATTAATTAGCATCAGCTATTTGTCTAAATTTACAAACAAAAAAAACGTAAACAATTAAACTAACAAATGTTACCATTAACAAAGCCATTTAAAAATTGACTCAGTGTTCAGTAGTAGCTAAAGATTCTCTTTTCATGTTTGCATTTTAACGTCCTCACCTTGCAGCACGTGCAGCCTTCTTGCTGTCTGAGGTTGCGGGAAGATTAAAGCGTTCCGCTCTTTTCTGCAATCTCTGAAATAAGACAGTAAAGTCCTGAAATTCTGTTCTGGAGGTGCGCCATATCGTACCGGTAGAATTTTGAACGCGATTTAAAAAAATCCATATTGTTGTAACATTCCGACGTATTTAGCGACTCGACAGTGGAGGAGTTTGTCTCAAAACGGAGCGGAATGATATCAACTTTCCTCAGGTCAATTGTTCAGCAAAAACAGAAAAACAAAACTGTGCATTCCAGTGCAGCATCCGACAGGCTTTTTAGCGCAGGAGGCAAAACCGTGACATGCCGAAGATCAGAAGTGAAACCAGTTACGGTCAATATGTTTGTGTTCTTGATAAAGAATCTGAAACAGCGATGTTAATGTGTGGAAAGCAACTTAGTTTCTGCCTCTAATTGGCAGCATGTTCAGGCAGCGTTTCAGAACTGAAGACACATACTGTTTTGCTGGCAGTCTGTTTTGTATATATTTTGTTATTTACAGTAAATCTTTAATGGCATTATTTACATAATTGTTTACAGTGCATGGATTAGATGCATGCACTGAATTTTATTTTTTGTTACGTATTTTATTTTATTCAGAATCCTGGTAAGTTGCTGTTGTTTACAAAAAAAAATTGTTTGTACTGAATGTTTGTTTTTATAAAAATAAAACTTTAAAATATATTTTGTAGCAGTTGCACATTCTTGAAATATATTGCACCAAAAATCATATGGTGGTCATAATCGCCCACCCATATTCTTGACTATCATCATGACAGCTTTACCTTAAACAAAAAGTGAAATTTGAATTGACTAAATTAAAGCAATAGATTCAAACTTTTTCAAACTAAAATAATAATATTAAAAAAAAGAATTCCCACATAATGATCTATTGTTGGACATTCATATTCAAGTATTTAAAAACGATACACATCCAGACCAGCTGGAAGCAGGTGAAACACACTGAACATATAGCCATGTCTTTCTATCTTAAAAGTGAGGTTATTAGAGAAAGCCTGTATCTGAGATGACAGAACATCTCTCTATGGTTCAGTGTGAACTGTTTGTGTGTTGCGGTTTAAGGAAAAAAAATAAATACCTCATCAGCCGTTTCAGACAGGGCGATTTTGACAACTTTTTTCGTTTCCTCCCTGCGTAAAGAAAGACAGAAAAATGAGTAAATGGAATGTATTACATTATCATTTAAGTCAAACAAAGTTTTAGTAAAGCATGCACTGTGTAGTTTTGTAGTTTGTGCGACTGAACATTTCCATTAAAGTTTATTCCACCAGTTGAATCATTCATGCATAAAACTGCATACCCCTCTTGGAAATAAATCAAAAGACCATTAGGCAGTTTAAAAAAGCCAATTTACTATATTAGCTGGATGAGTTAGACGTGTCAGATGCCTATTCTTTCAGGAAGTTTTAAAAACAAATGATTTTGGTCCCAATAACAGTGCACCTTAGGCTACAATACAATACACCAATAATAAAACACCACCATGATACGCTCCTACAACAAAATAAAATCTGTGCAAAATAAAAAACCCTTGGAATAGACTGAGATGTTATGATTATTATGATTTAAGCAAACAGATAAGGGATCATATTAATAATGATGGAAAAAAATACAGAAAGAAATATTTTTAATAAAAATAATCACAAGGCTACTTGACACATTTTTTGCTTTTTTTTTTAAAAAAAAAAAAAAACAACATGCTGTAATTATCCTAATCTAATGAGAAAGCACAACGCCTAAAAATGACCCCATGTTTCAGGACACTACACAGCTACAGCACCTTCTGCTGGACAAAACTAGATTACTACCGTTTCCACATGAGTACAGAAATAAATTCAGAAAAGCATCAGCAACCACGCTCATGTTTCTGGTAATATCTGTAAAGTATACATACGTTTGAGGTACAGCCGGCTCCTCTGGAGCTTCCACTTCAGGTGCTGCCGCCTCCTAAAAGAGATTTTATTCTGCTTAAATAATCTTTAATCTTATGTAAGGACCATAACTAACCAAGCAGACTAGCTGAAGATAGCCAAGATTTAACTACCCTAAATATACCAAAATCCTATTAGAAATGCACAAGTATGAATAAAATAATAACCACGATCATGTTCCTGAATGAAGTCACAATTATTAAATTAAATATTAAGTTATTTCAATTGAGCATTTTGTCATTATCATAGATTATCATTATAGATTTTTTTTTTTTTACTTTGTCTACAATAAATACAACTCATCCAAACATACAGTTCAAACATTTTGAACATATTCTGCTCCTGCAGTTTCAGGTCTGTAACTAAATGTAATATTAAAGTGCATTTAATATTAAATGCAGTTTTCATTGTGGTTTACAAACCAATTTATAAAAGTTAACTATCTGTTCTACCTATATATCTGTATTTTTTTTTAAATATATGTTATTTACCAAAGTCATAATTAATAATGCAGGAGCGCTATATTTCGGATTCTGTCTGTAAAAAAATACTGCAATATTTTAATTTTGCATTTTGAAATAATTTAAGAAATTAACAGACAAAGGCCTCTAGCAAGAAATTGTGTATGATTGACTGATCATGACTGACTGGCCATTTTATGCACATAATGCGTTTAGAATAGAACCTACAGACAAGCTTAAGGCACATTAACTTGGCTTATATTTATTTATTTAATTAGCAAATTTTGATATGTACATTCACCCAGAACTAATATCTCATTAAAATATAGACTGAATTTTTTTTTTACTTTGACAACTGTAACTGAAGTTATTTTTTCACTGTTTAACAGTATTTACAAAAATATATTTAAAAAATAAACAAATATATATACACATGAGAAATATACTAGCGCTGTTATAATCAATAAAGAGTTAAAATATTTGTCAACTTTACCAAATTATCAAATAGACTCACTCAGTTAACCAGTTAACATTAACCTGCCAAAACAGCTCTGACCCAGAGAAATAATTTATCATTTAATATGGAACAAACTCCAGTTCTAGAACCATCCGTCTCACAATAGGTGCAAACTTAAAGCCACAAGATGTTACATCTGAATTTGTAAACCTTCAGCTGGTCTGCAGATGCGAGAGATCAGCAATGAGAATAATCTTCCAGATTAAAGATAATAAATTGTTGCTGGCTGTTGTGGCAGGTGGTATTCAGGTGTTCACCACCACCACCACTAGTGGTTTAGAAGGAGTGATTCAAGCCTGGAGTTATAGATGTAACTGTAGTTTTGTAGACTTGCCAGCATATCCCAACAAAGTTAAGACGTCACACTCATGGACTGGGTTAAAACGTTTAGAGCAAATCTTTTTCAAGTCGAGTTTCTATTACTAGATTACTCACCTCAGTAAACTCCTCCAAGACTTCCTCCTCATTGACGTCGTCTTCTAAAAAGGTAGAAAATACAAGAAAATTTAAACAAAAACTCAACTTAAAAAAAAATCTTAAATTGTACCTTATATGATCGTTTCTGCTTTAATAAAGAAAATGTCTAGACAGAATTTATTTAAGCAAAATCTTCATGCCACACTAGAGAGAAAACCTACAGAATCAGGTTTTAAATGTCTTGGTTTAGATGAGCACAGTGTTAAATATTATATTTTAGGATAAATCTACAGTTACGTAATATCAAAAATATACAATATTGGGAAAATATTCATGTTTGTTTCATAACTGAACTCAAGGTAACGGATCATATTTTATATTCGTTACATGTAACGTGACATTTCAATCAGTACTGAATCACTATGGCTTATGGATCATGAAAATCGAGAAATCCAGTATCTCTAATTATTAGAATATTTCATAAGATCAAACAGAAAATGTCCAATTTCAAATGGATGTCATGAAACCGCAAACCAACACAAACTGCAGAAACTTTATCCTGGATTTCAGACACCTTGGATTCTGTGCATCTCCACACTTTCTCCTGACTCCAGAACATTGATTTTCCAAATGAAATGCTAAATTTGCTAAACAGAGGATTTTGGACCACTAACCAACAATCTAGTTCTTTTTCTTCTTAGCCCAAGTCAGACGCGTCTCTGAAGTTGTCTCTGGTTGAGGAGTGGCGTAATATTAGGCAAGCTGCATTTGTAGCCCCTTTCCTGGACACATCTGTATCCGCAGAGACGTTCTGTGACTAACCTTCCTAGCGGAGGGTGTCTTTTAATCGGTCTTTTAAGCGGTCAGGTTTGTTAATTGCAAACCTAGCCCTTTATGGATTCCCTAATTTTTTTTTCTTTCGCCATTACAATTTTCATATGGCACAGACAAATAGGCCGTAACTTGGATAACACGCACAGTAAAACTCTTTTAAATGACAGAAACACACTAATCCTTTCAAAATGTATTCTTCACTTCAATGTTGTCACAAACACATGTAGAGCATTTATCAGCTTTTAACTTTGTTACAGAACTCTTACGTTTAAACATATGTTGAACAAAATGCAGCTGGAGACACTAAACTCTTATAGGAAAATTAAAGATATAACAGAAGAGAACAGAGCAGTTACACAGCAGACAGGTACATACCGTGTTCATCGATGTACGCCTGCAGGCGGGCAATCAGATCCCCTTTGTTGCCCTTAACTTCCAGTCCCCGGAGTGCACACTCCTGCTTCAGCTCAGCTAACTACAAGCAAAAACACAGACCCAGAGAATTCATATTTGTCATCAAGCACAAAGTGATGAAACATATCACACATGCTGGCTTAGGAATATAAATTTGTGATTATTGACAGTTTCATTCTGAGTTGTGTTGCCTAGTGTGTCAATGTTTCAGTCTCAAACCTGCTCAGAAAGATATTCCAAATTGAAGAAACTTTTAAAAGTACGATTTCCAAAACAGGTGGACACGAAATACACACACATTAACTTCACAGTTTATATTTTGGGGTTTTTTGGTGAACACTAAATATGCAACATTTTTTCAAAAACTAGGTGCTACATAATGCCAATACTAATGACAACATATTTTTGTAATTCTACTCTCATTTTCTGATTTTATTGCAGATATCCTACAAGAAGTTTTACAACCCCCCCTTACCCTGTCTAGACCTGTAGCTCACCCCCCTTTACCCTGTATAGACCTGTAGCCCCCCCCTTTACCCTGTATAGACCTGTAGCTCACCCCTTTACCCTGTATAGACCTGTAGCCCCTCTTTTTTTTTACCATGTCTTGACCTGTAGCCCCTCTTTTTTACCCTGTATAGACCTGTAGCCCCTCTTTTTTACCCTGTATAGACCTGTAGCCC
>JAOVVF010000001.1:19761025-19779751 GCA_028565595.1 Duopalatinus emarginatus
AATGTTGATCTTGGTCAAAAAATTTTATATCACAAAATATTTTGCATTCGCATTTTAATGTGCAGACTTTTTAAACTATATATGCATATAAATAATAATAATAATAATAATAATAATAATAAAAACAAACAAAAAAATTCTACTCTGTCTGCCAAAATTTAAGATCGTTAGATTTAATTTTTATTTGTAAAAATAATCAATAGTCTGTTGAAGTTTCCAAAGTGTAAAACTGTCTCAAAACAACATTATCAGGCTTATTGTCTGCTATTATTATAAAATATTAGATTATATTCTTTTACCATCCTTTTTTTTTTTTACAGTGAGTCCTGATCACCTTTAAAAAAACTCGATTCTATGCAAATGATCAAACCTGAATAAACACTAAACCCCTCATTATATGGCTTCAACGTCTTCAAATGTCAATTCACATCATTTTAAAAGCAGTGCTTGTTTTTTTTTTTTTTTACATGTGTGATAAATGCTGCACTATTTTTCAGACCTAGACGTGCCCTTAATATTACTACAGCTGGTAAACACACTGCACTTCCTCTGATTTATCACAACAGAAACACAACAGGCTTCAGATTATTCTCAACTTACGCAACTGAAGTTCAAACACAGCGCAGTCACTCTTCTCTCTAATGCAAAAAGTGATTTGTTATGCAAACAGACAAGAGATTATAAGAAAGCAAAAAAAAAGAAAAAAAGAGCGTGCTAATCATAGGAAGACTGAGACGCCATTAATCATTGGCCTGCTGAAGCAGGAGTTAAGGGATGCTGCAAGTGTGGCATCAGTGAATCATTTCAGAAAGTTCGGAAGAGATAATATGTGTCTCTGTCCACGGGTCCATTAAATAGTCAAGCTGATTCATGGAACCACTGTGGGCAAAAATCCTGATAATCATATACCCATATTAAATAAATAATAAGCTGTTCTTGGAAAAATGAGGCCTGGGTAGACAAAAGGAATGATGAAGACGGTGAAACGGATTTGATCAGAAGCAGGACGGGGAATTAAACCTGTGACTGGAGGAGATAAAGTCGCCGTCCGCAGGATTCATAAATACAGCACGACGGCACCAGATATTCCTACGGAACAGCACGAGAACCAATGGGAACGAATGAAGACGCGTCTGATGCGCCTGTGGTCAGAATATCGGCGCCAGATGAGCGCGGCGCTCTATTAATCAGTCCGTGTCGCTCCGACCGAGCTCATGTGGACTGAAGTGCGGTCGAAGCGACTGGCTGCGCCGTACCGAGGGGGTTTTCGACGTATTAAAAGACGTACGTCAACCCTGAGGTTATGGAGCGGAGGAAGTCTCTGGTGAGCTGAAGCTAGACAAAGTGTAATTGAGCACTGTTAACCACAAGTGACCTCCATGCCAGGACACACACACACACACACACACACACATCATGTAGCACAGCTGGAGGTGTCTGTGGTTTCCGTGTCTGTTCTGTATCTCGCTAGGACCATCCTAAAAGACGAATCCCACAGTCCTCATCGTCTCTCTCTCTCTCTCTCTCTCTCTCTCTCTTTCTCTGATAGAAAAAAGGCCCAGATTTAACAGCTCTTAATTCATTTTTCAAAAAAAAAAAAATATGTACACTAAAATCCAACACGTATTTTCTTACATGTATATTTACATTTTGATGTTTTATGCTCTTGATGTTGGCAAAAAAAAATAATTCAGAACTTGAGTACCACTGCAGACGCACTGTTGTGTCATTTGACATGTTCGAGTATCTGTATCCGGTCAAACGAACCGGATTAAAAACACAGCACTCGTCCTCTTGTTCTTAAGTACCTTGGGTACCGACGGTACCGTTTTACCACATGGTCAGGACGCTAAGCTTGAGTACGCGGTACCGTCCCGATAGAGAACGGCACGCTGGTCTGAAAACTCTGCTTGATTGTTTAATGCTACGCTGTGAGCTTGTGAAAGACGAGAAATGGAAACCTGTGTTCAATCAGGGTTCTTCTATGTAAAACGTAAATGAATTATAATAATAATAATAATAATAATAATGATAATAATAATAATAATAATGATAATGATAGTGAAAACACACCTTGAGTCGTTTCCTTTATCTCTACATATTTGAAGGGATGACATTTCATTTACTAAATGATTTAAATCCACAACAAACATTTGATTTAAAACAGGGTTGAACCACAAAATAAAAAAAATTAAAAAAAGTAAATCGTATTAACCCCAAGATTGAAACCCGCTGAATGAAAACTCGGTGACTACATCGATGACGTCCCGATGATGTCAAGTGCATCTGATATGTACAGAAGGACCTACGAGCTATGAGGTAGGACAGAACGATGTCCTATTTGGCAGGTTATGACGTCTGTAAAGATTTAAAAAAAAAAAAAAAAAAAGAAAAAAAAAAAACCGTTTGATTCCCTCATGGTGATTGGAAGCAGAGGAAATCTTCATTACAAAGTCAACACTGTCAACAAGATTACTGTTTAGAAGAGAAGACTTTTGTTTTTGATTTTTTTTTTTTTTTGTATTTGCTTCAACTGCTAAATAACAGATAAGCAGCAGACAAGTGGAAGTTTCCATTTCATGGTTTTTATGGTGTTCGTCTCCTTTTTTTGTTTTTTTCTGCCTGTCCAACGATGGCACAGAGACTCGCGGTTCCGCGGTTTCGTCCGTTTGTGGCCTCTGAGCAGGTAGTCAATATTCAGTGATGGAGTGATTTCCACGATTAAATAGAATAACAGAGCACGCCGCGTGGTGATGTACCTTTTTTTCTTTTAGCCCTTTTAAAGGGTAGCCTTTCAGTGAACTCCATCTACAATTATTAAACGTATCTATATATATCATATAGATCCTTCTGTTCATGTAGCTGTTTTTTTTCCTTTACAAAATCTTTAGAAAATCATTAAAAAGAACATAGATGAAAAAAAAAGGAAAAATGAATAATTATAAGGAAGTAAGAGCAATTAGAAGAGCGTGCTCTTGATTGGTGGGAATTCCTCCTTGCTATGTTTTGGCAGTTGTCACAACTGATGGATGGCGCAGAAGCGTTGATGTCTTTCAGACAGTGTGATCCCGAAATTCCGGCTGGATGGTTTGTTGAGGAATGGGGTGAACGTGGAGGAAGGGCAAGGCTTAGGGAAGAGAGAACCGGAGGAGATTTCCTTGGCAAAAAAAAAATGGTAGCCTAGAGGGACAAAAATATCAGGCTCAGCACAACATCCACCTCCATCTGTCCACTTGTCCCTCCTGCCTCCTTGTGCAGGATCAGGCCCGGAGGTCAAACCTCCACCGACTGGATCTGGTTCATCTGCGCCCTCATCATCTGCACGCTGTTGAGGATCTTCTTTTGGTGACCTGCTAGAGTCACGCCCACCCTGAGGATGTCCCTGCGGAGCACACGCAAACGCACACATGAGCGAGGATGTCAACAATACATACATACATATATATGTACCCCTATCCCCATGCTAAAGTAAACACACAGCATGTCAACTCCAGCTGACATAAGCAACTCCGTAAACGTCTCCTAAGCATGATGCTTCGGTGGGATACGTTTAAACTAGGGCGTGTCTTTGTGGTTTTTTTGGGAATTGGGTCGTTTTTGTGAAGGTACAGGATTTTAGGAGAAGGAAAAATTTGATAAAATACAAAAATATTCACTAAACGTCTCTGAAATGTTTCGAGCCGGTAAATTCATCTCATGACAACTACGATTAGTAGAAAAAATTCCAGCTTTCCCGAATATATTTACACGTCCGATGTCTGAGAAATCATCCAATGGATTACTCATACGAAAAAACTTCTACTTTAAAAAGTTCACTTCAAAGTTCGACTGTGACCCCATTTACCAAACCAACAGGTCTGTTAACTTTGGGTTTTATAACAGACCTGAAAGTTTTCACCTTCACCTACACCTCTCTCACTCCTCCTACTCCTCCTCCTCCACCGCCTCCTCTTCCTCTCTTTCTCTCTCTCTGAAGTCTTCTCCAGAATTGCAATGCAAACATGAAAGGGTCCACATATATATATATATATATAGCTAAAAGAAATTTGTCTGGCCTTGTGGACCCTTTCCACATATATGGGACATTTTCCTATATATATATATGGGACAATGTCCATTGTTAAAAGCCCGATACAAATAATTTTAATATACATATATATACATACATTATATATATATATATATTATATATATATATTACATATATATACATACATTATATATATATATTAACTTCGACAGCCCTTATATATATATATATATATATATATACACACACTTATTTTATACTTATATTTTTAACCATACATTTTTGCGATTAATTAGATAAATTTAACACCATAAAAAAATAACCTGTAATGACGCGTGCCTGGTTTACAATAAGGTGTCTGTAAGCTGAAGTTATTTACCGTGAAAATGATTCATTATATCACCTGAAAAATCAAAACATCAGACCTAAAGTACCTTTACAGAGCCTTTACAGAGCCTTGTTCGTGTTCGATAATGAAAGAGTGTAGAAGGTAACTAGTGCTTTTAGTTGAATAGGATAGTTTAAAACACAACATTTTAGTGGCCTTGATGGTTTTTCAATTCAACTGGTACTTCGACATATACGCTTGAGTTTCCTTATTATTATTGTTAGTGTATATATGAAATCTGCCTCTTATGGTTTTGAAGGGTTTTATTGTAAAGCTGTAGTTTATAGGAGACGATCTATCTGAAAAAGATGCTATTAAACAATAGGGTCTAAATTTAAATAGAATTCCTTTGTGTCTGTGATTCTGCATTTAAATATCCATTATACCAACCTGCAGTATTAACAAGGGAAAAGCAATTAATCGTGATTAATCACAGCAAATTGTGCAATTAATTATTTAATTTGCGGCGTTCGGAGATCTTGCCTAAGGTGCCAGAATGGCCACAAACGCCGCTCCGTACGGCCATTTATCACAGCTGTAAAGAGGTCACATGAATGTGAAGTCAAACAACAATGAATTACACTGGTTTATCAAGAACTGCTGTTTTTTCCACAACAAATGGCAATAAATGGCATAAGTAAATTTGGTGCTGATGCTAAACATAGAAACATAGAGTAATGCTGACGTCTCGTCTGATTTACACACGTGCAGCCTTTGCAGTTGTAACATCATGAACATCCGACGTCACACAAAGTAAGTCAGTAAGACTGAAGGAGACAAACCTGGAGTCTGATTAGATGGGTATCTCTACCCTCCTCCTCCAATCTCTTGTCCTTTATCTCTCTCTCTAACACACACACACACACACACACACACACATACTAAATCTTGCTTTCGATAGCACTTACTCCATTGTCATCTGCGAGACCAGATCGAAGCTGGTGAAGTCAGCATTGGCAAAGTTGTCCTTGTACTGGCCCATCTTGATAGCGTCTAGCCAGTCGTCCACGTTCCTGAAGCTGGAGAAGTCCGGCATGCTGCGGTCCAGCAAGGGCAAGTGCACCCTGGATAGGACAGAGTTATTGTTATTGATTCTGGAGTCTGTCTGCTTCGCTGTTGTGTAAAAAAACGTTACTCATAAAAGTTAGGTGAGTGATTCTGACACTGATCGGAGAACTGCTTCTCAGACTTATTTAATATGATTTTTATTGAACCAAATGAAACTGAGCTACACTGACATGATCTAAAAAAAGAAAAGAAAAGAACTTTTCCTATAGAGACGTTTATTTTTTAAACAGGTATTTAGACTGAGATTAGGGCTGTGCAGTTTTATATCCCGATACAGGTCTATAAATATCCCAATAACGATATGTATCACGATATAGCCCCTTTTCTGTAAGTTTAGTGAATTTGTTAAAAATAAAATAACCACATGAAAAAACATTAAAAAGTTTTTTCATTTTCAAGTTTTACGCGCCTCCAGTTGCCTTGACAACGGCCGTGTGAGCGTAAACTTCTGCTTTGAGAAAAAAAAACAAACCATTTTTTTCAACCGTTTATTGTTTCATTGCGATTTAATTTTTTTATTATTATTTTTATTTTATAGAAATGATTCACTTTTACATTTTGTATTTGTTATTTCTGGCAAGAAAACAAAAAATACCTTATTTCTGTTCTTGGATTTTAAAGCGAAAATCAAAAAACAGTTTGTTTTTTATTTTTACATTTCAGTCTCTGAAATAAAAAAATCGAATGATCAAAAGCTACACAGACCCTTTAGGTCTGAGCTCCTGGTTTTGTGTTTGCTGGTCTGTGGTCCCTCTCCTGTTCTGAATTAGTCCGCACCGCCTGTGTCTCCTACATGTCTGTGTGTGCACCACCTTAACGTGTCGTCATAGCAACAAAACCACTGCGGTAAAGTCTGGATTTTGTGACACGACGAAACAGACGATAGAGTGAAATATTAAACCATAGATGTTTTTTTTTTTTTTTATCTCCGCACGATACATATATCATCATATCGCACAACCCTACCTAAGATTATAGTCCATTTATGTGTTAAATAAATAATAAATGGTTCGAAAGGCCCAAAACTAGCTGGCACAGATCTCTCATATGAATCTAGTACTCAGTCTCAGGTTAAATACGTGGGCTTATATGTGAATATGTACATAAATATCCGCTCCCCAGGCTCTAGACCTGGTCAGAATTGGTGGCTAAACATAGGACTGAGGGCACTGTTCTCAAAAATAATTTCATTACACAGCTGTATATCTATATGTCTCTCCTTCACATTTTAAACTCCTGTACAAAAGCTTGCCAATCATTTTATATATCACACTCTAACTGTTTTTATGAACAAGCGCACCAGTATATATCAAACCTGTGCTCTTACTGGCTCACTGTACGTTCATGTGTTATATGCAAATGATGGCTGATGGCCTTACCCTGAAGAAAGAGGTGTCATGGCCTTCAGCATGTTGGGGTTACGGATCATCTTGTCCAGGTTGTTAACAATCTGGCTGAATTTGGGACGGTTATTGCGGTCCTTCTGCCAGCAATCGAGCATAAGCTGGTGCAGGGCACTGGGGCAGTCCATAGGCGGAGGCAGCCTGTAGTCCTGCTCAATAGCATTGATCACCTGGAGGGGAAAAACAGACAGATGTCCACGATCTTCAGCAGATGTCTCGGGTTCAGGAGTGAAACCGAACGTACTATACAGTACAGTGGAAACTGGGGCATTAAATATCTGACGAAACAACCACTACTACACATGACCCTGTTTTTATTTTTGCTTTGTGTTTGCTTTCTATAGCTCAGGCAACCCCTTTTAAACATTCAGACAGTGGCTGAAGTGGAAACTGCACTCAATTATGTGTGTGTGTGTGAGGTCAGGAGGTTAAGTGCGGTCAAGGGAGTGGACAGTATTTCTGTGTGGCTATATAATATAATGCAGCAGGACAAATGTGGATGTTTAATGATGATTTGTGGGCTTTTCACCGAGCCTAAGTGGATACCAGGCTGTCTCGGCTGTTTTGAAGCTGAAATATTACAAACTTTATCCCTCTCTGTTGGTTTTCTTTGTCTTGTTTATAGACTTAAGTGAAACCGTACATTTTCTCAGCACACTTCTCATCTACCCGGCTTTCCCATAGCGTCCTGACGCGATTTCGTGTCTATTTTTCCACACCCGAGAGAGGCCTTCGAGTCTTGGCGGTAGGAAGGAGAAAAAAAAAAAAAAGAATGATCAGTTACCATAATTATATAATGTCCTGTTTCCACAGCAAGGATTACCGTAAAGACCGATCTCACATCCCATCAGAAACGACCAGTACTTAGTTTGTCAAGCAAACTGTGATTATGGGTGAACATGACCTATTGGTTCAGTTCTAATTAGGTCCTTAGATGTTTCCTCCTGACATCATAGCCTTTACAACAGCCCACTCGAAACACTAATAAACACCGGGAGACGCATACAGAAACCATATACATACGGCGTACATACAGTCTTCAGGATTTCAAATGCTTTGCCATCACTTTTCAAATCACTGGTGACCTTCGATTATAACTATTGATTATACCACAGTTAGTCCCGGCCCTGCAATCTGATTGGCTGAGACACGTTCCATGAAACCGAAGCTCTCCAAATATGACTCCGCTATATAGCTACACACGTAACCGTAGCAACAACAGCAGCGTTTACAAGCCAAAAAACTAAATGAATTACAATGAGTTCATAATTCCTGTTTTATGAATAAATGTATCAGTGTTTATTATCTGTATAATAATTATTGTGTAGTTATTGATGCTCCTCGACTGTTATAGTCTGATGTTTCAGCAGCAGACGTTTAGCTAAATAGCACTAGATGATTTAGCAGTGGGTCATCTGATAGAATGGAACTATTTTACCTGGAGGAATGTTGATAAACAAACCGGTCGTATTTTTCCGTCCTCTTTATCCTAAAATCTATCAATAAACACTGAGAACAGAACTGTGGTAGAATCACAATAATACACTCCAGGGTTGTGCTGGTGTACTGATCTACGACCGCAGCACACACACACACACACACACACAATTTATCCATCCATTAATTCATCCGTCCATTCATTCATCCATCCATCCATTCATTCATCCATCCATCCATTAATTCATCCATCCATCCATCCATCCATCCATTAATTTATCCATCCATCCGTCCATTAATTCATCCATCCATCCATCCATCCATCCGCACACCAGTGACAATATCTCACCATACAGCACCAACCAAGTGTATATTATTGCTCTGTTGCTGTATTTCATATTTGCTCATGTTAGTAGATTTTAGCCTTCACTAGCCCTCAGTACACAGCAAAACACACACACACCTGTGTACACCAGGAGACAGTAAACACACTTGCCCGGGTTTGGGGGGCAGCCCAAAACCATGGCGCCGAGGGAGCAGTTGGGCTTGTTAGGTGCACCTCAGTCATGTCTTGCCCTGTGTGGGGATCAAACTTGGGATCTTTTGGTCATGAGACTGGTTCCCTAACCACGAGGCTGCCTCACGTAACATCAGAGTTCAAGACTGGAGCCTCAACAAACATCAGTGTGAGGATTGTCTAACGCTCCCTCCAAGATATGAGGGAACCAGTCTATACAAGCATATTATTGCTCCGATTCGGTCCAGGTAGGTTGTCAAGTAAGTTTTAATTCACTTGGCCGAGCAGTTAAGATTCACTTCTATACGGAGGAATTCGTCCTGCTGCTCCCGTCTGCAGACACATCATCAATAAAGACAAATGAGCCTGTTCCTCTAGCAGCCGTACACACTCACACCACCATGTTTCACTGATGAGATGATACTCTTTGGATCACAAGCAGAATTTTTCCCTCCTAGGCTTTGCTCATTCTATCATTTTATAAAAGGGTTAAATGTCACCTCATTAGTCTAGAAGACATTGTCCCACAACTCTACATGCTCTACCGTTCACTTTTTTAAGCAAATCAGACGTGCCAGGAGGTGTTATGAGAAAAAAAAACCTGAGAAATGGCACTCAGGCACAATGATCTTTGTCTTTTTCAGAGGACGTCTCTCATACAGTACTCATACAGCAGTGTCCTCTTCCTATAGATCCGTGAGTTTGTATAGAAATTCTTATGCGATAAGAGGAAGCAAGAACAGCAGAAAAACCAGTCTGAACTGGTCTCACTTAACATGAGGCGCGGAGCAGAACATTCTGACTCTGACAGAGAGTCATTCTGTAATCTTCTCCTAAACGGACCTCTGAGAGATGGTGTGATAGAACACTGTGAAGGTCAGACAGAGATGCAGGAAGACTGAAAAAAGAGGCAAAACCCTGAACAATAGTGGTACATTTCCAAAGTTCTATTATTTAAAAAGGTAAAAGGTTATAAAGTGTCTTAGATAATTTTTGGAACAGTAATGGTTACATTCTGTTCAACTCTTTTTTCATGAGAAGTATTGTGTTTCTTTCCTTTTATTTTCTTTTCTATTGCTGAATTCCACAGTGATTTCGACATACAAGAATCATTCTCAGAATCCATCCATCTATTACTCATCCATCCATTAATTCATCCCTCCATTCATTCATCCATTAATTCATCCATCCATTAATCCATCCCTCCATTCATTCATCCATCCATTCATTCATCCATCCATTCATTCATCCCTCCATCCATTAATCCATCCCTCCATTCATTCATCCATCCATTAATTCATCCATCCATTCATTCATTCATCCATCTATCCATTTATCCATTAATTCATCCATCCATTAACCCATTAATTCATCCCTCCAATCATTCATCCATCCTTACATTAATTAATCCATCCATCCATCCATCCATCCATCAATTTATTCATCCATCCACCAATTCACCCATCCATTAATTCATCCATCCATCCATCCATTAATTCATCCATCCATCCATCCATCCATTCATTCATTCATTCATTCATTCATTCATTCATCCATTTATCCATTAATTCATCCATCCATCCATTAATCCATTAATTCATCCCTCCAATCATTCATCCATCCTTACATTAATTAATCCATCCATTCATCCATTAATTCATCCATCCATTAATTCATCCATTAATTCATCCATCCATCCATCCATCCATCCATCCATCCACCAATTCACCCATCCATTAATTTATCCATTCATTCATTCATTCCTCTATCCATCCATCCATTAATTTATTCACCCATCCATCCATCCATCCATCCATTCATTCATTCAATCATCCATCTATCATCTAACATGTTGCTTATCCTACTGCTGGGTCATGAAGGTGTGGATGTTTATCCCAGCACTCGATCGCCACACCCTGGTCAGGTCACAAGCCTATCGCAGGGCAGACCCAGGCACAGACACATTCAGACGCACACTTACACCTACTGGAAATCTAGTATCTCCAATTCTCCTCTGGACTGTAGACAGACATGTGGAGAACATGTGGGGAACATAGAAACTCCACACAGAAAGGACCGTAGCCACTGCACCATGACCTCGCTCAGAATACCTTTTCTACCAAATTCAATACACCAATATATAAGATAAAGATAAATCATTTTTAAAGAACGTTTCTTCCTGCATTTCATGTCATTGGTGTAAGAACTTATTCGTGTTTAGAAGAACGAGTGACTTGTGCAACGAGAATTGACGTAAAGTGAGGTGACTCATTGACCACTGTGCTTGCACACAGAAGAATTCAACCTCTGCATTTAACCTATCAGTGAAATAAAACAGAACATTTTCAACCTATCGGTCAATAGAATTAAGATGTTACTGATGCTGATATAATAAATCAGCATGCTTTGTAAAGCTATTGATGCCATTCTAGAGAAATAAATCTTTCACGTAAATCTGTCACATATCAGATGTGATGTTAGTGTCACTGGTGAAGCGGCCTGTTCCTCTGACACTAGTAATAACATAAAACTCCTGTGACTTAAAGGGATAGCACCACATTAAATAATATTTCTAACCTCCCTGTAACAGACCTCCAAATCACGTCAGGACCATCATTGTCAAATGTGCTGTAAAAGTTACTACATGACATCTATTTGGCTTGTGGGTGTCAGAATCCCAGCCCTGGACCACGTTTCTCAGACTCCCTAGTGGCCAAGAAAGAAAAAGGCCACACCCACCTTTGCATTCCACATGTTTCCATCCACCTCACAGGTGTGGCAGATCAAGATTCTGATTGAGCAGCAGGATTTTTGCACAGGTGTGCCTTAGGGTGGACACAATGGTGGAGGTGTGGTTATGGTATTGGCAGCAGTAATGGACAACTGAGACTGGTGCATTTTATTGATGGCACTGAGACACCATGAGGGGATCCACCGCTATTACAAGCCACTCGATTGACAACGTTGACCTTCACAACGAGGCCCTCTGGTGGACATTCCTGCAGTCGGAATGCCAATTGCACACTCGCTCAAAACATCGTTCTGTGATTAAACTACACATTTTAGAGTGTCCAGCCTGAGGCTCACCTGTGCAATAATCCTGCTGTCTAATCAGGATGTTGATCTGCCACACCTGTAAGGTGGACGGATTATCTCGGCAAAGGAGAAGTGCTCACTAACACAGATTTAGACAAATTTGTGAACGATATTTGAAAGAAAAAGGTCTTTTGGGCACCGTGTGTGTTTAGAAAAGTACACCGCGTCTGATCTCCTGATGCCGTGATAAAAGTCTGGGATCCAGACAGGGGTTTACTTCACTGCAAGAAACCAAGGATTGATTTGTTCTCTTCATAAATGCACTGTGATCATTATCTCTGTGTGAAGGGGACCCAGGGAAGCAATTTATCATCGCTTACACACACACACACACACACACACACGCACACACACACACGCGCAGGCTATTAATCAGGGGGACTGTCTGGAATAAGACGGAAAAGTATAACACGTATAAACTACGGGACTGCGTGATGGCCTTGCATGCGTTTATTCCATCCAAAGGTAGTAAATGAGAAGTAAATGATAATCGACGCCGTGTTGCTTTACGGCATCGTCCTGACACTCGGCGGTGTTTTCTGATTTTCTGCAGTCTGACTCCATCCTCTGCAGCTTTCACTCAAATCAAGGCATGTTATTGCTGTCATGATTATCAAACGCTTGGGAATTTATGCGACTCAGGTCCGCGTTTGGGGGAAAACGTACTGGGAATTTCCCACCATCGCTCGTGTGTTTAGTCCCGTCTTATCTTCGGCATTAACAGCTTCATGTCTGTTAGACGGAGACATTGTCTGTGTGACATCGTATGCTGTGCACCCTGCGTCTCATGTCAGTGTCAAGTTGTCACCAACTGGATTTGATCCACCACGTTTGCCTCCAGTGCCATCCAGTAAACCGAACCGATTCAGACCAAGCTGGAAAAAGGTATCCGGTTTGAGACCCGTCATGCTCCGGCTTATTATATAGGACATTATAGAGTTCTATTCAGTGCCTGATTAATCTCATCCAGCAGCCTCCACCTCACAGCCCGATGGGGCGATGGAACGCTATCTGGAGCTGCTAATAAGATAACCGCTGAGATCTGCACTCTCTCTTAGCACATTAGTGTTCAGTCTTTGAGTTTCAAACTATTTTCATTATCCGGACCCGTAATTTGCTTTCCCCTCAGCCACCCAGGGGGGTGCTGCAAATGGAAGCTGCAGTCAAGGGCGAGAACAGTTAGCGCACCTCGTGCTTCGCATACCAAACGCCGTCGCCGCGTGAGCAGTTGACGCTTGTTTTTTTTAAGCGTTACGCACTTTCTCATTTAAGGAAAGATGAAAGTGAACTATTTGACTACTGTGCTTGCACACAGAGGAATGTGACCTCCGCATTTAACCCATCTGTGCAGTGAAAAACACACACACACACCAGTGAACACTAGGGGGCAGTGAACACACTTGCCCGAAACGGGGGGCAGCCCCAAATCACGGACCTCAGTCGTGTCTTGCCCTGGGCAGGGATCGAACCAGTGACCTTCCGGACACAAGACTGGTCCCCTAACCACTAGGCTACGGCTGCCCCACAAACATTATTCTTATTTTTGATAATCTTATTTATTTATTTATTTATTTGTTTGTTTGTTTGTTTGTTTGTTATCTTATTTTTTGCTAATCTTATTGTTTTATTATTTATTTATTTTATTTTATTTTATTTATTTATTTTTGTATTTTTTTTTTTGTTATCTTATTATTATAATTTTTTTTGTTAATCTTATTTTTAAAAAATTTTTGTTTATTTATTTATTTATTTTTTTGTATTTTATTTATTATTTTTTTGGTTATCTTATTTTTTGTTAATCTTATTTTTGGCACGCTTTAGAAACAAGACGCACAGAATTCCTTTTCCAGTCCGGTCTTCAATCCCGTCACGCGAGTTTACAACCACAACACGGCCTATGACGAGGCCTGAGGTTTAATAAAGCAGGCCCTGTGGAGACTGATGGGAGTTTTCAGCAGAAGCAGGACTCTGGGTCTCAGCCTCAAATGGAGCACAGCGGATTTATGATGCACCACCGGTGCTGCTGTTTACCTTGAATTCGGATTCCACACCGCAACGCTGGCCTTATCCATCACTCGCACAAAGGCCATGGGGTCCTACTGAGACGCCCCGCTGGCCGTCGTCTATAAGTGAGTACATCGGGATGAGCAGCAGGTAGTGAACTAATAATGTGATTTGAATGTCTGACTTGGAGTCCTGATGTGTGTGGTAACATTTAGAGGAGGGTGGAAACCTTTATATAACATTAGTTTAGTAATTTATTACACTAACCTACATTAATTAGCGTCACATATATAAGACAATAAGAATAGTGTGGCCAATTTTCTAGTGACCTAGTAGGAAATATTCATTTGTGGCCCTATTATCCATCTTGTGGACTCATTTTAGATGAATGAATGAATTTCAAGAAACCCAAGGACGCTTTACAATCAACCTCTCAACCGTCCACCTGGAGGACTGCATTGGGCAGTAGGGGGTTCACCCAGGATAGAGTGCCAATCCATATCTGGGCATATAAACACTTACATACATTCATACACATTTATTCGCACACCAGGGTGATTTAGAGTAACCGCCAAGTTTTTGGACTGCCGTGGGAAACTCCACCCAGACGGGAACATGAACCCAAGACCCTAGCGCCGAGAGGCGAATGTGCTAACCACCGAGCCACTGTGCCTCCCACTCCCACGCGTTATTAGAAAATAACCATCATTTGACCTCAGTAGTGTAGTACACTGATAAACCCTATTTAAAACCTGCGCAGAAACATTGTTACTGAGGAATGTGACCTCTGGATTTAACCGTGTGGTGAAACACACACACACACACCGGGGAACACTAGGGGGCATTAAACACACTTGCGCCCCATTAAACACACTTGTGCCCCAAACCACAGCGCCTAGGGGAGCAGTTAAAGAAGTTAGGTGCCTTGCTCAAGGGCACCTTAGTCGTGTCTTGCCTTGGGTGGGGATCGAACCTGGGACCTTCCCTAACCACTAGGCCATGGCTGCTCCCAAATCATCCCTGAAATGTCCTGCTCCAACAGCACTGAGAACAATACAGGTAGAGTCGTCGATAGAGTTATAGTTATAGTAGGAAATCAGGATCAGGAGTTGAGTACGTACGTCCTGATTGGTCATGTCCCAGTATGGCCTCTCGCCGTAGGACATCACCTCCCACATGACGATGCCGTAGCTCCATACGTCGCTGGCGGAGGTGAACTTCCTGTACTGAATGGCTTCTGGGGCGGTCCAGCGAATGGGGATTTTGCCACCCTGTCATACAGAAGCAAAGGTTCAGAGACGAGAAAAATTAGAAACACATTAATCTAAATAAGAAAATAATTTATTTTTTCTGCAAAAACGCTGACTTGGCTGAATGTTACATGGTGCGGTATAATTAAGCCCTCTCACCAAAGCACTGGTGTAGGTGGGGTCAGATGTGTCATCCTCCAGGAAGCGTGAAAGCCCAAAGTCTGACACCTTACACACCAGGTTGCTGTTAACCAGGATGTTCCTGGCCGCCAGGTCACGGTGCACGTAGTTCATATCAGCGAGGTACTTCATTCCTGAGGCGATACCACGCAGCATGCCCACTAGCTGGATCACAGTGAACTGCCCGTCGTTTTGCTGTAAGATATTGAAAAAAAAATATTTTAAAAAATATCATGCTGGCTGGTTCGGTGTGGTTCCTATGTAGTTAGCACAACAGGGGCTTGGGAATGTGAGCGGATGATGGTTTGAGTTTCTCTGCGTTTTTTTATTATTTTTTTTTATTAGGTCTACACTAATAGAGGGATGACTCTAAGAGACAAAGCGTACGGGTGTGCACTGAGCTGGATGAGAGAGCAGATGTTGTCTGTCCCGTACTGAGCCCCGATAAATCCTTCAGCTGTTCTCCAAGACTGTCATAAAGTCCTGAAGAAGGAGCTCCTGCTGCTTTGACCCAGCTGTGGTTCCAGCTGCACCCATCTGCAGGCCCACCGCAAGAGCCACACGAGATGAGAGCAGCAGGCTTTGTGTAGACGGACAGACACGGGTCAAGTGCATAGACATGTCCATCTTTTGTTGTGTGCTCTGTGGTTTGTGTATTAATTTGTTTTGGTTTATGACTGGTTTTATCGTTTTTAATAGTCAAACGTTAACAAGAGTTGGTGGTTAGATGGATAAAATCAAAATTAATACAATATAGACTATATTTGTAGTTGGATGTAGATGTACGTCTAGACGTCTAGACCTTCTTGAATGTATTTGGCAACATATCATATGTAGAGATTTTTTATTTTAAATTCATTTTGGTCGTTATTGTCGTGAAGTATGGTTATGCTTAAGTTTTTATAACGTGTCTCAGTTTCATACATACATCTCATAAACATAAACGTCTGGAAGATTTGCTGCAATGTTTAGTTTTCACTACCATATAATAAACATGCAGACTCTAGTGACTGTGTAGTAGAGAACTGCGCGGGACTGTTTTCTTCATCCCGCTCTTGCTGAATGTCCTACCATTACCGCGCGCGACCGCAACATGTGTGCACCGCGTCCGCCCATTCCCGCGATGTGTATGTTCTCTCCCGCCCCCAACCCACGAAGATATAAGAATTATTCCCGCACATTTGATAGAGATGCATTGATTTTGTGTCTTCATCCCGCAGGAGATGTTATTAATAAAGAGATTCTTGGGGTTTGTTCGTTTTCCTGGCCTGCAGCTTTTGACGCACTTATCGGGAATAACGCTCCTATTTTGTTATTTTCATGTAGTATTTAAATGAAATAAAGATAGTTTAATATTCTATTCTCATTCTCTGTATTTTATTTATTTGGAATTACATTTAAGCTATAGTCTATAATCCCGCAGTGTTTTGTTTTAGCCGGCCATTCCCACCCGCAGCTAAGTACAATCCCGCGAGATTAGCGTCGGGTCCCAGTGCAAACCTCTACTGTGTAGTCAAAAGAGGTGGTTACAGTAGCCGAAAATGGTACTCAAGTAAGAGTATTGTTAGTTTATAATAATATGACTCAAGTAAAAGTAAAAAGTCGTCACCTAATTAATGACTTAAGAGTAAGTAAGAGTAAAAAGTACTCAAGTGAAAAATCTACTCATGTACTGAGTAACTGCTGAGTGACGTCTCTGTTTAATAATCAGGACGTCAAATAAAACACCTGAACGCACAAAAATATAAGACAGCAATAAAAAAATTCTCTTAAACAACTAACACAATAATAAATTAAATCTTTACAAAGTAATGTCAATTTAATTCTCATCAGGTTGTTTTAAAACACGCCGTCGTCCCTGCCATTGTACTGTGCCTCTGTGCTCTTTTCCGCCTGTGTTTGCTGCAGGGATTTTGAGTGCGGTCATGTGACAGCTTGGCTCTGTTTGATTGGTTAAACATCGTTAGTGGCTACATTTCATTGGTGAGACGCAGTCATGTGACAGAGCCTCTGTCAGAAGTCCCGACAAAACAAAACAAAAAAGAGGTTCATTGGACGGATCAAGAAAAATAAGTAGCGAGTAGTGAGCAGAATGTTGCTCAGTGTAACATAGTAAAAGTAGCTTCTTTTTCACTTATATACTTGCATATATATACTATATATATATATAAGTGCAGCAAAATACTCTTATTAGTACAATGTATTCAAAAATTTAAAATAGGTGACAGACCCCCCCCCCCCAATAAATAAATAAATAAATAAATAAATAAATTGTTTGTGATAATTGTCTATTTCTCTATCCTGATAGATGACATGAAATATTAAAAAAGCCATTTATTGTCCCATATCAAAATTCATATTAAAAGCATGATAATAAAACCAGAATTGCTAGAATTGTCTGTCATGTGACGGTAATCTATGTACCTAACGAGTCAGGTGTTTATATATATATATATATATATATTAAAAGTTAATACTGCAATTATTGTTAGCATATGCTGCTAAGTCGTCCCATCAGGACATACTAAAACCCTCACGCAAACCCTTCCGCCTCATTAAACACCCCTGAGCTCCTCCTCACGCCCCTGCCATCTCCTAATTTATCACCCTCATTCCAAACCTCCACAGCAATTAACTTCCATAAATTATTCATAAGTTTCAAATCCTTCACAAATACAAACCGCCACTCTAATCTCCCTGCACTGTTTGCATACAGTTTAATTAAAGGGACTCTCTGCCCAAACTCATTTCTAACCACAACCTGAGCAAAGTACGTGTTCGGGTTCATCCGTTTATCACCAGTCATATTTGAACCGTGTCGTTCTCACAGTCATGGTTTCATTTCACCGTGATTTTTTTTTTGTACAAATTCTGTTATAGGTATTTATTTTATAAATTCTGCATTATTGAGTTGGTGCAAAAAATTTACATTTACTTCACCAATAATAATGTTACAGTAAATAATAATAACTGTATGTCTGTAAAAAGGCAACTTAAAAAAAGAGGTTTCGTACAATAAAAAAGAAAAAAAAGAAAGAAACCTATTAAAAGCTCCTTAGTTTTTGCATGAAAAATGAAGTAAGTGTGACGCATTAAAAGACCTGAGGCAGATTCTCCAAGACACTCTGTAAAACTAACCTAATGTAATTTCCTAATTTACTTATAAGACTGTATAAACAATACCTAATATTTGAGAAAAAAAAGCAAGCCATCGTCACCTTTTCCTTTTTTTTAGTTAGTATTATTACTGCTTACTGCACACTGGTGTCTTTTTCTTTTAATAAAGAATAGATTTGATTCCGTGCTGTCATGGAAACGCATACATATGGACTAGTAAAAAAATAGAATAACCA
>JAOVVF010000001.1:19786523-19797494 GCA_028565595.1 Duopalatinus emarginatus
TCTAAACAGAGGACTTTTACTTTTACTGGAGTCATATTTTACCTTGGGTATCTGTACTTTTACTCAACTACATCATTCGGGTACTTCGTCCACCACTGGAATCTTGAGGTTACATTCCTCTGTGTGCCAGCACAGTAGGCAAACAGTTCGCTTTCACTTTCACTTTCACATGCCAAAATACAAGAGCCTGGCTTATAGTGCATCTTAATGTTTTATAGATGATTTCTACTACTGTACTAAGGTAAAGAATGATAAAAAACATTTAATTCAGGGATGGTCAACAACATTAAATGTAATTTTTAAATAATAACAATAAAGACTTATTAATAAAGATGTTGGGAAAACTTGCTCTAATATACACACACATAATTGAATTTGGGATGGTATATGACTCTCCTTTTCGTGTCCTGACACGTCAGCCCACCCCATATAACACCTTATTTTCCTATAACAGCAAACCCATTGTGCTTTAGGACTTATTTATGTAACCTGACATGACGTTCTCAATTTACCAGTCAAACTTGACAGTGTGGCATTTTAAAGGTAATTTGCTGCCTTTACCCAAAACGTGCCAAGGTTTAACGATACATAAATCTGTCATGAAGTGCAGATGACTGTTTCTTGTTTTATTACATGCGACGCGGACAAACCAGAAGGATCAGGCCGTCGTCATACACAATAAACCAAGTTCAGATTTGGCAACCGGGCCAAAAACAATGAAGACCGAACACATCCATGACAAAACTAGGGCCAAAACTCGAGATCCAGCTCCGCGGGACTCGTTTAAGTCCGGATTCATGAAGTGTGGGAAATTGCTAACAGGTGTGTGACATCAGATATTTGGTGATCTGGAACAGACGTAGATGCGCCGCCGTGCTCGTGACTGGAGCCTAGAAACCGGGTTCCGTTCGATCGTTTGAAGTTTCGAGTGCAGACAGGGACTTGATATGACTGTCAACATTCCTGGGACAGATATAGACATTTACTGTAAGGATGCCAACGTTGCTAACAAGAAAATCGAGCAGGCGGTTGAAACGAAAACAGAATTTACATAAAATCCCAGCATATATATATGTTTATCAGATGCGTTGTCAAAATGAGGTCCCTGTGCCACTCTGTGTGTGTGTGTGCCAAAAAACAAGAAGCAGAGGAGAAGTGAATAAAATAACAGGAAAAAAAAAACAACGGAACATGCGCAAGGTCACAATCCGCCGTTCCAGCGTGTTCGTTTTCCGACAGCGAGAACGCGACGCCGGGCGAGGGTCTGAAAACCAAGAGGCTATGTGCTGCCGAGGACTATTTCGAAGGGTCGCACTTGGAACGGGAATTGTGTGACCTTGCCCATCAGGCTGAGTGGTACCGTAAATAGCTGAACAGATCCTGAGAGGGAGGGAGGAAGATGGAGGGCACCTTCTGTTGCTCCATGCTAATGGATGAATGTTGGCCTCGGCTTTCCAGAGTTCACCAGTACACGCTCAGCCAGGAACGCCCCCCATAAATGTGTTGCTCGCTGCAAACCCTGGCTATTGATTACATCGAGCGGACGCTTTCTCAATTCATAAGAAAGGGTAAGGCATAAAATAAGTGTGATAAGCAGCGTGACAGGGAAAAAGATAGCGAGAGAGAGAGAGAGTTTAATGCCTATATGCTCTTGCATTCTAATAAGCTATAATAAATGTTTGTTACTATAAATAGAGAGTAATGCAGGTAGAAAAGAGGCAGATATACCCTCCTTTTCTTATTACCGTTCTACAGCATACACACTATTGTTATCCGAAAGTTATCGAAAGATATCGACACCGTTCTAGCTTTAAAAATTCCATCCCGTTGATGACACAGGGGCTTGTGTACAGCTTTAGGATACCCGCACTTTTTTTCCCATTCATTTCTATAGGGAATCACAAAATGTGTGTTTGAAAGGTACATCGATGCATCGATGTAAGATATGGACTACACAGGCTAAAGCTAATGCCAAGTGCTAATTGCTAATGCTAACATTAGTCTTAAAGCTAATTGCTAATGCTAACTGCTAATGCTAATTGCTACTGTTAACGTTTGTCTTAACGTTAATAATAATTGTAATATATGTAAAATAATAATAATTGTTAATGCTAACTGTTAATGCTAGCTGCTGATGCTAATTGAGCTGCAATCACGCTCGCATTTTCATCAGGAAATGCACTTCTCTAGTTACTTCAGTTGCCTGTGTATGAACTTACCTCTGCCGCACGAGCTTATCATTAAGCCGAATAGAAAAATGCAGATATAAATATTTATAAATGCATAAATATAGTGCTTGAACGTTATATCCAGTGATGCTAAGAATTACAGAATAAATATTTCAGAGACACGCTGACCAAAGCATTGCGTACGCTGTATGAGGTCCTGAATCAGACGGTAGTTATGGTACAGATACGTAGCCAGATAAAGTTGTGAAAGTCTTAAAAAAAATAAAAAAATTAAAAAATTAAATAAACAATCTGGCAGCTGTTTTGTGTCCAGGAAATGTGCGAGACGGAGAGCGTGTTCAAAGGATTAGCGTAAAAACACTCACTGTGGCCGCTGGTGTAGTGCTGCAGCTTGTCTGTGTATTCTGAATCTGCTCTCTCAAAGCCTCGTCTGTTGGGACAAACACAGACAGTTACAAGACAGACAGTGGTGGTCTGTCTCACAGTTTGGCAAACAACTACAGTGAGCTCCGAGTGCCAAGAGAATTAGCAAAGCGTTGTTGATTTATTACGTTAATTTCAATAAAGGGAACGCATAATTCTTACTGTGATACACTGACATGCCAAAAGTCACGAGACAGAAGTGTCTAAACTCTTTATGAAGTGGCGAGGGGAAGACTTGGACAATGCCCACACCTGTACAAACCGTGACGCGTTTTCTTGAGCTTGCTAACCAGACCTGCTAACTGTGGCGTGGCCCGTTGGGTCATGGTACCAACCGTGTGGCACAGACCCCATGAAGCCATGGACCCCAGTAGTCAACAAGGCACTGTCTTGATCCTGGACGTTAGCCTTTAGACCTATGCAGCACTGCTCAACTTCCTTAAAGTGATACGACACGCCTACATGAACTTGACACACTAACTGCTGTTAGTTTTAGCTTAGCATAGGTGCTGTAATGTAGTGTTGCCAATTTGCCAGTTGTTCTCCGAAAACCACCACCCGTATCCTAGCCTAGTCATGCGAGTGTATTGAAGGAGGTTGGGGATTTTGAGGTGCTGCCTGCTGTCTACGCTGGTGGTGGTTCCACACTGGTGTTGGGTGTGTCGAGTACCATTGGTGCGCCTAAAGACCTATCAGTGCTTGTTGATGATATGAGGACCTTCACAGACATGTGATCTGGGTTCTGAATAGCGTGGCCTGAACGTTCACCAGATATGAGCCCAATTGAGCATGGAGAGGTTCATTCGTACCCGAGATCCTGCACCTACAAATCCTACGAAGCTGAGCTGTGGGTGGATATCCAGACACAGCGCGGCTCAACATCGCTCCAAGTTTTTTTCCCAGTCTGTTTCCGGAGTGGATCTGCTGCTGGTCTAGAGGGGCTCTGTACAATACTAGCTCTTGTGCCGTGACGTCTGGTATGTTAATGTATCCAGTAAGTAAAACAAAGAAAAGCCGTATTGTGTATTGTGTATATTGTGACACATATGTTAAGGCACAACATTAAAAAATAATCATATTAACATACCGGTTACACACAATGATGATGACCACCAGGGCGATGAGGAAGACTAGCCCAGCAGCTGCGGAACCAATAATGAGGGGCAGTTTCTCCTGTATGCTGGTGTTGTATTCTTCTGCAGACACACACACACACATAAACACCAACATTACACATTAAAACCAAATCTGATGCACGCTGAGACGATATAAAGTCTGCACAGGAGCTGCCAGATATCTGTTTTTTCCCCCATCAGGCTGGTGCCTAATCTTGAACCACAAACAAGCTAGAACGTAGAACCAAAATTGATGACATGGGGGACGGCATCAGCTGAAGTCATTTCCATGACCGCAATTGAAACAGGACGTGGTAATTGTAGGGGATTTTCAAAATTACTGTTTGAAAAATTAGCTAAATTAATTATTGTCGTTATGCGTCGCTAACCTTAGCAAGACTTGGCAACGGTTTAAGAATGTTGGCAAATAAAAAAATAAAAAAAACAGAACTTTAAATGTTTGCAGACCTGTTTTAGAGAAGCTTTACATGGCACACAAGGCAAAAAGGTACCACTGTTTCACACTCGAGCGAAGCCCTTGAGCAAGGATTTGTCTTAACACCTCCACACAAACCTCTAAATCTGATCAACCCTACAGCAATAAACAATCCACAAAGGAGCTGCAGATCCACACAGGTGAGAGCTGCAGCGTTTCCACTCCTGCTCTCAAAAACCCTGAGCGGCTTCTGGGGTGTACACGCATGGCGCGGGATGCCTGGAGGGCAAGCGCTCGCCTAGCATATGGTTGAGCGATAGAGAGATTGAGCTGAGCTGTGTGCGCTCGGTGTGGGACAGACGGCTGGGGACGCAGTCAGGGTGTGGAACTTTCCCTTCCTTCTCTCTTTTTCTCTCCTGCTCTCTTTCTCTGGCTACCCTAATTAAAGCCTATCCAAGCACCACACAGACACAACAGCCTTGCTAAACCGCCCGCTGATTCCCTCTTGAAACCCTACAGAGGCAGGGAGGCAGCCAACGCGCGGGCGGCTGGCGTTAGATGCTTGGCACGGCTGAATCTGACTGGGGAGACAGCTTCCGATTCTCATGGGCTTGTTATGAGTAAACAAACCTCAGTGTTGCCAGTTTGATGAACCGCACCACATACTGTGGGCTCAAAAATGCTAATGCTAGCAGGCGGATGATTTGTACTACATACGGAATCGAATTCGGATGCTAGGGCTGTAACGCAATGTCACTATATATAGCTGGGACTGTTTACAGGTCCAAATATTCCTATCTGGAGCTATGTTTCAATTTAAATTGGAAGTGGTTTGAGAGCACTGCCACTATGAAATGCCACTGCTAGAAACACTAAAGGGTGTAATGTATACGATTTTTTAAAAATCTGTATTCTGTCATTGTTTTTTTTTTTTTTTACCTATATAATAATTTGAATTTAAAAGAATCCTTAAAGGGATATGACACGCCTACATGAACTTGACACACTCACCGTAATCCCCAGAGTTAGATAAGTGAGTAAAAGCGGTCCCAGCATTGTCCCAATTGAGCTTTAGCTTAGCATAGGCGCTGTAATGTAGTGTTGCCAATTAGCCAGTTGTTCTCCCAAAACCACCTCCCGTATCAGCCTAGTCATGCCGGTGTATTGACGGAGGTTGGGGATTTTGAGGTGCTGCGTGGTGTCTTTGCGCCTGGCAGCGTTGCTTTGCCAGAGAACGACTGGCTAATTGGCAACACTACATTAGAGTGCCTATGCTAAGCTAAAGCTAACAGCTGCACTGCACATTTAGGACAATGCCTGGACTGGTTAAAAAATGCTGTTATAGTCACTTATCTGACTGTGGGGACTATGGTGAGTGGCTCAATGTCATGTATGTCTGAAACTGGTCAATATGTTGATATGTTTTATGATTTATCCATAATATAACAGAATTATTCACAATATAATTAGTGTTCAAACTAGCATGATCAATCACTCATTGACCAATGTGCTTGCACACATTTCACCTCTGCATTTAACCCATCCATGCAGTAAAACACACACACAGACACATACTTGTACACTAGTGAATGCACACGCTAGAAGCAGGGATGGGAAACCCCAGGGAGCAGTCCGGGGTTGGGTGCCTTCCTCAAGGGCACTAAAGTCATCTTATGTCGGTTGCAGGGATCGAACCAGTCACCTTCCAGTCTCAAGGCTGATTCTTTAACCATATAGTTAAATATAAGTCCATCAGCAGACTTTTAGATGTGTTTTGTGTTGTTTTTTGTCTTTGATTAGTTTCTGCCTTAGTCCAGATATTTAAGCCCTTGATTTTTTTTTTTTTTTTTTGGATTAGGACGCCTCATGCCCTTGTACCAAGCCATTTCTGCAACAATACTAATCACAAATACAAGCATGGTGGAATCTAGTGTAGTGGAATCAGCTGCTATTAATGAAAAAAAAAAACAAAGCAAATCTAGGAACTGCTTTTCTAAGACTGCTTTTGGACACTGAATGGGCTACATTTCTGCTGGACAGGTAATCATTATAATTAAGTGGTGATCTTCAGTGGCGTCCAAGACTAATTAAAATCAAATAAATCCTTTCTGTTGTTGAAACGTCTTTTGTTGACATAGTTTATTCTTACTTCGGTTAATGTTTTCCTACGTTACGCAGACCGCCTGCTGACCTGCTGATTGTAGTTGCAGTGGGATTTAGCCCATGCTTTATCTCCATCTAAAGAGAGCGATGCAGCGGAGCTTTAGTCTGGTAGCTTATCCGGTTCTCTCACCTCCTCATTTTGCACTGCATTCAAAGCGATCGGCTTCCAGAGCCTCATATTTCACTCGACTACTGCCAGTGACACCAAAACTGACTGTCATCTCTGATTAGTGGATCACGACTGTGATATACAGCAGAGCGGCACATGACCACTTCTCATATGGAAAATATTCCCATATTAACGTCTAAGCGTTTTTGTGTTTCTGATTTTCTGCATTAATGCTAATGTTATAAAGTGGTATTTGAGTACATGACCACTGGAACAGACCAGGATTTTTTATTATTATTATAAAGTAGTCAGATTACGTAAACTAGTCTGATTAGCTCCGTGAATGATTCGGTCTGTAAAATAACCACATAATGTAGTAAACATGTCACTGTGTGAGCTGCAGAACGCTGCTTACCCTCTGTCATGGTCTGGAAGTACATCTTGCCGCTGTAGCGTCCGAACCCAGCCACGGTACGTGCCCGCACTTGGAATACGTAAATGATCCCCGGCTTGAGGCCACGGATGATGGCCGTGTTGGTCTGGCTTCTCACAATGGATGAGTTATGCTCAGTCTGATCCTACAAAGTGGACAGAAGAGAGTATAAAAACCTTTCCTAATGGGAAATGTAAATCGTCCCCATTGGGCAGCGCTGCTGTTAGCTTTAGCTTAGCATAGGCGCTGTAATGTAATGTTGCCAATTAGCCAGTTGTTCTCTGTAAACCACACCCCGTATCAGCCTAGTCATGCCGGTGTATTGACGGAGGTTGGGGATTTTGAGGTGTTAAGTTGTGTATTTACGCCTGGCAGCGGTGCTTTGCCAGAAAACGACGGGCTAATTGGCAACACTACATTACAGTGCCTATGCTAAGCTAAAGCTAACAGCTGTGTGTTTATGTTTCATGATTTATCCACAATATTCACAATATTTCATACAGAGTATTAAAACCTTTTCATAATAGGAAATGTAAATACAACTTGCCCAACACCTCCCCCCCCCCCCACACACAAAAGTGGCCAGGGTGTTTCTTGCGTAATGCCATGTAGTACCCAGAGGAGCTGGGTGAACTGTCACAGCTACATATTACTGAGTGATAAATTGATAACTGATAGTATTTCTATCTGGCCTGTGTGAGAGAGACTGTGCGTGTCGATGTGTATGTGAGATGCTAGGCTGTGGCGTGTGTGTGTGTGTTCTCGTTGATAAACTTGGCTGCTCCTGTCAACTGTCTCTCGCTGCTCTGATGGGAGCTTCGCCGTGGTCTGACAAAGGCTGTTTTGACAGCGAAGACGGAGATAGGAATTATGTTGAGGACAGAGCTGGAAAGAGAAAGCAGAGCTCAGGAGACTACCTGTCTGTGTGACTGTGTGTGTGTGTGTGTGTGTGTGTGTGAGAGAGAGAGAGAGAGAGAGAGAGAGAGAAGAAAAAAGAAACACTAGAATCTGCCAAGCCATTTGAATCAGTCTGTGCATGTGCATATGTGTGTGTGTGTGTGTGTGTGTGTGTGTGTGTGTGTGAGTGAGTGAGTGTGTGTGTGTGTGTGTGTGTGTGAGAGAGAGAGAGAGAGAGAGAAAAAGGAAGAAGAAACAAAGGAACACTGCCAAGTCTCTGTGTAGGTTGTGTGTATGTGTGTGTGTGTGTGTGTGTGTGTGTGCAGGTGTGTCTGTGTGTCTGTGTGTGTACATGTGTGTTCAGAACAGTATAACTCATCTGAGGTGCTGTTACTTATTTTATAATCTGAATTTAATAATTAAACAGAATCACACAGAGGTATTTAACCCGGCATGGTTAACATTTTCCACAGGCCGGAACGTTATAGTTAGTCGGAATTCCGTTTCAAGTTTACCACATTTGTATAATCTGCGAACCTGCTGTATACGTATAATCCAAGGCTGAATTTCCACTCCGTCTACAAGACTCGCACCTGCGCTCCTGTAAGCCGTGTGCTTTCCGGCGTAATGCGCGGCGACAGCCTATTTATGAAATCCTGTGTGTTTTCTGGACGTTTACACAGAGGAATTTGTTTCTGAAACGCTGTTTTTATTCAGCCGACACTCCATTGTTTTAACCACAAATCCCTGCATGAAACCTCAGCAGCTTTAACTAGTGGCTCCTCAGTGATTTCCTGTCCTAGTGAATAACTGTGATAACAATCAGCTCGAACGGATCAGTAGCTAAATAACAATGTGCCAGCAGCCTCAAACGTACGACTGCTTGAAAATCCAGCCCTCTGAAGACAGACCGCTGGAAAAAAAAAAAAAACAACCAAAAAAAAAAAAAAAAAAAACGTGCAGCGCTTTGCCTTGCTGTAATTTCACCATGAAGTCACTGATCTACTGTGATTCCGCATTAAACCTGTCTGTGCACCAGGGGGCACTGAACACACTTGCCCAGAGTGCTGGGAATTCCTGATTCAGTTGCAGAACTATGGGGCTTGCTCAGGGGGCACTTCTTACAGGAACTGAACTGGCAACCTTCTGGTCACAAGCCAGAAAAGCATACACAGTCTAATACACACGGCGAGGACTCCATGAGCTCAGCAGGCAACGGAAACCATACTTCCGGCAGAGCGTTCCGCAATACCAAGGTATTCCGAAGTGTAGGATTTCGGTATGATTATATCAAATGTGTCATTGTTTCCAAACAAAGACGATTAAATTGTGCGTAGATTGTGATAAACTGCACAGGCAGTTATTGGGTGTGGTGTGAACGAGTGTGTGAAGATGGCGCTATGGTGCTTATGGTTTTTAATTACTGGATGACTTCTGGAAACTTGCTATAAGTACAACATAAAAAAAAAAAGTGTAGACATGACATGAGTGGGTGATTTATATAGATATAAGATATACTGTAATAATAGCTTCTTTAGACCGTTTCAGGTCCGGTACCTTCTCATAGTACTGCAGCTCGTAGTCCAGAATGACTCCATTGGGTTGATCCGGTTGCGACCAGGACAGTGTGATGCTGTCGATGGTACGGCTGACCTGGTGCATTATAGAAACGGTGGAGGGAGCTGAAAAAGAGTACAAGAGACAAAGAGAGACAGAGATTAAAACCAGCGAGCACATGATAAACGTTCGCGATCAAATTATAGACGCGCTACACAAACAGTTTAAAAGGGTAGTCATAACTGCATGTACACAATGGAAACAGCGTGACAAAGTCCATCCAAGCTCCGGTCCTGGAGAAAGATAAAAACGACTTCATGACTAAGCTTGTACACACAGGATCCTGTACAGCACTGAACCACATAAACAGAGCAGGGGAATTTCCAGCCATGCCTGTCTCTGTCTCACCGTCTCTCAAGTCGTCCGCAGGTCTCGCTCTTCCCTGCGCTTATGTGTGAGTAAGCAGGCATGCCAGAAATGGCTTCCCTCGCCGCATCCTCCTCTAGAGGAAGCTGGAATCGTTTTGTAAACCGAACCCGTGTTCTAACAAGTGACGAGTACGTTACACAGCTTACACATAACATGGTGGTTGCTAAGACTCGCTGAAAAAGGGCCTGGAGCCTAGGTGAATGATGGGGCTGTTCCTTACGGCCATTAAACAAGAAACAGCAGGTCAGGCAGAAATGGCTGGGCAACAGCAGGACACAGTAGGGGCCGTGTGGGCTTTTGGAGGACTTTGGATTTATGGCCCGAGCCTCCGGACTGCACACACGGCCATCACTAGGGCTGAGCCCCATAAAGAGAAAGGCATCTCCTCTGGCACGTGTGCTTCCGTGGAAAAATCCTCCGACTGGAAAAGCCTGTCGATGCTATCACTCTACAACATCTGAGGTGCTAAAGTGTTAAACGGCTCCAGGGTCACGTTATTCCATTGTGTCGCTTATTTGTTTGAATTTTGCTGTAAGCCAATGTAAGAGCGAACAGCATTTAAACCCGACGTGCTGTGGATTTGTTACGCTATTGTGCCCTAGCTTTCACTTCGTAATCTCTAGTGTTTTTATTCTGTTTTATAATGCATTAGTGTCGAATTTAAATATATTCCAAATGTCAAATGTTGATTTTTTTTTTTTTTGCCACACTGCTCAAATAGTGCACTTTGTGTTTTTTTGACCTTTGTTTTAATTGTATAGTCGATTTCACTTTACTGGTAGCTGATGCATAATTTTATACTAGTAAGCAGGTGATTATTAGATACTCAGAGAAGGTCACTTGCTTCTTACCTCCAGCAATATGATTTCCCTCTATAGTGATGAGATCGGATTGAGAAAGATTAAAGGCTTAATATACTCCTGAAAAGCTTGATTGTTCTGAAACCAAGTCCAAACCCAAGTGAACATGTATAAGCTTTAGAAGATGCCATTTAAAAGACGCAAACACAATTTCTATTTGAAATATATTAAATGACTTCTTAAACATAATTTTGCAGATCCTTACAGAGACACGTCAACCTACTGAGCAGCTCTAAACGCCATGTGACTGCAGCTATTCCTACACAGCCGAATATATTTGCTCTCCTAAGGCAGAGTCTAATAGGGCCAAGAAGTCAAGTCGCACAACAATGAGCTTCAACGGATGCCTGATTCCAGATG
>JAOVVF010000001.1:19805708-19822387 GCA_028565595.1 Duopalatinus emarginatus
ATAATAATAATAATAATAACAACAACAACAATAATAATAATAATAATAATAATAATAATTAATATTATTACTATTATTATAACATTAAATTTAAAAAAACTGAACATAGATCTATATACATCTATATACACTGATCATAACATTAAAACCACTTGCCTAAACACAGACCTCAGCCATGAGTGAGCTTTGGGTGCCCGTGACCCAAGTGTCCCTCCATGGACTTCTTTTGCTAGGTGCTAACAAATTCTAACTAGTTTTTTTTTTTTGGAGGTTTTGCCACATCCTGGCAGTTTGACTGTTTATCACTCTAAATATGAAGTGCAAACTGAATAAAATTGATTTTTAAGTTTCTACCCAGACAGCAAATTTGATATGGCCCAAGTCTGGCCCACATACTGCATGGAAAGATGGCACAGAAGAGGGCCAGATGTGGATGCCAGAACTTAGCTGGGTCCCAGAGATAAAGGGTACACATCTCAGCCACCTTTAAACTGCCACTGCTAGAAATGGCCCACAACTGTACCATATTTACGACCAGGCAGTTACCATGCCAGAAGTGGCCCAGATGTGTTCTGGGACATGTGGGCCATATGAGCATTTTTAACTTACATGCACTTGAGCCAGCAGTGCCATATAGTTGCAAAAAGTGCCCCTTATTCGTATTCTATCTACTACACCTCACTAAAATGGTTCAGGAAGTGTGCATGTGCGAAGAGGGAACTCTTACTAAAACAAAATTTTCTACATAGCTTAAAAAAATAAAATTAAATAATAATAAAAAAAATAATAATAATATCATTGGAATAGCTGTGAGTGTAGGTCTATAAAAGTGCAACACACAGAAGGTTTATATACTGTGATATGCTCATGTTTATCTTGGCACTAGTAGATAGGGAGGTCTACTGAGATATTTTGCTTCACAGAATCTCGACCAGCCAAACCAGTTTAGACGCAATCGACTCTGTACCAGTGAATCACCTGAGGCGTTAAATGTCAAAGCACAGCAAGGTAAAGAAGATAAAAATATGCAAAACAAGCTTCACTGAGTTTTATCAGCGTCACGGAAACAGAAGGGTCCTCACTGTGTTATAGTGGCATCTAGTGGCTGTAGACCATGGGCATGGGTATGCAAGACAAAATGTATCACATTGACTGCAAGCTCATGAATCCTCTTTTTTTATAGACTAACTTGATCATAGGGGTGCTGTTTATTGAAAAAAAAAAAACAAGGCATGGACTTCACGAGACCTCTGAAGGTGTTTTGTGGTATCTGTGGCACCATGATGTTAGCAACAGTTTCTTCTCTGGATCTTCTGCAGGGTCTGACCTGTCTGGTGAGCCTTCACCACCATGGACATGAGTGAACCTTGGGTGGCCATGACCTTGTCACTGGTACACCGGTTGTTTATACTTGGACAACTTTTGATAGGTACTAACCACAGCATACCAGAAATGCCACTCTTGATCTGCTGTTTCAGACATGCTCTGACCCAGTCGTCTAAACCATCACAGTTTCTATATATGATATACTACATATAATATTTGAGAGCTGACTGTACTTGCTGCCTATTATATCTCACCTTTTGGCTTGTCCTACTAAAATTAGATTATCAGTGTTATTCACTTCACCTGTCATTTTTTTTTTGGAATTTGAATGCAGAAATTCCTCAGTGTAGCACTGAGACAAAGTAACAAACATGAAGACGTTTAAGGTGTTTGTAACTTGGATCATTCCATAACCTGTTTACCTAGCTCTTATTATTATATCTGCTTTCATTCTCTTTGTATCATTCAAGCCTTTATTCTTGCTCACATATTGTTACAACTGGCCAGATGTCATCAGAAAGCAGCCTTCTTCTTGTGTGAGTCATGTCTGGTTTTTGACTTCCTGCTTGTTCATATCTTGGTAAAGGTTACAGTGGATTCAGAAATACTACAGGTATAAGACAGGGGAACACCACAGGAAAGGTAAGCCAGTCAATCACAGGGCACAACGCTCAAACACTGTCACTCATTCACGTCTAAGGGCAAGTTACCATCATGCTACCTGGTACACAAACTGTCTGTTGTTACATCCGGCGAGCTGAGGTCATATATCTATATTTCATGTTAACATGTTGTAAATAAAACCATTTGTAAATATACACTTTTTCTTCCCAGGACTTTATTAGTTCTTATCAGCGATTTGACATCATTTTAAAGTCTTTTTACTGTACATTCATAACATTTCACCTTACAGCAAGGAAATTATATTTAATACCCCTGCATTTTGACTATAACTGACCTAATTATATAATTACGTCTGCCAAATTTATAATTATATTGTCATTAACCTAGAATCTAATTATGAAATAATAATAATAATAATAAAAAAAAAAGGTTACAAGACATTTACATTTAATCATTAGTTATGTAAAAGAAATGGTATAATACTAAATAGTGAAAAGCAAGCTGTATAACCATGTAATAATAAAATAAAACTGTAGAAAAATGTAATAAAATATGTTAGCAAACTATATAACAGATGTACATGAATTTCTTAGAAAGGAAATGCTTATTAGACAGGCAGAAGTTCTCGAAAATAAGGTTAAAATGTCGAACAATTAGGCTAAAGCTTGCTTCTTGACATGGAGCGTCTCATAGGTGTCCTGATTCTGATGCTTCAAACCCTGAGTAAGAAAAACATTACAAGAGATGTTACATATCCAGATAAATCCACACTCCGCATTGGATGTCAGCAGGCAGATTTTTAACAATGGTCATACCTGGTAGATGCCATCTGGTGTCTCTTCATTTGTCTGTAGGAGAAAAACCAAAAGAGATTGATCATGCAATAAAGTGGAAACACTGAGCTGTTTCTTTAACCAAAGTGTTTCACAACAGTGTGTCATTTCTTTTCTTCTATATTGCTTCATCCATCCACACAAACCAAATGCTTCCTGTTTCTGCATCCTACCTTTTGAGATATTGAATCCTTAATTAAAAAGCCCGAAAAAAGTGGAAATGAAATATTGCTAAAGTGCCATTGCTTTTTGAGTCTTCAAATATTAGCCTGTGTATTAGTATGTGGCACTAATGGGCACAGGGGAATTTGCACAAATAAGAAGATATAAATAACACTGTTAGTGGTCAGCAATGCGCTGAAAGAGAACTAAGCACAAGCACACAGAGGAAGTGAGGACAAGAGGAGGGTTACACCCACAGACACAAAGACAGACTACAGACAGACAGTTAGACGTATTTAGTCCTTACCTCAGTAGTCACAGAACGCATCTGCGAAACATATTTGAGAAATGACAATAATTATTAATAATATAAGCTTTTATGGATTCACTTTATTCAGACATTAGTGTTTGTATTAATTAATATGTAAAATTACTAACTACTAGTTATCATTTTTACTTTAATTAAATTTAATCTTGTGTGATTTGTATAAATTCTGTTTTATTTAAACTATTCTCCAGGCTGCCCAAAGAGGATGAATCCCTGCTGAGTCTGGGACTTCTCAAGGTTTCTTCCTGTAATTTTAAGGGATTTTTTTTTTTGCTCAACATGGGTTTTTGGTCTGTTATTCTCGGACTCTGTAAGTATGCTCTGAGACGATCTCTATTGTAAAAAACGCTGTATAAATAAATTTGACTTGACTGGATTCCACAAGACCTCTAAAGCTGAGAAGCTTCTGCGGGATCAAACCGGACGGGCCAGCCTCCATGGGCCTTTTGGTTGCCAGTTCACCAGTGGTCCTGCCTATGATCCAGTCCTGGGAACACTCCACAAGGCCTGCTGATTTGGAGATGCTTGAACTTGCCCAGTCCTACAGCTATCACACTTTTCTGTCAAAGTCGCTCACTGTCGAGAACTGACTTATCACTTGATGCCTACTATATCCCACCCATTGACAGGTGGCAACAGAATGAGATAAAGAAGGTTCTTTTATGCTACAAATGATAGTGCTAATATAGCTAGATAATATTAAGTAAGGCGAATGCTAGCTTTAGCTAGTTAGTTATATAAACTGTAACTCAACGCAAAAGTCTGAAATGTTAGTATGTATTCATAGACACTTGACACAATCAGGGGGTTCAGACCCCCGTATTCCTACTCGTAATTTTAACCCTGGATTGGATAAAAAAAAAACTAATAATGCAAGATGCTAAATTAGAGCCTAATTCGACCTTCAGGTCATGGCTGTCAGAGACAATGCTTGAACCCATCATATAGGTAAGAGCCACTCAGCAGTGTGCCACCTCTCTTTCTCGACTCTTCCAGTGGTCCTTGTGGCCTAGCAGCAGCTTGCCAAAGCAATTTTGGAGATAATTAAGTCATAAATCTTCCACCGGGTTCCCGACAGCGGCTGAGCCAGATTAGCAGGCCCACCTCTGAATAGCATAATTCGTTCATACAATGTCTCCTTTGCCTGATAAAAAAAAAAAAAAACTAATTCGTTTTCCTTCAGGTATTAACCCACAGCTGGGTCATGTGCTAACATTCACCTTAGGATAATGAAATGTCTAAACAACCAGTAGGCATGGAAAATGGTGAACAAACGGATAAACAAGCGCGCTATATGGTGCAGCGTGGCAGACGAATGACACATGGGGCATATGAGTCTATATGCATGTGCCAGATTTTCAAACGGAAAGCTAATGGCTGGCAGGAGTTACAGCTGGCAGGAGACCATAACTGCCATAATGGCCAATGCTAGGCATATGGTTCTGGCAACTGCTGCCCTGATCGACAGCATTGGGCTCGAAAAAAATAAACCCGAGCAGGAACTGGATTCAAGATATAAGAATTGTAATTGTCATATGTGTATCTGGAGCTAGGGACAAAAGTACTGTGCCAGAGGTAGAATATAAATATTAATAAAGAAATGCGTAATGAATAATGAAACATGGGAATAAATAATAAAACTAAAGATAAAGAAGAAATAAATGTCCCCACCAGGGACATGTGGACAATGCAGTAGGACAGTTCAACCCCAGACTCCATCTGTGTGTTTTCATGGCATGGGTTGAGTCCACTGATCTGCCTCAACACGTTACAACGCTCGCAGCAGTGCATGATGCACGGTGCAGTCACCCACGTGCTGTCCGGAAGTGGTTTCCAGGAGCATTCTGGAGAGTTCTGGGAAATGTTGTGGCCTGCACACGTTCTCCTGATTTGAGCTCGATCGAGCATTTATGGGATGTGGTGCAGAGGTTCAGGCTCAGGTGCACTTGAGATCCTGTAAAAATTTTTAGTTCCTTGAAGAAACCTTATAGGTTACTACAAGAACCTGAGCGTTGATGATCTTCAGTGCTCACAGAGGTGCCTGGAGGAACTTTTGGGATCGGGTTCCTCAAAGAACCCATTAGGTTCCTAGAGGTCTTTATTTGGATATAATTGAGAAGCTTGCTCAAAACACCTAAAGAGGTTCCTCCATAGTTTCAAATGCAGGAACCTTTAAACGTTCCTCAAGGATCTTCTCCTTTTAACAGTGTACAGTTATGGGTGGATATTCAGATGGCATGGTTTAACATCCTTCCAGATGTCTTCTGTCCAATTGTCCACTTGTGGTATTGATGCGAAGACCAAGATTGAGCTTTTAACATGCTTTGATATCTCTATTTTTTTTTAAAGCATACATTTACTACAGCAGTATGGAAATGTATTTATTTAGATCACTTCCTCGACTTTCTCCCTACAAAGATCACGTCGCATAAAAAACGAGCCAGTTAAATAAAATGCAGCAGTAAAAACAGACAATCCACGTAATGGCGTCTAAAACTTTGCTAGCTGAGTTGCTCTCCTCACACTTTAATCCAGTTTTTCGATAGCTACACGCCGTAATGAATTGGACAAGAGCCAAAACAGTTTTTAATCAGATTTCGCTTGTCAAAATATCTGACATGCTCTCGTGCCATTACATTATCATAAAAAAAAAACAAAACAGAGACGAGCACTTAACATACGCCTGTGGATGTGACGGAGGAAAAGATTTAAAAAGGTCTAAATGACCTAATAAAAAGCACTTAATAAACAAGATTTTTTTTTTTTACTAATCCTATTATAAACAGAAATCAGACGGGTAAGCATTGAGTACTGCATTGCACCAGCTGTAGGCTTGTGGTTAAGGAACTAGCCTTAGGACCAGAAGGTCTCGGGTTCGAGCCCTGTAACCGTCAATACTTCACTGAAGTGCCCTTGAGCAAGGCACCTAAGCCCAAACTGCTCCCTGGGCGCTGCAGAAAGTGAAAGTGAAAGTGAGGAAGAATGTGTCTGTCCAGCAAACACCAGGGGGCAGTGTACACACTTGCCCGGAGTGGGGGGGCAGCCACAAACCACAGCGCCCAGGGAGTAGTTGGGGGAGTTAGGTGCCTTGTTCAAGGGCACCTCGGTCATGTCGTGCCCTTCCGGTCACGTGACCGGTTCCCTAACGGCTGCTGTTGGTTTTAAAATGGCTGCCAACTCAGCGCTCTGGGCACGTGTTCTCACCGCCCCCTAGTGTTCACTACTGTGTATGCGTGTGTTTCATTGGAGGTCAGTTCCACTGCTCAGTGGTCAGGCGAGTAACTCAACACACCTACTGAGGCTTGAGATCGAGATCAGGTGATGAGTCGGAGACGGAGGCGGAGGCGGATAATGCTGGCGGTTGTTTTGTTGCCATTTTCAGAACTGCACTACATACAGTGCCAGAAATGTCATAATTTGAGCGGTTTTCCGCCAAAACGAAGAACTTGACCATACTGAGGTAACAGACCTGCTCTTACAGACTGAGCAGAACTTAATTTAGGCCAAATCCTGTGTAAGAACACTTAATAACAGCATCTCCTGCCAAGCAAGCTGTTGGTTTTAGTCATCGTTCCTCATTAATCCGCTGAGAGGAGACGCATCTCTCTTCCTGTGCCGAGTTCGAAGAAGCGAGAGCGCAGTGAAAGGAGTTCGGCGGCCTCTTGAGTGACACTTACCCGGCGATTCTCCACTCCAAAGTGCCAGACAAATCACACATCACCAGTCATCTGTCACAGACTGCTTTAATAAAACTTCCAGAGGGTGGGCTGGCTGGCCGGCCAGACAGACAGACAGACATTTTCTCTCTTCTCCTTGGTGAAGGCTAGTCTTAAGCACGTGTGTGTGTGTGTGTGTGTGTGTGTGTGTATTTGTGTTTAAAATCATCCCGTGTTGGTGTAATGACTGATTAACCCTGCATGACCTGCTGGTACAGAGCTGCAGAGGAAATGCATTGAGAGGTGAGTGGAGGCAGAGGGTGTGTGTGTGTGTGTGTGTGTGTGTGTGTGTGTAAAGACGGCTTTGTGTGTATAGCTGCTCGGCCAAAACACACAGCCGTACTACTGCTTTTTACTGCTGCAGGCTGTCATTCCAGCTTTCCTCCGTAAATTACCTTGCTAAAACACTGTGCCTGTCTTCAATAAGGGCTTCTCTTTTTTTCAGTTCTGCCAGAGCGCCATAATTAAGACAAATCACAAAAGGCATGTTAGTTGAGGGGGGTTGGGTTGAAATGATCTCATAGACTCATGCATCGTAGATTCGATCCTCGGCGCTAATGGGTAAATAATTGCCCGAAGATATGAACAATATCACAGACATCAGGGCTGGTGAACAGTTTGTCTGGTTTATACTTTGCGTCTGAAACACCACAGACAATAGAGTTGTAATAAAACAAGTATAAAAATAGTTCGGCTGCTTGTAAGCGACACTACTGGTCCTAGCGAAACCCCACAAACGCCGTCATCTCATCATAGCAACAGGCTTCAAATTCCTGCCAATTCCCGCCCCTGTGGGGTGTACATTTAGACACTCCCCCATAAACGAACCCTTAAACCCTTACAAAGTTTTACTCTGGATCTCTCTCCCAAGCTTTAGCTCATCAGAGCAATATATAAAAAAAGTCAGCCATAATATTAAAACCATCGAGTCACAGGCTCCACAAGACCTCTGAAGGTGAACCATGGTATCTGACGCCAAGACGTTAGCAACACATCCTTCCCCATATACATCACCATGCCCATGGTGACACTGTTGCTGGTTCACCTGTTGCCCCTGATTTCATAGGTATTAACATTTGAATACTGGCAACACCCCACAAGACCTGGTGTTCCGGAGACGCTTTGTCGCTAACGTCAAGACCAGGGGTGGGCAAATGGTTTCTAAAAATTTGACAGAGGGGGCGGGCCAGAATAGAAGGATGGTGTGTTTATGTGAATTGTATTGTAATGTAAATGTATAAATTGAATAACACAGTAAATAAACTCCTATTCCCAATTCACCTTCGGAGACAGGCTTACTAGCCATCGCTAATTTGAATGCTAGCAAAAAAACTTGCCTTGGTACTTGACTCTTGAATCGCAGTTTGTCTGTAATTTTTTTTTTTTGCAGAGTCTGTAAATTAGCCAACAATCTCTGAACTGTAGCCGCCCGTTCTTGTGTAGAACGTTTGCTAGCATAGTTAGCATGCTTTGTGGCAAAATGACGGCTGATGTTGTACACTGTGTACTTTTCTTTTCTTCACTCTGCTCGTTTTAACTGAAGGGCTCAAACTGCAAAGCGAAAGTAAAGTGAAGTAGAGAGTAACACGTCACACTCAAACAAAGGTCAAGGTTTTGGAGTGCGCCATCTATTGGGGAAACATGGGCATTACAGGGAAAGTTAAATGAAGGAGGTTTATTTATTATAAAATTTAATTTAATAATATAACTTGGACAAGTTCGGCGGGCCGGATTAAATTGCCCAACGGGCCGTATATGGCCTGCGGGCCGTAGTTTGCCCATGTCTGGTCTAAACCGTCACTAATTGGTCCAGCAACTTTGCAGACTGGATGCTTTGGAGTTCCGGTGACAGCTTAAGAAAAGTCTCTCCTGATAAAAAAAACAAAGTAAATGCCTGTAGACTTATTTAAAAAAAACATGAAATAATTCTAACATGGATAAAGGAGCAGGAATGGCGACTAGTTTTAAAACTAAAAAGAAAAAGCATGAGGATGAACCGCAATTTCTCAACAAACGCTACAGACCAAGACGGCGTTTGGATGGAAAAAAATGGTGGAAGCACCGATTTTGTGGTTGAGTTTAACAGAAATAAAGGACTTGCTGCAGGACAGGAGTACTCAGCTCCAAGCCATTAAAGGTGAGATCTTGAAAATGAACTCGAGTCTGGACGCTGCTGAAGTACGGATCATGCCGAGTGAGGAAAGAATACACAGAACCGAACAGGTTCCAGCTTAGACGCTAAAACCTCATAAACAACTCCAGGATTTCAAAATAGACCAAGACAGACGAGAGAATGTGAGGATATATGGAGTCCCTGGGGGTGGAATGGGTGGATCGGTGACTGATTTTTTTCAAAAAGTTGCTGAGAGAAAACCTAGAAATACCAGAAAACTGAATGCTTACTGGCTGCCGGATAAATCCCGCCCTGTAACAGGTGCCACTGTAACACGATAATCAACGTTATTCACGTCACCTGTCAAAGACAAAGTAGTCAAGAACGTCCTGTACAGTAGCTCGCGCTCTTCGTGCTATTCTTTTTTTTCCCCTAAATGAGCTTTGCGAGTGATGATAGCTCCAACAGCTGCTGGGAAACATCCAGAAAACAATGCAGCATGGGCCGGAAAGAGCCGTGCACCACACCAGACTAGGTTAAAAAAAGTGGAAAATGAGATTTTTGGCTTCCCAGAAACACTTGCTTTGCTCTCGTCAGCATGTCATGATGAAACGATGACGCTCTCGGACGAGACCGAGACGCCAGTCACTTTAAATTTATTTATTTTTATTTGTTTGTTTCTTCTAAGCGACGCCCCTCCTCTGTGCAGCTGCAGGGCTTCAAAACGACACTAATTAACACTTGCTCGCTCTCTCTTTCTCTCACACACTCACTCACACATTCTCCCTTTTCTCTTTCTACCCTTCTCACTATTTCTCATGCATACCAACTTGTGAGGCCAAATTGTAGAAGCGGAGAAGCAGAGTTGCCCAGGCTAATGAGGGATGACAAGATGTTTATGTAACCCCAAAGCCCCCTGAACCAGAAGCAATTAAAGGCCTGGGCCGTCTGACCCAGTCGTCTCAGCTCCAGCGGCCTGTCCTGGGGGAGCGAGCGGTTAAATGGGGTGTCGCTGCGAGCTCCGGCCCCAATCGGACCCTTTTTCGCGGCTCTCTCTCCCTGAGACCTGGTTCTCCTAATCCAAAGTGATGGCCACTCTGTTTGAGAGGGTGCTGACGGGAGGAAGTGAAAAAAGGGCAATGGGGCCAAACATGTGAGAGAGAGAAAAAGAGAGAGAGAGAAAGAGAGAGAGAGAAGCGAGCAACAAGCTCTTTAGAAATATTTACTACACCATAAGGTTGCTATTAAGTGTCTGCCTGAAAGGCCGTAAAGAATGATATTTGCGGGGGGAAATAAATGCGCCGGCTTAATGAATGAGCACGCAGAAGCCCTTTGATGATTCTCGAGCTATTAAAAGAAATTCACGGCAAAGAAAGACTCCAAGACTTGACCGCTATTGTACGATTTTTCACCCCGTAGCCCTATCATAGCCATTAACTCCGTAGCAGTGCGAATAGCTTTCCACTTTCTCCTCTGCTCTTACTTCCTCTGGGAGTCTTGACTACAGTTCAGGCAAACTAATTTTACCAGATGGATAACATTCCTCCGTTGGAACCTGATCCTATTTGTTGCTTGGTCTGGTAAACTCTTTTTAAGAAGTCAGTTAAGAGACGTCCTAATGGATCCTATTGCTAATGACACATCCCAGTGGAGAAAATGGTCAAATTCTTTTATTACATTAGTCAAAAACTACTAGTGTCCATGAGGTGCGTATAAGCCTGGACGTGCCAAAAGGGTCCAAAAGTTTTAAAGCTCTTTCAGACTTCAGGGTGTAGTTTGTGATTTTAATGGTGGTGATTTCAAGTTAGTTTTTTTTTTAAACACATCCATTTCCTCAAACCGTTTCGATTAAATCCGAGCAGAAAAGCACGTACGCGAGCTAACGCGCATGCTAATGATACTGGGGGGAATAGAGGACAAAAGGGTTGACAGACAAATAGGGACACCTGCTGTTCCCGATTGGGTGGATGGTCGGTGGTGGCGCTCCACTGCAAATCTCTGTTTACAGAACCTGTTCCCGGAGCGAATCTTTAATCTACTTAAATATCTTGAGTACAAAACAACGCATAGCTGTTGAAATTAAAAGTCTAAACAAGTTTATTGCGCGGCTAAGAGATCCAGTCCTGGTCTGTTCGGATCGCTTCTATAGGCTGGATTATGTTTGCTTTAAACTACATGCGTGTTTGTGTACACAAGACGGCTGAAGTTGTCTTTTTAGCGTCCAAAATGATTGTCCCTGTTTGTCTCCGTTGTGAAATATACTCCCAGGAGCAGAACGGCACCATGTGACTGCATAAACTAGTGCCATGCCTCATATCACATCTCATACATATTCTAGACCTTCTTGGCGTTCTAGACCTTCAGAATTCTTGAATACTCTCAAATGAAGATGACTAGTTTTTGCAGCTGCTGTCAACAATCACAACGGTTTTAACATGGACAGAGGACAGCATTGTGTTTAATGTTGCCGTGCATGAAATTGTTGACATTTTACAGTTTGATGGAAATGAGACTTCCGCTTGGAAATCTGTTGGACGCTGTTTTGATTCCTTCAGGTTTACAAAAACTACATCAGCAAGTATTTAAACAATGTAACTTGCACTGCTGCTGATTCTGCACATGCACGCAGACTCAGGCGGTATAAAGCCGATCAGTCAGGATGTACAATATATGTTCAGAAATACAAGATGAAAACCAGTGCTAAAAGACAAACATCACCATATGTTATTGGGAAGTGGGGTGGGGGGGTGGAGTGGAAACGACCTAGCAATGTATTTTCGCAGACTGAAAAACATTCTACTCGACTCTAGTCTTCAAAATGAATGAAAATGAATTAATGTGTGTTCTGTGTCAGATGCTCCGCTGTGGTTAGCTATATGGCTACGTCAAAAAGGGGACAAGTGTCACAGGTAGTATTTTTAATTATATTTTCAATCTTTAGTGAACATGACCTGTTAAAAAAAAGCAAAAAAGAGAAATGCCATGTAGAGGTCTGCACTGGGATTGGTTCCCGCTGGGTCCCGCAGGACCCGACACAAATCTCGCGGGAACGGGCGGTTTGCACTTAGTTGCAGGCGGGAATGGGCGGCTAAAACAAAACACTGCAGGATTATAGACTATAGCCTAAAGGTAATTCCAAATAAATAAAATACAGAGAATGAGAATAGAATATGAGACTACCTTTATTTCACTAAAAACTACATGAAAATAACGATATAGGAGCGCTACTCCTGACAAGTGCGTCAAAAGCTGCAGGTCAGGAAAACGAAACAAACCCCAAGAATCTTTTTATTATTAATATCCTATATTAGGTTTTCTCCTGCAGGATGGACAAGACACAAAATCAATGCATCTCTATCAATGTGCGGGAATAATTCTCATAGCTTCGCGGGTTGCGGGCGGGAGTGGGCAGACACATGGTGGTAATGGGCGGACATGTTGTACACACGTTGCGGTTGCGGGCGGTAACGGTCAGAAATTCAGCGGGAGCGGGCAGGAGCAGGATGAGAAAACCAATCCTGCACAGTTCTCTAGTGCCAGGTTTTTATTAACAAAACATAACCAGTTTGAATTGTCTTGAACATGAGCGTATTATTGCCACGGCTTGGCTGCTTTACCGGACCTTTGTAATCAAGAAACCGTACATAACTGGACCTTTACGTTTTAATTTTAAATAGTCCTGCTGTATAGTTAATACTGTATACCAGAAAGAAGCAGGAAATAGAAAAGGGAGCATTCATCAGACATACACGACATACTAATCTGATATGGATTTCAGTTAAGATACTGAGAGTGTAGAGATTAGGCCGGAAATGTAACATTTTCTTTTTGATTGAGGAAAGATGAGGTCTGTGGCTTTCATTTCGAGAGCCTGATATTCTGGCACTGGCTCTACTGAACCAAACCCCACTTTCTGGTTACTACTTTGTCTTTAAAATGACACTGGAGACTGATTTATCCTTCTCTCCTTCACAGCAATCCCCATAAGCCAGGCAATATCCTACTAAATGTCACGAGTGCGGTGTGTGTAACTGGTAAAAACGAGAGCATGAAATTCAGAGGCCTTGACTGTGTATGTCTGTCAGTATCGGAGAAATGGACGTGCAATGGGACTTTCTCCTCATCATAACCCAGGACATGCTCGTGTATGACTTTGTGCTTTAATGTTTCACTGAGTATGTTAAACACATTTTCACTACACAAACATTCTCTGCTAATTGGATTTACACAGATGGATGGTTAGATGAGGGGCACACATTACAATGGAGAGGGCAAAATGTTTCACAAAATATTAAAAAAGACAAGAACACTGACTATGAAGATTGTATGTGAAAGCTGGGTCAGTTTAAATATATATATATATATATATATATATATACATACATACATATATATACATACATACATATATATATAAACTTGTGTTACTCACACACAGATTTCCTGAGCTGTTCTCTGTCTGGGCTGCGTTTTAGTTTCTAGTGTGTTTGTGTTTATTTGGAGTTTCAGAGTGAAAATAATGGTTTATTATAAATGATTTTTTTGTTACATTCTCTTTAAAACATTGGTAGTCACTGGTAGTTAAAAATAATTGCTTATTTGGACTTGTTCCCTAATTTGGTGTCTCTCTCTAAAATACCTGTCAAATAAAGATAAATTAGAAGTTTGTACTGTTTCACAATCCATACACAATTCTGTAACAAAATTTAAAAAAAATCAGAATTGCACCACAAATGCCTCAGAAAGATTTCAGCTAGTCATCAAATGTCATAGATTTAGTGGTCAAATAAGGAACAAAAAGATGTGTTAAAGACATGACACTTGATGGTTAAAAAATGGTTTTACTTTAACATTCTGAAAAGGACTTTTATTTATCTTTTAAATATTTTTTTTAATGCTGGAAGTATTTTCTAATCATATCCTAACAATTAACAATAAAACTGTAATGATTAGGAAAAATGCCTATTAGTTAATAATAATAATAATAATAATAATAATAATTTATTATTGTAAACTAATGTGCATTTTACAAATTAATTTTCTTTTCGTTTATACCTGTAAATCTAAACATTGATGAGACTCTTATTTTGCCTTTACTGATATAGTTATAATTTGTCAGTTCTTATACTTGCCTGTCGACATGTCTGTAATGTTGCAGTTTTAAAGGGACCCCTGAAGAAGTGTTTATTGGACTTTATTTTTTTATTTATTTTTTGTTTTTTATTATATTGGATATTCACACAAATACCTACCTACCTACCCACCTTCTTACCTACCTACCCGTCCATCCGTCCATGCATGCATGTATGTATCTATGCTGTCTTCCCTAATGGATACTCCTCTTTTCAAGCACACTTTCCAGCTTGCTCTTGGGTAACATTTATCACATTATAAGCCCTGCTTTAGCTCAAAGCCACATCATATTGAATTCTCCTTCTCCTTTTTCTTCAGACATCTGTCCTTTCACCTCCTCTTTCCTCAAAAATGTCTCTCCCGAGCCACTTTCTCATGGCACTGGACGCAAAGCCAACTGGGAGGGGTAGTTATCGGAAAAGTGACGATTTTCATCCCTAGCGGCACATCGCGTTCAATAAAATAACGTCAAGCCTCAGAAACGCGGCTTTAATGAGGCCAAGCCAGACTCCGGTGGCAAGAAAAGAGCTGGCACGCTGCGCCACGTGAATCGAGCAAGGACACGAGTGAGAGGCAAGATAAAGCCTCTCTCCATCACAGCTAATCAGCGTGCTGAGAGCTGATCCCAGAACAGCCCAGCGCATATTTCACAGAGACAATTAAAGCACAAACCGAAGCCTTTGCCTCTGAAGAAAGTGGACGCCGTCAACCGAACCACAATTGCAGGGATATAAAAAGGACAGCTGCTGTTGCTACAGCACCATCTGATTGGGAAACGTTTTCAAGCCTCTGTCACGTCAATGAGATGTAAAATGTTTATCTAATCAAAAGCTGGAAGCTTTTTTTCCGGTTTAAAACAAATCTCCCCCTTTCTCAGGCTCTAAGCGTTTTTGAGTGCGTGCCAGAGACCAGTTTATGGTTTAAGCTTGTGTATATCACATCAAATCTTGTGGAGCTTATTCCTGATGTCTTCATAAACCGAGGCATACTGCCCGGAGCTTGGGAGGAGAGCTTGGGCTTCATGATGCGGTTACGTAGGCTGGGCAGCGCAATCACGGACTGGTAGAGAGGAAATGGAGCAGGCACGAAGTTGTGCTTTAATTGTCAGCACCCCTTTCACAGATGATGAGCTCACAGCTGTAAGACCAGTAGGCCATCAAGCCGCATCTGGTTGGGGTAGCATCATCTGGATGAGAGTGTGTTTACAGAGTCCGGGCTTTCGAGCGTTTGTATGTAACGCATGTGAGACAAAGGATCGGCCACAATAGGATAATCAGGGAGTACAGCACAGAGTGTTTTACAGCAGGATTCGAAAGGAAACCAAACCAGAGTGACAACAATAAAAAAACAGACAATAAAAAAACTGAGTGAAACTGAGTTGAATGTGCTGGTTTATGTAAGGAGCTGGAGAATGAGCTGCAGGCTGTACAGTGCGCGAGTGGAGTTTGTTACTGTTATGTAGCAAAAAGCTGCTTGTTGAGGGATTATAATGTTAATTCAACATTAAAACATATTAAATGCTATGTTTATGGGTAAAATTTGTATTTTATTTATTTATTTATTTATTGTATTAACTGTTGTATAAAAGCAATAAAATATGAGAGTGAGTATGTTTTTGTGAAACAATCTTCGGCTGAGCGGTTAATTTACAATAACACACTTCCTGTTGTGTGTGTCTATTAATTTAAAGGTACTTTAATACAATTTTTTAATATTAATATGTATTAATATTAAACTAAATATATATATTTACAGAAGCCTTAAAATATTATAGATAAGAGTTAATCGAAAATTTTATTAATTAATTTTTAATTAAAATAAAACAATTTAGAATTTGCTAGATGTTTAGTTTAAGATGTTATATTTTCTATTTTTATCTATGTTTATATTTTTGTTACATGTTATTTAGCTTTGGCAGTAGTAAATGCAACCAATTTATATCATAGTTTTATGTGTCCAGAAACCAAAAGCTTTTACAATAAGACAAAAAACAAACACCAGCTAAAGAAAAAAAAAAAAAGAGAGAAACTTACCAGCCTGGTTGGTTGTTATGTTGACAGACACGTACTGGGGTGAATGCGGACTCTGGTCTGAAACTCCATTGACAGCCTGCACCTCAAAGGTGTACTGTGTGTGAGCCAGCAGGTCACTGATGTAGACCCATGTGTCTGTGAGGCCCAGCTGGCGCGGCGTGAACTGAACGTTGTCCCCGCATCGTGTACAGCCTCTGCCGCCGCAGCTCTTACAGATCACATTGTAAACAACGTCGCCGCGTCCGCCGCTCTCACGCGGTGGACTCCACTCCAGTCTCAGGGACGTCTCGTTCACGTTGGAGATTACGTTCAGCGGAGCTGATGGTACGGCTGTGAACAAACACACACGATTAGACTAAATCCTTATGTGAAAGGTTTTCATTTATCACCCGCCCCCCCACCCCATAATCC
>JAOVVF010000001.1:19852360-19862544 GCA_028565595.1 Duopalatinus emarginatus
GGTGTCATTGTACAGACAATGCTCAATGTGTTTTGTTTTGTTTTATAATTAACTAAAGTAAACATTTTGAATAATTAAATATTGGTGTGTTTTGTCCTTACATGTGGCCCCCTGAAAAAACACTGGCCCTACCTCGGCCCCCCCTAGTACTTTTGGTCTACAACCGCCCCTGTCCTCCAGAGCATGAAACAGAACGTATACAAGTTGTGGCATGTCTGAATTGAACCTTCTCTCCATCCGTATCACGATGGAAGGACACGCCCAATATCTCGTGTCCTTTCAAAAAGACTTCAAAGGAAACATCCGGAGGAGATTCTACCCATCATTCCACACCTCTATCCCTCAGACCCAAAGTATAGATTAACATCTTAGAGCCGAGATTCCCCACTGAATGGTGATAACACATTCTGAAGTTGAGACGAAAGGCCATCAATTGGAATTCAAGGTATGAGAACAGGCAATGTTGAGGGTCATATGGAACGAGTTAAAGCGCAGATCTCTCGCCGAGTGTCGAACCGTTCCCAGACGCCTAGCTCGACCGTTATCGCTTTCATTGGAGTGATAAACGTGCTGAAATATGACAACCGTGAATCAGTAGGACGAGTGTGGCATAGACGTTTTGGTGGGGGCGTCTCTAGCGTGAGCTGCTGTAGACAGGAAGAAAAGGACACCATGCGGACAAGACGAATAAAAATGGAATACCGCTCTTCTGGGTCTAACCCGGGATGCGAACGATCCTCACAGCTCTCTTGTGGACACCGGGCCTAAAAACTGGTGGCCTGCGCGGATTTGATTTCTCATCCTACCCAATTACCGTGTCTGCCGTCATCAGTCTTCTTAGTCACACTCGCACTCCAGAAGCCGGAGCCCTTCGAAAAGCGCAATCCATTGTAGTGAGCTTAAATTTCAAGCCGGCCCTAGGCTGAGCTCTGGCAACAGGAGAACACCTAGAAGTTCAGCCATAAAAGTGCCATAAGGCTCCCATGTGGATCAGGTCGTCTGAAAATGGCAGCAGTGGGGCCATCTTGTAAGTGCTTTCTAATCCAGGTGAGCAGCAGCAAAGCTGAGAAGAAAGGCTTGGGTTTCTGTTAGAGCTGCGTGTTTGAAGCATGTGCACATGTATGTGGGAAACTAAATAACCGCCAGGATTACGCATTCGGTCAAGCAGAGACGTGAATGAAGAGTTTATTGTATATAGTTGCAGACAACTAGGATATGAATTCACAGCGAGTTTCATGTTAAGCAGTTTGAGTGTGAGTGAATTAGACTTTGAAATACGATATTATATGAAATTTTGTATAGTTTTATATTAGCATGGGTTATTTTCATGTACACATGGAAGTTTTCATGTGGTGCATGTTGAAAATAAAGACTAAATACATATATACATACAGTCAGGTATTCACCGTACTCACGGTGCTCTATTATGGGAGTAGATAAACTGACCGAGCATCCCAATCTCTTGTCAGTGGACACACCCTCACACCTACAGGCAATTTAGAGTGACCAATCTACCTAACATCAACGTCATTGGACTATGGGAGGAAACCGGAGTACCTGGAGGAAACCCAGGCAAGCACTGGGAGAACACGCGGACTCCAGACAGAACAGCGCGGGTCTGGGAATCGAACCCGGATCGTCTTGCTGTGTGGTGACCACTGTGCCGCCAGACTAAATTCAAGAAGTTGCAAAAAGCATCTGCATAATTTTCTTGCATTAGAAACTGGAAAATCATGATTGGGGGGTTGGGGACAGCACTTCTTGGGTTGGTTATTTAAAAACCTGAAATGACCTTCGATGGTGTCTGATACAATGTCTGATGTCATGGCATTCCATTCACGTTTCATTTGAACACTACAACGGTGCTTGACGTTGATGCTAGGAAGACCGTATCTACTGCACTGCTACTGATGATCTGTTACTAACAGATAGATCTCTGACCTAATTCCTGCTGATGTTTAGTAAAAAACTGCCTTATGTTTGGGGTGAAATTCCTACTATTTCTGGAGTATTCTTTACATTTATGTGCCACGCCCCTTTTTCGTACTCGCGATTTGCCGCTATGATCTGTAATGGCTTTAAAGGGTCATATCTTCATTTCTAAACGTGATACAAAGCTGAGAATTGGTATCCTAGCTCACTTTTGTTCCCTCTTTCAGAATCCTGAACGTCGGTGTAAGCAGAATAAAGTTATGAGCTGCCAAAATCCAATTTTGGTTGGCAGCTAACCTCTATTTTCGGATTTTGACCCTCAGGTCACGGGATTATCAAGAGGTCTGGACCAAAGATTATGCTGGATTATTGGTCTTTGGGGGAGATACTATAAGAAATTGCAGTTTTACCCCAATTGAAGACAAGATCTCAGATTTATAGGCATGCAAATTGGTAAAAAAAAAAAAAATCGGCCCGCCGTATCGCCTATATACAACACTGCTGAAAGATCCATATCTCGGCTATAATTGGTGAAAATATAATAATCTCAAGTCAACTTCTTCTTAGTTAAGTCTCTCATTCAAAAACATGGATTACTTAACCCCCTATTGACTACCCACGACCTCTACTGCCCTTGAAGTATTGCAGTCATTTAAAGTTGAACTCATCGAGGCCTCTGGTAGCCTCTGGTTGATTTGGCATGGAATGAGCTCATTGCAGTTAGTAAACCATTGCGGAAAACAATATCTTACCAAGTTTATAATTTTTTTATTATTTCATTTTTAATTAAAGTTAATTCGTTTTTTAAAAAGTATTGAGACAATTTATAAAATAAGACTAATTAATTACGCCAAATAAACTCACAACTTTCCGTTTTTGAAATCCAAATCATTTTTTAATATAAACCATACGTTTCATATTTCCCCATTTAAAAAGATGGAAGAAACTGGAAGAACTCCACAGAGGATGCTTTATCTTTACTAATCCTGTTGATTAATACATAGTGAGAAACGTTCTGAAGGACAAACAAAATTACAATCTGTAGGAGCCAATTGCATGCAACACTAATTACGAAAGGGGAAAGTGAGACAAATAAATAAACATAAACGCACCACATAGGGAAAGAATCAGTGTCAATGTTTGTTATTCTTCCAACGCTTCTCATTTGCCTTTATTTACGCCCGATATGGCAGCTGTCTTGTGAAATTGGTCCAACCGGGCCGTAATTTCTTTAGCAGTTTTGTTTCTCTGGGCCAGCTGCCTTATCCCCCAATCGAGTCTTTGTTTGAACATCGAGTTTCGGCTTGACCCTGATGGAGCTCTATTTGTTTTGTTTCAGGCCATGTGCTCAGACTTCCGGGATTGTGCGCCATGCCCACTGCTAGCCAGTTACACGCGAAGACTTCGGTCCTTAAGACCTTACCATACGGAAGGTGTCTGGCAGTGGGACTGTAGAGGGATGCTCCTACACTGGTTTACTGCCAAGAGCTCCCTCCCTGTTTCACTCCTCGACTAACAGCCCACTGCCCTACATACAGCCATTACTCATGGATTACGGAAAAGCCGTAACCCTTAATCTTTAAGCTACGACCGTGACATCACTCCCGCAAAACCATAAGCAACAGCGGGTCGACTGGAGCAACGAGAAGGCGGCATGAGGTTTTGTATACAGTGTTGCTTCTAGTCTCGATCATTCATAAAGTCTGCAGCTTTGAGGCTTCAGTCTGCACGATTCTGTCTTTTGATCTTTATTTGTATTTTGCGTGCGGCTCAGCCGGGCTCATTATTGTACACGCGTAAATTACAGGGTTTTGATGTACCTGCTTCCAGCGTTTACAGAGGAACGCATGAGTAATGTTAGTTAGCCAGGAGGGTGGGGCGGAAGGGGGGGGGGGGTTTCGGAACCTGCTCCCGTTTCACTTCATGCTGTGTAAAGTCTGTACTTTAGTACTCGTCACATCTTTTTTGTCCGCGGAGCTCTAAAAGCCTAACTAGCATCGTACATCCAATAACATGTCAAAGACCTGGCGCCCCCAGGCTAAACATTTTAAAGGCTTGGCATTGGGTCTGTACGAACTTGCTGTGGTGATTTTATAGTTTATTACTTGACTTTCACTGAACGGCACACTTAAAGAGGAACTGCAAGGTTTTCGGCAGCTCGCTGGGTGTGTCTTACTGTAAACACAACCTGTCATTTGCACTTACGGCGCCACTGCGTAATGTTAGCTATTCCCACCGTTTAGATTCCTAGATGTTTTAGAGATAAAGAGAAAAAAAAAACAGACTATTTAAGGAGGCCGCCGTTCAACCCGCGGCTCCCATTGTGTTCAGTTTGCCTCATTGAAAGCTACTACAGATGCTCCGGCCCTGGCTGAAGAACAAGACCCCATGTGTCTCCTAAGTCTCCTAACTCCTCCAGCCCTAAACGAAATCGGATCTCTCTTTTTAGGGGACATTTCTGCTGAAAGACATCAGCACGGCTCATTTCCTTCCATCGTCTCCACGGGAGGAAACATAATCTGCTAAGACGGTCGTGGACGGAAAAAAGGGTGCCGCTTTGAAAACTCCAAACACATTTGTCTGTTGTCAATATTTTGACAGACTTCTTGTCAAGGCGCAATTATTTGCCAAGCGCATTGCCAAGGATTTAATTGATACACGCGTAATTACATGCTTTGTCACGGAGAGGAGTTCGAACAAAGCGACAGCAAGCCTTATTAATGGAGCGCGCGAGACGCCGCTTTCATCGGCGGGTCTCGTGATTGCTTCACAGCCGCCTATAAATCCAGGAGCGTAAGAAGATACAGCCTCATCCCTGAGTGGACATCTTTCGCAAATCAATTCATTATGCCCTTACCAACTGCGACGAGAAAGCACCCTTTCATAAATCAATCTGTCCCCCGATTCTGGCTACCGGCAGTTAAAAGGCACCGACCACAGTTATGCTTTTGACATTGTCTCACACAGAGCTATCAGCTTTCCTCTGCCAGAGAGATTAATAGCCAGACAGGATTGATCGAACCAGCTTATTCACAACGGGAAAACCAACAAGCAGTGCAGTAGCTGTGAACTTTACCACTTTTTAATACTTTAACTTCATTTCCTGATCACTTTTCTTTGGGAAACATCCATTGTTTCTAATTATATACCGAAGGACTACGTAACACACACCATGTGGCCAGTTTTTTAACCGTACGCCACCGCAGATCTCTCGAGTAATCCGCAATAAGCACGCGCTTGGTCTTCTTCTCCCCTCCAGCAACCCGGTGTGTGGGTGTGAGACAAATGAGGACCAAGTTATCCAGCGAGAGATGACAAAGCAAGTCTCTAGGCATCAGGAAATAATAGGCTCCATCATGAGCTGTAGCAAAAAAAAAAAAAAAGGTGCTGAAGCTGATGGACGTTCGAGGAATGACGCGGTCATGGGGGTCTAAAATAGCTCAGGCCAGGAAATCGGCTCTCGCGCTATATACTGAATCCAAATCAAAACTAGTCACAGCCTCGCTTTACTGCACTGCTATAGCTTGGTCCTTTTCTCAGCGTACGCGTCACAGGTCAGTTTAGCAGCTCACATGTGAGCAAAAACGTCACCCATAACTCGAAATGCACAGCATGTCTGGTTCACTTCCCGCGCTCTGATCAATTCGGGCTTCGGTGCAAATGAAAACGCACTAGAATTCGATCGGGATTGAACCGAGACCACCTTGAGCAAACGGTTTTCAGACCAGTTACTTTGTTCCGATACATCTGAGAACGTCGGTTTAGAAAATACACAGGAGCCTCAACAGAAACGAGACCGATCTATGAACTCTTTCGTCGATTATTGGCGTTCCAATAGTTTTGAAGTCTAGGCACAAACTAGCCTAGGTGCTTTGTATTAAACAGACTGTACCCTGTATATTGCAAAAAAGTATAAAAAAAAAAAACAAGAAAAAAAAAGAAAAAAAAAAAAAAAACGTACACACGTGTAATTATGCAGGCTTTACAATGTGGACCTGCCTGGGTTATACTGACATAGGTGTGGGCAGCCGGTTGGGGGTGTGGGAGTGTCTGACCATCCTCATTAACTGCCATTGAACACTTAAAAGCAGAGCGCCACCCAGGCAGTTAGAGAGACGATGCTGATCGGCTTCCGTCACCGCTCGGCCTGGACAGTGTCGTAATTACAGCCTGCCTTATGAAAGAGGCAGGACGCAGAACGAGCGTATGTGTGTGTGTAGAAAAGAGGAGATTGTAACACAGGTGGGCGTTTTATTGTGTCGTCTGTGCCAGCGTGGAGCCCGTCTGCAGGCTGGTGTTGCCGTGGGAACAGGGCTGACGGTTGGCGGTTGAATCACAGGTGAGGGATAGGGAGGGGGTGGTGGGGGTGGTGGGATTCTGGGACTGGGAATGATAGAGAGACGGTTAAAGAAGGAAGATACGATCGATACGTAGGAGGGAGCGAGGTGTAGCAACAATTCAGCAGCGCCAAGGCTATCTGCATCCTAGGCTACATGCTGCATTTAAATAAAAATAAATAAATAAAATAAAATACAAAAAATCCTAGACACTGGATTTCATATCAGATATGATACGGCTTACACACATCTACAAATAATAGGTGATACATGAATAGTAAAAGAAGCCGTTTCCAATATCTTTACTGTTCATATTTTTATTTCCATTTAGAATTAAGAAACGCTATAAAGGCACAGTGTAAAAAAAATATATTCTGACCAAAGACTAGATTATGAATTAGGAATGATCTTACCTCGGCACACGGTTCCATTGTCCACAGGTTCATGACCGGCCTTACACATGCACCGACCGATTGGCACCATCCACTCGCCATCTCCATTACAGTAGAGTTTGATCGGTACGTCAACCTCCTCCGCATTAGGGATGCACACTCCCCTCGCTGCCACCAGTGAAGTGCTCTCAGCCCCTGAAAGAGTCTCCTGAAAAATGGCACCGTTCCTGATGACCCGCGGGCATTTTCGGTAGAAAACGCGGACGGCGATCAGTGACATGCAGCCGCCGTAATCCTGGAAGGCCAGGTAGAAACCGTTCCGCGAGACCGGCCCGAAGCTGCGCACCTCCGTGTTGATCTTCATCACACGCCCGCCCAAGTCCACCTGCGAGAAACTTTCGTCAGCAGCGATGGTGTCCACCTTGATCCACGGGTTCTCCATCCACGGTGGGTGCACTTTAGTGGCCGTGTCGCCGTCTGATTCATAGTAATACAAGTTGAAGGTCTCTTTACAGGAACCTGGTACCCGTGGAATGCTGCTGCAGTCCCGCACCGAGAACTTCATCTCCACGTGGATGCGCTGAGCTCCTCGCCGGTGGATGTATTTGGTGCGGACCCAGTTGTTCTGGTTGGCATCAAAGACGTTGCACACTTGGTAAGTGCGGATAGTGTTCATGTTCTCGTCGTACCCGCTCACCTCCTCCCACTGCAAGAGAAATCGGAAGGAACGTTTACACAAAGGACCGCATTAGAGTTTCTACCTGTACTCTTTTACCACTGGTCTCTCGATCAGTTCTAAGGTCTATCGTCCATGACAGCCTGTGTGAGCCTATTCCCATTTGAGAGGGAACTCACAAATTACTTACATGAATACATGAGCTTTAAACCGCAAGGCAATAGCGAACATCTTGCAACATGCTCTCTCATGTCTGTCTGGGATCTCTGGGGATGTTCGGAGAGTAGCCGAGCCATTTTCAGAAACTCTCCCCACAGGCACCAGCTAGATTACAGGGCAGCAGAGGTATGAGGTGAGGATAAGGATAAAATCTTCAGGCTGGCCTGCCAAGAGACTGGCACTGGAAGTCAAAAAATTGGCTGGAGTTGAACCTCGTTTGCTGGTGCCCACATTCTGGCCTGTGTTGATTTGCTCCCATTTTTTTTAATAAAAGGATGTATTGTTGATACGGAGAGAAAGGAAGGCCATGTAAGTGATGTCAGTGTAAGTGTTTATGCAGTCACTTGTTTTGCTGAGGTGGCTTCCGCCTGTCCTCTGGCACCAGAAAAGAGTCCCCATTGGCATCTTCATATACACAGTGGAAGATATCCAGGAAGGAACTCAACTTGCCAACGAAAACAGTTACCTTAAAAAAAAGTCAAACTACGCTATTGGCCTTGACTTTTTCATGCTTTACACCTTAAAAACGGAACCAGTATTTACACCGAAATACCTACATGACAGAATTGAGAAATTGTGACACCCCATCCCCACCCCACCGCCAACCACTTCCCACCCGTCTTAAAATTGACCAATTTCATACAAAACACAAAATTTCCCACCGTTTTTACACATTGCAAACTTGGAATAATCAAATTATACGGATGACCATTTTAGGAGACGGAAACAGACTTCTTATTAAGTTTACAACTATATATTGCACACACTAAAGCACTAAAAGATGCATGCACCAGAGACTTCACTGCTGGCTCTAAAGTGACTCCAGATGCCTTTCGTTGTGGTTTTCAACCCAGTTGGCGAAGGATCAAGCTAAGGGCCCTCGGCACTAAACAACCGAGATTCCAACCACAAGCGAGTCAGAACCTTGACCTTGTTCAGCGGGGGGGAAAGCCATTTTCTTCACTTGATAGGCTTCCTTACACTCTGGCCACAAAGCCCATTGAGCACCAATCCCTTCAACCCACACTCCCCCCCCCCCTCACTTTCACTCTTCACTTCACTGCTGACATAATTTCCTAAATTAGTCACTGCTTAACGAGGATTTTGACAGGGTTTTTTTTTTTTTTTTTTGACGGGATTCGGTGAGAACGTCAAGTCTGGTGTTCAAGACCCCCATTCTATCAAACGCCCTCAAACTAATTAGAGCAGCTTTCTTTTACTGTCCTTCGCTCCGATGTCTCAATTAACGTCAACAGATTAGAACAACTATTCTAAATAAATATTTACACGGATGCAACTGCCACAACATCGCATTATGTTTCTTGGTATTATATATACATCCATCCATACATACATACATACATATATATATATATATATATATATATATATATATATGTATGTTGCTATAGTGGCTAGTCTATACACGGTCCATGACCACGAGTCGTAAGAAACCTTAATTGGCCGAAGGTCAGTTAAACCGGAGAGGACAAGAATACGACATCCTCTATTGGAGGCTACAAATTTGACTGATCAGATTAGAAAGAAAGCAGGGCAGTTACTAATGAGAGATGGAGAGTCTGTGAGAGCCGTGCATGTGGGAAAGGGAGGAGGAAGTGTGAAGGGGGCTATAGAAACCCCAAACAAACGTATTTTCAAGGAGAGCCTCTCTTTGTCCTTGCCATAGCTTTTTTTTTTCCCGCCTCCGCCAATAAAGAGCAGCAAATGAGGCATAATAAGGGCCCAACGATCAAGCACCTAATGTCAAATTAAATGAAACGTCATTTTCACAGGTCTTTCCCTCTGGTTTAGTGCGAGAGGAAGGCTGATGGCGGCCATGTGCTTCGTTGAATATCTCGCGTGAGGAATTTGCTAAGTTGCCTCGTTAACGCCGCAAGTAACATAAATAAATACGGCGCTGCGTGCTGAATGAGTAATTCTCGGCGTCCTTGCTTTTTATTACTGAAAATGCCTGAGATTCACATAATTGCTCGAAAAAAGGCCTTGATCTAAGATTCGGTTTCTGAACGTGTAGCTCACCTGTCCTTGAGAAAGTGCACGCAAACCGACAACCCGAGAAGGAACGCGTACGTGAGGACCTTCAGAGTTCTGTTTTGGGGCCTCGGTTCAGGTCCAACATAAAGAAGCGTGTAGAAAGCGGGACATCATTAGTTTTTACACCTCTTCCACAAGACTAAAGACTGGCTCTAGAACAGAAAGACACTGTAGAGCCTGTGGCTGGAGACTTGGCCCTCAGGGTTACAGTAGAGTATAAAGAAGGTCGATACGTTGTATTCTAGTGTGGAATTGAGCTATCATAATGGCTCGGTTCATTGGATGAGAACACATTTTGACACAATCTTTCAATTACTGAAAGGAGTATTGAAGAGACCTTGTGGCTTACTTTACTGCTATACTGTGGATTACCGTGTGGGCCAAGTGCAATATCTCACTTGTGTTAAGCCATGACTTTTGAAGGTCCTGGAATGTAACTGATAACACAGTCATATAATGTCATGTTTGACCATTTGGAAAAAATAGTACATGGACATACAGTCATGGCCGAAAGTGTTGGCACCCCTGAATTTTTTCCAGAAAATGAAGTATTTCTCCCAGAAAATTATTGCA
>JAOVVF010000001.1:19987364-19999283 GCA_028565595.1 Duopalatinus emarginatus
ATCCGGGAACTTTTCACCTACTGCTTGATGCATACTGCACATTCGGACACGCTAGTCACGCTCACGTACTGTTTTCATTGATGTGATTTCGGACGCAGCCTTACTCTTACTGAAGCAGCGCGCGACAAGCCTCAACCTGAAGTACGGGTGAATCGCAGGGACAAATTAGAATTTGTGTTAACGGCACTATTTTTTTTTAATAGCGATAATTTGAGATCGCGTTTATGCGTTATTATCGTGTTAACCTCGATAAAAATGTGCAAAAGATCACTTTCAAAAAACAACAGCCAAAAAAAGCGAATGCGACAATTAAAATCGCCAGAAGACTGTGACAGATTCTCCAAGACTAAACTATATCTAAAACTAACTATATCGAATTTCCTTATAAACCTACAGAAACAAAAGCAAAAGAAAAGGGTAGTTACATCAGCTAATATTGATGATTGTGTGTGTGTGTGATATTTGGCTTGTGCAGTTCTAACATTTCTGAATATATCTACAACTGTGCAATCAATAGCAAAAGCAACATTCTCTAGCTGTGGGTGACTTTCTAACAATTTTATGTTATTTGCAGGTCTACCAAGAAGGCTTCGATCCACTAACCTGCTGTGGAAGGGCAAGACTCAAGCTGCGATTAATCTTCTGCAGGATGATGTGCTGGTTGCCGATCCAGGTACCAAGTATGTTTGAGTTTTTTTAAATTATTATTATTCATAATGGTACTGCACACTGTCTCTGCTCAGCACATTATTATGCGAGTTACAAAATAACACAATGAGAAAGAAATACACTACACGGCCAAAAGTTTGTGGATACCTGACTATCACATCAATGTGTAGGCTCTTTACTATACAAAATTGAAAGCACATAATGCTGTAGCATTATAATTTTCATTCGCTGAAAATCGCAGGTTCTAGCCCAAATATGTGTAAGCATGACAATGCTCTTCTGCACAAAGCAAGGTCCGAGAAGACCTCAGTTTACCAAGGTAATGAATGGGAAGAACTTAAGTGGTCTGCACAGCACTCTGACCTAAACCCCACTGAAATGTACTGATTGCATGCTAGGCACTCGCAGCTCGCACTAATGCAAATCCCCGCAGCCATGGTACGAAATCTAGTAGAAATCTTTCCCACGAGAGTAAATGTCATAAAAACGGCTGTTAACATGTTATCAAAAAGCACATATAGGTGCGAGGGTCCAGTGTTCAGATACAGTCGTCCCTCGCTACTTCGCAGCTTCGCTATTTCGCGGGATTTCAAAAAACAATAATACAATACATTACAATACAATTCTGGAACGTAACCCGCACGATAAATGAGGGACGACTGTACTGACAACCATTATAATGTAACACATTTCAAGACATACTGTATGTAGACATATGTATGACTAAAGCTCCAATAATAATAAGCTTTAAATTATTTTGTTCTCCAAGGTGTCACTACAGCAACCTGGCTTTTTCCTTGTTGGCCCATGTCCTGGCTGAGAGAGTGGTGGGTTTGAATTACCAGCACTGGATTTCTGATAACATCCTTGACCGGTTGGGAATGGAGGACACTGGCTTTGATATCACACCCAGCATTCAGAGTCAGATGGCTGTTGGTGTCTATGCCAATGGCCAACCTGCACCACTGTATAACCTAAGCTGGTATCGCCCTTCAGGGCAGATGTTCTCTTCAGCTGCTGATCTGGCCAAACTGGCCATGATGCTTCTTGGTTCTTATCATCGCAAGCTTCTGGAGCCGGACACGATAAAAATAATGCTCACTCCCTTGTTCCACTGTGATAAAGATTATTTTGCCAACCGCACTGGAACTCCATGGGAGGTGAACGAACAGCTTGGTTATGAGTTGCTGCGCAAAGATGGGGACCTAGATGGGTACTCCGCAACGTTCTCCCTAGTACCCCGACTCAAGATCAGCATGGTTGTTCTGATGGCAGGCACAAGACCTCAGGACCAGGATGTGATATCCAAGGCCTATTCATACATCATTCCTGCCATGGAACGAGCTTTTCGAGATGCAAAGCGGATCCTCGTGCCTCCCCCTAATCCTGCTCCATATGCAGGGTTCTACACATACAGTAACATTACCTTTTATGAGATCAAAGCTGGACCAGAAGGAGTCCTCATCATGCAGCAGTTTGGGCCTCAGATTGAGAGCTTAATTCCTGAGAAATACAGAACCATAAAGTTGTCTTACCTTGTAGATCGAGTTTTTAGGGTTGTGTTTGAGAAACAATACCCTTGCATTTTACATGTGGGTTCTGCGTCAGTGTCACTGGAAGCCCAGGATGGGCAGCTCTTCAATTTCTATATGTTTGACAAAACTGGGTTATCCCCTGGTTTTGATGCACCAGGTCTTAACACGTACAATGTGGTCCGAATTGCCCACAAACCCATATTTTCAAAATGAAACCTAAAATCCATATTGTGTATAAAATACCATTTTATTATTCTATAAGCCAAAGATTTGTGTAAATGGCCTGTATGTTTAACAAAGACTCATTTATGTATTACCCATTCATGTTCTTTTTTATAATTACTGTCTACGGTTATATAATTTGTACCCATTTTACACTACTGCATGGTTGATATTTCAGTCCCAAATTTATAAAACACTGTTCTTTTTTTAATTTATATTTGGCACAGTAATGTCTTCACTGGGTCATGGAGTGCAGTACATATTGAATGTTTTAGATATTGCTGCCTCACTTCAGTTAAATACCCAGCACCCAGTAATCTACATGCTGCAATCAACCTAATAAACTGTGTACTTTTGACCACCTGTAGAGCTGCATGACTAAAATCTTAGTTGTTGAAACAAAATGTTCCTTCAAGCACATTATAATATTCAGAAAGAGGATGTCACTATTTTATTAATACAGTGGTACCTCTAGATACGAGTTTAATTCGTTCCAGAGCCGAGCTCGTAACTGGAAAAAGCTCGTATGTGGAGCGAATTTTTTCACCATTTAAATTAACTGAAATAGATTTAATCCGTTCCTACCCTCTGATAAAGTCCCCAAAATCCCCCTAAAAGTCCCCAATTCACCCTAATTTATGACAAAAAGACTACAAAACATTATATTATACTTAAATAAGAGACAAATGAATAAAATATGATACAGACAAGTTAAATATAAAAGAAAAATGAATAAAATATGATACTGTAATATGGCATCAGATCAATGTCAAAACTAGGGGGCGCAAAAACACAAGGTGAAAAACATGGTAAACAGTTCGTTATTTTCTGTATTAAGTGCTTTTTATTTGTCCTGAACACTCCGTTTCGTTCACCGCAGCTCACTGAATCTGGATCTGGGAATACGGAGCTAACTTCAGTCTGCGAATAAGAAGCTAACTAAGGAGCTAACGCTAATGTCTGGATCTAGGAATAAGAGGCCAAACGAATCGGGAGCTGCGAGTAAGTAACCAACTTAAGCGCCGTCCGCCATGTTTGTCTTCTGGAGAAGGGCTGATCATACCGTGCGGTCAGCCACAACGCCAGGAGCCATCAGCCAATAGCATTCGCTTACAGAAACGGCCATGAGCCCGCCCCCAAACTGTCAAAACCACCCACATCCAATACTCGAGCGCAAAAAATTTACTCAAGCAGCAAAAAGCATTCGAGGGTAATTCACACGGCACGAGAGGACAACTGCCGAATCGAGAAGAAAAAAAACATTCGAGAATGCAAAAAAGGCGTTTTAAGTGCGATATAATAATAAATACGCGTGCAGGACTTCTTTCTGTGCTCACGAGTTTCACTTTTATGCTCGCAGGAGAAATATTCACGCGCGCGAATATATTTTTTTTATATATATATATATATATATTTCACCTTGTGTTTTTGTGCCCCCTAGTTTTGACATTGATCTGACGCGATACTGTAATCTTACCTTGGATAGACATCGAGTGTGGCTGGCGGAGGTGAGCGGTGGCTGAGGAAGGAGGGAGGAATGCTAGCACGGTACTGTACGTGTACATATGTACACTAAACGAATGCACTGATTTACCATAATTTTACACTAACAATAAGGCTACTGTTTACATGAAAAACTTTAATTGATGAAAAAATAATTTCCTTGATGCTAGGTTTCTTACGCTATGATGCTGTACAACTGGACTGGACAACATGCATTCCTTGCTCATATTTTCCTATTATTTCTTGCTAAATTCAATTGACATCATACATTTCTTCTTATCAGCACTGTCCTTTGCACTAACCTTCTTGGGACTCGTGATGCACTCACAAAAAGTTATTCAAACACCAAAAAAGATGCTACGTAAAACGCTCACACGAACAAGATACGTACGACTTTACTTGACTGGAGTAAACACGTGAGGAAGAACGAGATTTGGGGGTGCGCTGTTGGATGCTGGGAGTGGCGGAATCCTGAAGTATGGCTCGGAAGTGCTGAGGGAGCCATGTGTTTAACCGGCCGGAGGCAAGTAAAACTATGACTTGTATCCCAAAATATATGTATATAGAGCAAAATTTTGGTCCGAGTTTGGGCTCGTATCACGAAAAACTCTCTTATCTGGAGGTACCACTGTATTGTTTATTCCTTCATTATCTAAGGTACCTATCATAATGCAGGATTGTAGATGGTGCTGGAACCCATCCCAGTGGTCACTGAGTGGAAGGAAACAAAAGACCCTGGGCAGGTGGCTACAGACACATTCACACACATATTCACACTTTTGGGGCAATTCAGTACCACCATTTGCATTGTGGTGAAGCAATTTTTCTCTATAGGCTGGGCTTTGCGTACACCACGGTCAGTTTCATCAAAACTGACTGTCAGCATAGATAATGTGGTGGTGCGAGATGGTAAATTACTTATGTAGACAGTTCAACATATCTGTGCAACATCTGTCTAAGTGACTCAATATTCAGACGAGGCTGGTGGTCTAAATTACTTCCATGGTATAAACAGTATAAACAGAGCAATGCCCTTCAAAATACGCAGTAGAATGGAATTTATTTGTAATATTTTTTATGCATTATTACTACATTGCTAAGAAAAGCATTAAAATTAATGTGTTAGGAAATAATAGAATAATTATAAATAACCACACAAGTACATGAAAAAATGAACTGATTTTAGGTTGAATTGATGTAATTTAATTTCAGTTATTAATAATTATATAATTACATTTTACCATTTAATATTACTACTAGTACCAACAATAACAACAACAACAATAATAATAATAATAATGATAGACATCACCCCCTACAGTACCAGTGGGCAATTGACCACAGGTTGAAAACCACTGGTGTAGTAGATCATGACCATTGGCATTTTCTTTTTAATGATTTCAGCTATTAATGAGACACAGGCTATTAGTCATAGTTGAGTTGAAGCATTAAAAAAAAAAAACGATGGTCTAAAAGTAATTGCCAGTGTTTTTTCTCTCTTTCCCCACACGTTAATTATCTACTGATTTTTATAAAATACATACCAGCACTATTTAAATGACAAAATGCACACCATCAAAGTCAGTACTGATACATGTAGAATTTTCTACGTTTCCATGTTACAATAAACCTCATGCAAGTCACACACAGCCAATTGTTCGGGGTTTGATTACACCATTAGCTTCTGTATGCACCCTTTATTTCATGCCTTAGCCCGCAAGCTTGGCTTTCATCAACAACTGTTTCCTGGAGACAAAAAAAAAGCCAGGCACCTCTCTTTCTGCTGTCCCTTTCATATCCTTGGAAACAAAATTAGTCGACCATTTTGCTACCAAGATAACTAATGTCCATTAGGAGAGCATGCTTCATTGATGAAACCAGTCCAACCTCTATCACGGCACTTTCAGAAGCTGACACACATTTTTCCAAACCAGTGCAAAAAAAGTACAACACTGATTGCTTGTACGCATTATATTACAGTGTAGCGGAAAAACACAATAAAAAGAGGAATTAATAGTCATTTAGAAATCCACACAACAAATAAATAAAATAAAAAAAAATCCTTTTAAATTGGACAATTTCCTTTTAAATAACAATGATGTGAGCTTACAGTGCTTACAGTGCTATTTTAATTCAAAATAGCTGATCAAATGCTAAAGTTTGCAAAAATCTTTAAAATTGCAACATTTATACGGTTTTATTTTTTAATTATCTGGGATTTTTTTTGTGCCTGACACCATATTTTAAAAGAAAACAAGGCGTTCTGCTTCTAGTTTGTTAGCACACCAAAACACATTTCATTTATTATACACATGTTGTCATATGAGTCACGTTGACTGTAAATGGGACCAATGTGCGTAAATATAATAGGTTTTATAAGGTTTATAAGGTTTTATATACGGTTTTGGTGGCGGCAACAGCAGTCCGAAACAACCACAGTATTAGCAATTACATGTACATATTTCCTTTTCTTACAGTTTTTAAAAAATGTTAATACCGATTCCCACCGAATAGGAAAATGTCTATGTATGTGAACTAGGTTTTACATAAAGGTATTGTCAAGCTCCTGTTCCCATCCTGTACCATGAATAACAGAGGGCTGGGGTCCTTTTGGATAGCCGTTCCGACCCTGAGAGTTGGTTGTAACCGCCTCTTGGCTTTTAAGGAAAGAAATCCTCTTGCTGTCAGGCGGAGAGCTGCTCTGCGAGGTACTGACTGGGTGCCTACACATCAGTTCGAAAAAACGCTCCCGGAAGCGGCTGGAGAGAAGGTTGTAGATGATAGGATTGATGGCAGAGCTCAGGTAAAACAACACCCCGGAGAGGATATGCACATACTCGAAAATGTTGTGCATGTGATCGGTCCAATTAGTGATAAAACTCCACAAGAGTCTGTCAGTATGGAATGGTGCCCAGCAGATAGCGAAGGCTAGCACCACGACAGCTGAGGCAAATAGAAAAAAAAAACAGTATTGAAATTCAATCAATAGGCTACGTTAGGATAGCAGAGCTGCATGTAGAACAATGCGGATCAGATAGTAACAGATAGTAACAGTTTTATTTTTAACAGCCATATGTGACCTGATCTGCTAAAATGATTCACAGTGACCAAAAATACAAAATTAAGTTTTGGTCTCACTGGAAAGGGGAGGAAATAAGCTTTAAAATGAAAGTTTTTAAAACAGTGTGTGTTCTAAACATTCTTTGTAAGATTTGAGAGTTGCAATTTAACTTAAATAGCCATTTAAGAGCATTTTCGCAATAATTGTGACAATGAAACTTCTGATTACTTCTGAGAATGTATTCTTTCATATAAGACCAGAAAAGATAAATCGATATTTTTGATGTATTTCAGTGTAAAAAAATAGAACGCCGACCTCCGACTCATGCTGACTTCCAATTTATACAGTTTATTTCTGTTTAAATACATCTACACTCATTCATGTTTTTTTATTAATGCCTAGAATATAAATTTGTGTATTAAACAGAATGGAGAATGGTCTCCATTTGTTATAAATGTTCTGTACATGATGTTGCATACAAATAGCAAATATTAAGGCAGATTATTTTTACACAAATAATACCATATTATTACATTATATATTAAACAATCAATTATTCATTGTATTACAGTGTTTTTTTCTATGCGGCAGAAACAATGCATAATGAATGATTCATTTGGTCAACTCTCCTGTGTGTGAGTTGCCAGGCAGCTCAATCAGCGTAGGTGCCATGATGTCACTTAATATTTTCCAACTGGCTTTTACATGCAATACATCATCAGTTACAGGACATTTACCAATTTTCCACAAGTTAATCCAGATTCCTGTGGTTCTAAATGAAATGTCTGTGACATTCCCTGGTCAAAATATGACATATGCATTAATATTAGAGGTGTCTTTTCACCTCAGCTCTTTCCAAATGCTCAGTTTCAGGGCCTGTCGCTGTGCGTACCCTGCCCTCCTCTGCCGTGGGGTGTGCCCATGGGCATATTACGTAATGGGTCTGATAGGTGTTAGGTCAATCATGATGTCCAGCATATCTGCCCTTCAGCTCAGTCTCGCTTTAAAATATGTAGGCGCAAAATGTAGAAGAAATTTACAGTAACGGCTCTAACTGTGATCTCTACGTTTCTTACTACAAAAAAAGAAATAAAATAAAATAAAAATTGCGGACATTCCTTTTTGCTCAATGGAAAATGCAATGTTTTAAGGCCATTCTGGCATCAAAATATGTTTTGATAACACTTCTAGTGAGAAATGTACATGATAATAACAGATTAAATTTCAGATTCAGACTCCTGAAGAACGATTGTTTTTTTCCTGGATTACTGATTTTAATTAATTCTTTTTATATTCAAATGTTTATAAACTAAACCTTTCGTTTTTATTTTCAGGATTTTCACAGTGTTCTGTACTAATTGACTAGCATTTAGGGCGGGTTTTCTGCAGTTAGCTGGTTGGTGAGTTATAAGATCACATGGCGATGTGATCCAATTAATTTAATGTATTTGTTTCGCCTATTTTGGGAACCAATGATACGCAAAAAGATATTTGCCACATGCAGCCTTAGGAGGACAGGGAGCGGAAAAACCGGACTGCCCAACCAAAAGCCAGACACATGGTTTTACTAGTAATGAATGCTGGTGGATGCATTTTGCACAGAAAAAAAACACCAAGTTTATTGGGCAGTGCAGTCTTCATCTGCCCTGTCTTGGTAGACCACCCAAAATTGGCAGAACCTTGTAACCACCTGCTAGTGAATCTTTTTTACCAACTGACATCTAAAACATATCTGCACCAGTCAGAATCCCTTGAAACCTACATTATGTGTGATTACCTATAAATATTAAAGTTCTGTTGGATTATTTGCATTAATATCTAAAATGTGTTGTTTATATGTCTAGCTAGTTGATGCTCCACTTCAGCTAGCAGCATACATCAGCTAGCTTGAATTATAAAATAGGAAGTATGAACTGATATCACTGACCTGACCTTAGTACAATTTGTAGAAATTGTAATAATTGTGGATGTTGAAACATCATGCAACTTTGACTCACCTAGCATTTTGGTAATCTGTCTCCTCCGTCCACTCTCAACTTGGATCTTCCAGCTGGTCCCCGCACTGCAGTTCTTTCCTAGTTTCCGACCTTTCTGCCTTTGCTCCCTGCCCAGCCTTATCCCTATTACTAGATACAGCACAGTAATCACTGTCATGGGCACAAAGTAGAATAGAATGGTGGTCACCTGGATCACCAAATTGTAGATCCACTGGGGCTTTAGAAGGTTGCAGGTGGCTGACTCTAGGATCTTCTCAGGTAGATAATAATAATGCAGGCCATGGAGGGATGTATTGGGGATGGCACAGGCCAGAGACAAAGCCCAAACCCCTCCGATTACCCTTTGGGCGTGTTTGTTGGTGATGGCGTATCGAGTCTTGAGTGGATGAACAACGGCTACGTAGCGTTCAATGCTCAAAACCATGACATTAAGCACAGATGCAAAGCAAACCGTCTCAAACAAAAAGATTTTGAAACAGCAAATGCTCTCACCAAATGGGAAAGGGTAATTCTGCCACAGGTCGTATATCTCCAGAGGCATTCCGAAGAGCAGGACCAGTAAATCAGATATGGCCAAGCTGAAGAGGTACAGGTTGGTGGGTGTTCTCATCTTTCTGTGCTTAGTGATCACGGTGCAGGTCAGAAGGTTCCCTACAACACCAGTGACAAAGATAAGTATGTAAGTCAGTGTCACTGGGAGGAAAAATGGAGACCTTCTTGGCCCAAGCAGTCTCAGCAGGATATCTTCCAGTGTTTGGGAACGACATGGATTACTCCCATTGAAAGTGTGGTTGAATAAAGTGATGTTGCATGGGGCAAAATCAAATTCAGTTCCATTCAGAACATGGTCACTAAAGCATTTCATGGACATTCTGAAGAAAAGGCAAGAATCTGGTCGACAGATCCTTAGAGGTTGCTATAGATTTTTAGATCTCATGTAGTTTCAGATCTTCAGTTTGATGGAGACCTATAAAACAGATAATGTAACAATGTTATGTATATAGTACGTGTATTTAGTAAGGCATCATGAAGGCATCTAAACATCATGAAACACTGGCACAAAATGCACTGTAAAACATTCGGGGGTTTCTGGGGAAATAAATGAGGTAGGATGCAGGCTTGGGATCACTAACAAACAAGGAGGTTTTTATATTCATCACAAGCTTCCTGCGTTTCCTTACCCTAATGCATTAACTCACACACAACACTCAAGATCACAGCTCTCTCTTCTCTCTCTAGGTGCTTGTCTCTCACCCTTTTATCTTCACCACCACTCAGTAAAACCTAAAACACAAATTAGACAATCGATCACAGGTGGGAATCCTTACCACTTTTCGCTCCTGGCTCCACCCTTCATTTGCAAAACCAGTGCTTGGCCATGCCCCCACTGCCACATACCCCTAATACCTGACCTCCCAACCAACTACGGGACAGGCCATTCACCAACACCATTTACTCCTGCAACCCATGGACCTACTCAAATTTAAAAGATTGTACCAAACGTACCAATGCATTAGTATGATTTAAAGGGTAAGGACCAGCCACTGGCCCAATTGGAAGCTCACATATCATATTTCCATCAGTCCAATTGCATCTTTCCTGGGTTGGCTGATAGTCCCACTTGCATTAGATATTTGAGCTGCAGCATAGACTGTATGTGGATGAAGGATTTGAGTCCATGAGCCTTTGAAATGTTGCAGGGGCCCAGAACAGCCTGAATGAGTCAATCCAGTTTATTTTTTAAAGGGTAATGGGCTCAAGGAAATCTGCCAATATACCTTTGTAAATAAAATCAAGCCACACCTAACCAATCAAGCAGCTCATCAGTGCAAGGCATTGGCTACACAAAAATCTACACCAAAGCGGTAACGTTTCTCAAACAAACCAGACGCTGAAACCGATGTAAAACAATGCTGTAGGTTTCATTTGACAGTGTGGTTAAACCAACCTTGAATCAACTTCCATATAACAAACCATATAACAGGACAAAGATCTAAACTAGAAAACAAACACAACCAGGTAACCAAAACCAGGGGGCTAATTCAAAAGGCAAAAATCAACAGAAAAAAGTAGTAGAAAGCAGGAAATAACACTTAGTATGCAACAGGTAAGAGTTGGCAATACTTTGCAAAGTCAAAGGGTTACAAACAGGTTCTAGGAAATGTAGTGAAGGGACTCAACAGAGGCAGAAGGAGAACCCTGAAGTGTGACAGAAGCAGACCATCTAATGAGGTTTGGGCACCAAAACCACTTGGCCGGTTCATTCTTTGTAAAACTCCACAATTACACTGATTTCAAGCATTGCCATGATTTTAGTGTGGTGTTCTATGAGGCCCGTGTGACCTGGCAGGGGTAAGAACATGTCAGAAATCTCCACTTGCAGTTTGGGAACCTTTGTGAATTGAGATTAGAGGTGGTTTTCGTCAGGGCCAGAGTGGATTTATCTGCTCATTTTAGATTAACCTCCGGTCTGAGCTTCTCCATCTCTGGATCTACCATCACTGAAGCCACAGGAACTGCTAAGCTTCAAATCTATAGGAGATTAAGGTGGTAGACCTTCTGCACTTCTGCACCTTCAGTATGAGGAAATTTCCTGAACTGATTTGTTGACACGTTGAGATCCTATCACAGTACTGTTCGGTAGAAGAGCTAGGATAACTGTATTAAAGCTGGAGTTGCAGTACACAAACAGGATTCCAGGCCAGGTGCCGGAGGATGAAGTGAATGATGTTTGGTGCACTGACCACAGACCTTTTGGCTCTGTATGGGAACTGCAGGAGGTCTAGAAGTGGGTCTCTAATGGTTTTGATGTGGGACATCATAAGGCACTCAAAGCATTTCATGACCAGAGAGGCCAGGGTGACACACATAGATGTTATATAACACATAAATGTTGCGTAATATGTAACACGATAAAAGCTATTACAAAAAC
>JAOVVF010000001.1:20055782-20070573 GCA_028565595.1 Duopalatinus emarginatus
TATATAGGGGGATTCGCTCAAAAGAGGCTCCAAGTATTCTGTTGTTACTCTCTTTAAGGTGAAGCAATCTACACGAAATAACCTGCAATGTGTTTTTCAGTATTTGGAGCTTCGAACAAGCCACACTATAGAAGATTTAAAGAAAAACACCCAACGTGAAATTGCAGTTATTCCCCCTAAATATGCCTGGCTGCACCGAATTGTGTCTAGCAAAAAACGGAAATCGCTTCCATATATAGGGGCCTCTTTCGAGTAAATCTCCTTGTATGAGCTTGTCGTTTGTATCTGGCCAAAATGATTTGGTATCAGTTGGGATCTGTTTTCCCAAACTGTTTCCTCAATGTTGGAAGCACACAATTGTCTAGAACATCTTTAGGATTTACCACCACTGGAGCTTGTTTCAGCACGACAATGCCCCTGTGCACAAAGCAAAGTCGGTGTCACTTATGGTTTTTCCGGGTTGGTGTTGGAAAAAAAACTCAAACCCACTGAGCACGAACAGACACTGACTAACTGAGTGACCTGCTCATCCAACATACATGCCTAATACATAATGCTCTCATGGCTGAATGGACACACCCCACAGATACACTCCAAAACATTGGAGGCTGTTATAGAACAACATAGCAAACATACAGGGCCAGATTAGATTACACCAGATTTTTGTTAATTCTGAATGCATATGCTAAATCAATTCCTGTAAATCTACTCAGTGTTGAAACTCTTGATCGCTCATGTATGTAAGCATGGCTCATGTTCTTCAATCTCCATGGGAAGGACCGTCATTGCTTGCTTTTTTTCCCCCATCTTTTCCTGCTTCCTTGTTCTCTGAGGACTGAGACCATGTGTTACTTTGATGATGATGCTAAGCAGAGCGCTTTTGTGAATGTGTGTGTGTGTGTGTGTGTGTGTGTGTGTGTGTGTGTGTGTATGTATGTGCACATAAGGCAGGGTATTTCTACTGGTTACCAGAGCGACGGCTAGTCCATGCGGCTGCTGCTGCTCTCTTTACACAATAGCTGCGCTGCTTAGCATTCAGAACGCATAGCACCGGCAGTGCTTCCCACCGCCGCCCAACAAAGGCCCAGGTCAGCCAGCGTCTCACAGAACAAGCTTTTTCTCTGCCTAGGCCTACAGTCCCGCTTGCAGACCTACTCCCATATTTCTCTCAGATTTCCGCAAAAATTTTCTACCCAGCCTCAGGATTCTCCAAACATATTCCCAGCGCTTACTCTAATCTGTCTGCGCAATATTTATATCTGCACAATACAGTACGATGCTTTCAGAATTGATTTTTTTCCTCCTGCCCGATTTGACGCATTTGCAATAAATTCTGCTGCATTACAAGCGTCACTGCTTTTTATGCACTTGTGTTAATGGGACTGAACAAAACCTCTGAAGTAAGAGGCGTGTCCCAATACTTTTGTCCATGTAGTGTATGAAATCGAGCAGCTAGTAAATTCCAGGAGAATGAGTGCATTGTGCCAGCTGTAAGTTTGGTGGAGGAGGGATAATGCTATGGGATTGTTTTTCAGGAGTTGGCCCAAGCCCCATAGTTCCAGAGAAGGGAAATATTAATACTTCAGCCGACCGAAACATTTTGGACACTTCATGCTTTCAACTTTGTTGGAGCAGTTTGGGGAAAAGTCCCTTTTCTGTCTGTAAACACACGACGGGGGGTCAGTTTGGTGTGGGAGAACGTGACTGCCTGACACAGCACCCTGATCAAACACCTCTGGGGTGAACTAGAACTAGAGGACATTGAGAGCCAGGCCATCTTGTCCAACATCAGTGTCTGACCTCACAAATGCTCCGCTGGATAAATTCCCCAAATCCGTTAGAAAGCCTTTCCAGAAGAGTGGAAGCTGTTGTTGGGACCGACTCCGTATTAATGCCTAGGGGTTGAGAATTGGACCTTAAAAGCTCCTGTAGGTGTAATGTGGAGGTGTCCGAATACTTTTGTCCACACAGTGTACATGCTTCGGTTGGTGCTACAAGTAACTTGTCCCTGAAAGCTCCCGGTGGCCTCCTCTAATATCTTCTGCTGTGGTGAGGGTATTTTTTAAATTTATTAATTAATTTTTTTACATTGTGAATTCTGCTAGCTTTAGGTTTGCTCTCTGTTGCTAACTTGCTTTGTGTTATCTCTGGGTATCTCTACAGAGATGGCTAATTCATCTGGGTCGTCTTTTTGTCCTGTCACCCCTCTTTCCGGTTCTCATGGTTCTCACTTGGCGTGCCAAATGCAGACAAGACAAATAAACCTTTAAATCTTGAACGATAATGTTATACACTCTGAGTAATTCACATTTCTGAACATTTAACTGACCACTGAACTAATCGCTGTTAGCATTGTGCAGTCAGTGTTTTTCTTTTTACTCCTGGTTTTCACAATCTGACATGGATTCCACTACATCAGGATGTCAGCTGAATGCTGCTAACGTGGGCCTGGTGTCCTTTGTTCACCCCTCATTTTTGCGCTCGGGTCAGGTTTCCCCCACATGATGTTTGCTCAAGGTATTCCACATTCCTAGCAGCAGGCGTGGTTGAGTTGTCTTTTTTTTTTTTTGGTTTCCTCCTGGCATACCAACAACGAAGCTGGATTTCTGTTCATGTAGAGCTCCGATATTCATATAAACGTCACAGACTGTGCAGCAATGACGCCCCCGAACAGCACAGTAGGCTTCCAGGTTAGACCCTGATTTTTAGGTCAGAGCACTGTAAAGGATCCAGTTGAGGCTGATGCACCGTCAGAAAGGGCTGTCCACCCTGAACAGGCACTATGTCAGTATATGGATTCGAGTGAGTTTAACAAACGCCAAAGCCTTCCAAACTGAAGGTCTTGTGGGGTGTTCCTAGTGTACAGTGGTTAGTACGTACCAGAAGTGGTCCATAGAAAGACAGTTAACCAGCAACTGGGTCATGAGCGCTTACCTGTCTGGACTGATCCCACTGAAGATCTGTAGAACGATCACAGAAGAATTACTAATGTTATTTACGGGTGTGAATCTTTGTGTCTGGCGATTTGATTCCGATTCTCGGGGTCACGATTCGATTCAGAATCGTTTTTCGGTTCAGTATATAAATAAGTCCAAATATATGAATAGAAAATTAAACATAGACTTCAGTCTACCACAGTGTATTATACCGTTAACTGAAAATAATACACTTTAAAGTCTGTGTGTATTCTGTATCATTGTGTCTGAATGACTCCATGCTAGCGGGCTCCATTCAGGCAAATGGAGCTGAAAACTAGCTTGTGTACGGTGGCCTAGACGGCCTTCTTCTACGGTGGCCGAGTGACACGTAATGTGATATTCAGTCCTAAAAAGTAAACACATGTTAAAATCTTTTTTTTTTTTTTTTTTTTGGGGGGGGGGGGCATTTTGAATCGATTCAAAATCCCCAATCGCGATTTTTTAGATTCTTTTTAGTTTCTTAAGTGTATTTTATGGAAACGATATTGATATGGAAGAAATGTTCGACTCTAGATTGTGCCTTAAAAGTTTAAATAACACACGTGTTCTGACATGAATACCTGAAATGCGAAAGGCGTCACACGTGAGTTTAATAGAACGGTTGTGTTAACCTACATTACAGACTGCAGTTTTACCTGTCAGGACTTTCATCAGGTCTTTAAAGTGGCTAAATATAGCTCAGGTGAACAGTAACATAAATTACAATGCGTCGTTCTTTATCTAACAAAAACCAAAATGCAGCAATGTGTGAAAAAAGTGAAATGCACTCTTAAATGTTTCCATAGGAATTATAAGGGTAAGTAGCAGCCAGGTACTGCTAATCAAATACCTTTGATTAACTGATAATCAGCAAGCATGACCATATCTGTAAGGGCCCTCATCAATCTGAAAAGGCCATTTCCATTTGTTTTTACAGTGAGATGTTATGGCTTGTTTGGAAGGGTTGCCAGGAGAATCAACAGCAAATCAAAATTTAGGCCATCTATCTGAAAACTAAAGCTTGGTCGAAGCTTGGTTGTGCAACAGGACAACGATCGCAGGCACACCAGCAAATCTATAACGGAGAGGCTGAAAAAGGAAAGAATCAAAGTGTTGCAATGACCCAGGCAAAGTCCAGACCTCAACCCAGCTGAAATGCTGTGACCTTAGGAGAGCTGTGCATAAACAAATGACCACAAAACTCAATATCCTGAAGTAAAAGTCCTGCAAGATGATGTGAGAGACTGACTGACTGAAGTTATTGCTGGTGAAGGTGGTTTTGGCTTTGTGTTGTTCTGAGGATGGATTCACGTCATGTTACGACCAGATGATTTTTTTTTTGTTGGAGTATGTACTGATACATAAAACTGTAGAATTCACCTGAATGTATCTGCAAATTATATAAATCCCTTCTGATAGCTGATCAATGTCCATGTTGTAAATCCTGGAGAGAGTGGAAAACGTTGAGCCTCTATATTTCGGGTCATTTGGGTAAATTCTTTGTAGTTTCACAGGAGCCAAATGAAACAAGGCCGTGGCTGTGTGTTTGACAGCTTCTAAATAGCTTGACTTTTTGGACTTTGTTTGCGAAAGTCCAAAACCGAACATTCACCATTTCTGACATTCGTATCTTCAGTTGCGTTGTCTTGCATCGTGCATTTATTTTTTTTTGTTGTACAGCTCGTTAATTAAAGTCAGTCTGTTTGGGAGAAAATGGTTTTTACACACACATTAAGGAGTTTTGGACCTGTTTGTGGTCTTTACTGAAAAGCTGAAACGTTTCATATGCTAATCAGCAGAAACGCAACATTAGAGTTTGGTTCTGAGGACGATCTCGTCTGTATGAAAATAATTTTAGTGAGTTTCTGGATAAATTCTGATTTTCTGCCACATTTCCTCCTTCAGGCTTGGGCGGCGGGGGCCAAGGGCAATAGACTAATACCCTGCAGATGTGGGGAAACACTGACAAAACAAAGAAAAAAAATTCCACCGCGTAACTGCCCTGTTTTCACCATGTGGTCGATGAAATTTAAGATGCTTGAGTAAGACATTTAGGTGCAAGTGTGAGGACAGAATCGTCTCATAGCTGGAACAAGGATTTTTTTTTTTTCTTATCAAAAGTGCAAGCCTGGTTGTTAGAAAAGTAAGTTTTATAGTTTTTAGCCAGTATTAATTTACTCAAGTACACCGAGGTGCCAAAAACGGTACACATGGAACGGTACACCAGTCTAATACTTGGCAGGTCCCCCACAGGACATGGACTCCATAACCTGGCGGAAATATTTAGTAGGCAGTGAACACCAGACTTCCTGCAGAACGCTCCACAGTTCTGTTGTATTCTGAAGTGTCGGATTTCTGTGTACCATCAGCTTTGCATGGCATCCCAAATGTGGTCCGTAACGTTGACATAGGGCTGGGCGATATGACCTCAAATCAGTATCACGATTAATTGAAAAAACAATTATTTTTATTTTCGTTCATAGTTTACTAACAGACTGTGTAAAGTATTAAAGCTTTTTTCTAATGAAACAGTGCATGTCTTTATGTTTTAAGAAAATTTATGGAAGGAAATATTTATGGTTATTTATTGAATATTTTGAACAGCTGTAATCATAGCACACATCACTTGAAATTTGCACACACTTTAGTTTTAATGTAAATAGAAAGTTCTCTGAAATGCAAAAAATAAATAACTTGCATTTCTCCACATTTTTCGCCAGACAGACACTTTTTTGGGGTACAAGCTGCTCACTCGGTTCCGTATTTAAGTTTACCTTCATGACGCTCGCTAGCCGAAGACCTGGTGGTGCCGAGTCACATGACTAGACACGCGGTAGTGTATTCTTAAAGCGACAGTACATGAACAGGTGATTAAGATAAAAGGATTAAGAGAAATTGAAAAAACTTATCTGACATGGCTGAGATCATGTCGATTAAATCATGTCTCATGACTCATGTCGCTTTCGATTATATTTTGATTAATTGCCCAGCCCTATGTCGACATCTGGTGACTTATGTGTGAACGTCAAAAGCCCAAAATCAGATGAGCGTAACCATAATCCGGTGTCTCTGTATGCACGTGGTGGCACATTGTCCTGTTAGAAGAGTCCAACCCCGTCAGAATAAATGCAGGACATGAACTGGTGTTTAGACCCCTGGTACACCTACAAACGTCTCGGACACGTGAACGCTTCGTGGTTCGTAGGTATACCAGGGGTCTAAACAAACCCTGTTTGTTAACAAACAGTTAAACAAACCCTGTAACGTTACGGAGCCACCACCAGTCTTTTGTATGCGGGGTTAAGCAGACTAGCTTGCTGTGTGTTATGTGAGGTTAGATACCACACTGTATCCCTCAGTGGACCGTGAGCTGAGGGGCGGGAACAGTGGGATGCCAGTCTATCACTGGACACCCTTTTGTCTTTTGCATCGCTCTTTATGGTACATGGTGTAAGTGACTGAAGATTTAATGTCTTCTACTGAATCTGTCTGTGGATTCATGGAGTAAACATAAAGCTCTGTGTCCAGGAGACATGCCGAAGACATATTCTGACACCAGAAGAAGATGCTGGCGTAAGATTTAGCATTCTCGATGCAGAACAGAACAGAACAGTTTAAAACGTCTCCTCTGGTACAGACACAGACAGCCTTTTGACTCTTAGGCTGTGCCGTTTCCTGTGCCTCATGGCAGACGTGATGCAGGTCTGCAGTACCTGCAGGGTCATGCAAGGACATTGTGTGTTTTTCCCATAGGGCAATTCTCCAGAATTCCTTCTCTTTACCCTCAGCCCATCAGGCGCCGGCTGCAGAAATAAGGCACTGGATTATTATTTAAAAAGGACCTGACCTCACTCCAGCCGTGATTGCGTGACGCGGTATAAAATACGCTTTGTGCACAGCGTGTGCTTGCGACTTCCAGCGCTCTTTGTTTAGTAGTTAAAAACGCTGTGTCATGGTGAAGCCACCTGCCGTGCCTGGTGTAGGATTCATTTCACATCAGGCTGCACGTGTGATTACGAACGGGAGTCGGAGGTGGTTAACTAAACACGCCGCCATTCACGTGGCTCGTAGGACGGATCTCTAGAGCAGGTGATTAATGAATGAGGTTTCGGTTTTGAAAGTCGTCAGGTTGCTATGGGAAACGATGCCAAAGGCAGCTGTGACTGGCGTTTAACTCGGGCCGAATGATCCAGTTTCAGGTTTAGTGTTGGATCTGTTACGTAGTGTCCGTCCGTTTCATTTTTATATCGCAATAAAAGGCACATTTGGCAAGTCTACTGTTTTTAATGATATTGAATGAAAGTCCAAGGAAACATTAGAGGTTAGGATCCCTCCCCACAACCCCACCCCCTTCCCCCCAGATACAAACACACATACGGTAGGTGACCGGTGTGTGTTTGGCTAAGGTTGTGTAATAGAAAGTTAAATGACTGTTTGCGCTTCCGCAAGCTACATTTAGTTCTGCACCATCTGCTGCATCTGTGTTTACTTGACTAAAGAACCCTCCAGTAGAGCTTTCTCTCTCTCTCTCTCTCTCTCTCTCTCTCTCATATCATTTTCGCCCGGCTGTTTTTATAGCAGTTCTGTAGAAATCATAACAAATCACATTCCCGTTAACAGTGTGCACGGACGAACAAAATCAAAACAAGCCAGGGCAGCCGTGGACTTGTGTATAGGGAACTGGGGTTGTGACCTGGCGGTTGCAAGGTACCTAACCCCAAACCCCCCCAGCTTCGCCACTGCACCCTGGGGGCCATGGTTTAAGTCTGTCCCCCAATCTGGGCAAGTGTGTTCACTGCCCCCTAGTGGTCTCGTGTGTGTGTGTGTGTGTGTGTGTGTGTCATGGCACGGATTGGTTAATAAATAAGACAAGTGGGCGTATCACCTTGCCCGTCGATCATCTTGTCTCGCCAAGGGTAGCATTTTCGCTGAAAGCTAGGCGTGCGCTTACCAGCGCTTACGGTATTTGTTTCAATTTTGATTTTCAAAGAAGCCCAGCTCTAGCTGGCGTTCACGGGGATGACCACTTTGTTTCTGTGTTGACGCAGAATGAGGAGTCGGTGCAAATCTAATGCAAATCACGTACGACGCCCTAAAGCGACAAACGGTTTTGAATAAGTCCTTGGACTACCCCCCCCCCCTCTCAGGTATTTCCCCACCATGGTGGCGTCAGTTCCCCCAGGCAGAACTTTTAACTGGTTCCACATTATCTGTTTGTTTAAGAGCGTTTATTAAATATGCACAGAGACTTTCAGATGAGGAGTTTGGATGTAGCATGTTGCCGAGATGACTGGTGTAAGTGCGTGGACCACGCAGCGGTTCACAATGTTCTGCTGATCTTCTGGTTACCGCCGTAGCTTCCTTCGCTCTACACACTTTCTCTCAGTCGTATGCTTTCTGGTGCCCCCCCCCCTCTCTCTCTCACTCTCTCCCTCTCTCTCACTCCCTCTGTCTTACTCTCTCTCGCTCACTGTCTCTGTCTCTCTCTGTCACTCTCCCTCTCTCTCTCTCTCTCGCTCACTCTCTCTCGCTCACTCTCTCTCTCTGTCTCTCTCTGTCACTCTCCCTCTCTCTGTCTCTGTCTTTCTCTCTCTCTCTCTCTCTCTCTCTCTCTCTCTGTCTCTCTCTCTCTCTCTCTCTCTCTCTCAGTCTCAGTCTCAGTCCTAGCCCCTCTGCCCAGCTGCCACGTAGGCGATCCTCGGCTTCGCAAAGTCCGCGCGAAACCGCGGCGCGCGTGTGCAGGCAGGCTCGTACCCGAGCAACCGAGTGACCTCACACGCCGCAGCCGACCACTCTTCCCCGCGCCGTCAACCGCTGCAACAAAGCTACACTGTGTTTGAGGTGGAAACATAGCGCAGTTGATGTGCGTCCTTCAAGGAGATCCCGCATCTTTGGTTAGGTCTCGTACTGTCAGGTTTAATCTCTGTTACACACAGTGAGACGGAGAAAGCGAGTAAGTCTCAGTTCTCCTTGTGCCTGAATTTGCACCTAGCCAGTGTCAAGAATCTCCTGTGCGAAAGTTCACCCAACAGGACAGAATGACGCTTGTGTTTGAGATTTCCTTAATTTAATGCAAATCAGTTACGACACAGTAAAGTACCGAATGCAAACGACCGGCTCGAGTAAAATCCTATCAAAATCCACAGCTGTGCTTTTCACTTTCCAGGGTTTTATTATAGTATTAATAACGCACAGTAAACATGAAAGTTTGTACGCCTGCAAGTGACAACAGTAGCAGTCGCTTCCCATCCCTGAGAGACAGACCCGGAGCGTGTGATTTCTTCGTAGTGTGAATTCAGGATCACACACACACACATGCTGCCCCCTGCCTCTAAGGATTTGCGGCACTAATACTACAGAGAAAACGCTCCCATCAGCCTGGGGAACGAAATCTGGCCGTCCACAGCAGATCATTTTTCTTCATTTTAGAGTCTAGGTCTTTGTGCGAAAGTGTGGAGATTATACTGTTAGACTGTCGTCTCCAGTTCCCGCCCCATCCCTCCCATGTCATCCGATCATCACCAGGCAGGATCAAAAGGCTGTCATGTGCTTCCTCCGAGACTCGAGCAGCCACCCGCCGCTTTCGCTTCTGACCACGGTGTCTGGGTGGGATGGGTTTTATTACTGTCTCCCCTGTCAATCGGTCACGGGTGGCCTCTGTATTCAGAGGAGTGTTTTCAGTGTGTTATGCGGCTATGTGTGTTTGTGTTTGTTTGTTTGTGTGTGTGGGGGGGGGATTTGCTTTCCCGGCCCAATGAAGTTCTCTTTAGACGTTCAGTCCAGGGTGGAGCCCCAGGAAGAGTTATGCACAGGTTCATTCCTTCCTCCTGCTCACACATTAAACTTCGTGACCCCAGAGCTGGGGTCATGACCCCGATGACCCAGGCTGACTTTTCTCACAAAGGAATGTAGTAGGGAAGTAAATGTACATGTCTAGCAGGTCCGTTTTATCCTTTCTCTTGCTCTGTCTCTCTCTCTCTCTCTCATTCTCACACACACACACACACACACACACAGACGGTTCGGCCTTTCTGATTGAGGCCTCACTTCTTGTTCCGTGGCACTCTGTCGTGATGTTTAATGGGTCCACGCCTGCTACCTCTTTCCCCTCATTTCCCTGTCTTACGTCTTTACAGCTTTCTCTGGTCCACCTCTGTCTTATTATCAAGGGTGCTGCTGGAATCCTGCCAACAAAGAGAGTACTCCAACGCTGTGTGTGTGTGTGTGTGTGTGTGTGTGTGTGTGTGTGTGTGAGGGAGGGAGGGAGAGAGAGAGAGAGAAAGAGGGAGATGGACGAGGATCTGGGATCTGGAATTTAACAGAAGACCCAAAGGGTGTTAAGAAGGAGGGAGGAAAGCTTTCCTTGAAATCATGTGACCTCCCTAACACACAAACACAGAACTGCTGCTTCATCTCTCTCTCTCTCTCTGCGTCTCTCTCTCTCTCTTTCTCTTTCTCTCTGTGTCTCTCTCTCTCTGTCTCCCTCTCTCTGTATGTGTGTGTCTCTCTCTGTCTCTCTCTCTCTCTGTCTCTGTACGTATCTCTGTCTCTCTCTCTCTGTCTCCCTCTCGCTGCGTGTCTGTTTCTCTCTCTCTCTCTCTCTCTCTCTCTTTCTCTCTTTGTTTTTCTCTCTCTGTTTCTCTCTCTCTCTGTTTTTCTCTTTCTCTCTGTCTCTCTCTCTCTCTCTCGATCTGTTTCTCTCTTTCTCTTTCTCTCTGTTTCTCTGTCTCTCTCTCTTTCTCTCTTTGTTTTTCTCTGTTTCTCTTTCTCTCTGTTTCTCTCTCTCTCTCTGTCTCCCTCTCTCTCTCTCTCTCTCTCTCTCTCTCTGTCTCCCTCTCTCTCTCTCTTTGCTGTCAGGACATGGACTGCTTGTGATACAGAACGTGTCGTTCCTGCAGTTGGGGAACGTTTTCTGCCACAGTCCAACAGAGGATTTTCTGACCTCTCTGGCACCTGGCATGTCTGTCTGTCACGTGGTGTCACATGGTGTCATACCCGTAGCCCAAAGACGTTAAATGATTGGATCGTAGATGAATGGTTTTGATTTTGTGGCTGTTACAGTGTTACATAATAATAAATGTTTGGTTAAAAAATATTCCGATATTGACACTGAGCTTAACTTACGTTTACTTACAGCGTCAGGCAGCACAAAACTGACCGCATATCATTTCACAATGTAGTATATATTTGCGGATATGTCAAACTTTCCTTATTTTCCTTAACCCTACGTGCTCCAGAATCCCAAGAGCAGCCCTGACGCTTGACGAACGGATATTTCCAACCCAACCCGGTGTGGCGGCGGTGTATAGTGTGAGTGGCTGCGTCACTACATTCACACCATTTTTCCGAATGTATATACTTTGTTAGCCAAATGACCTGACGTCTCAAGGTATGGAAGGGGGTGGGGTTTGTTAGTCACCAGGTTATGAAAGTCCTGAATCCTTGAACACTGGATAAATAGCTTTGTGCTTTGGTTAAGAATCACCCTTCACATAGAGTTTGGTCCAAACCTGCAATTATCATCAGTCTGACTGATACGCCACAGTGTGAAACACGACTCCTAGAGATCATTTCGGTCACATGCTGCGTCACATGACAAACAAACTGTAGCAAGATTTAATAGGACGTAAAAATGCAAAGAGTTTTCAGAAGTCTGGTCCAGGGTTCCTCCAAACGTGGCCCGCGAAAGTTCACGCTCAAAGGTTGTTGTCAAGGCAACTGGAGGCGTGTAGAATAGCATTCTTGCGAATAATGGTTCCAGATATTTGTATTAATGCGGGTTAAATGTGTGCATCATGGAGAGGTTCTTCAGACTGACGGAGAACGTCCTGTTCTATACAGAGCCTTTCTGAAAACCTTTATTGGGTTCTTCTGTAGTTACAGTCTAAAACTTTGCGGTGTTGGTTGGATGATCATCACAACGTAATTCAGTCGACAGGAAAATCCAGTGTAAATACGTCATTGTCTAATTAAGTTCTTCTATCCGGACAGAGGCTTATAAACAGTAAAATTTTATTATAACGTATTGTTATTATTATTATTATTATTATAACTTTTAACGGAAGTGTTTCTATATTAATCTGCGTCACTTTTGTTTTTTAGCATTTACAGTGCAGGTTTAGAAGACCAATCACGTGTCGGCACGTTTTTTTAGCCAATCGGATGTGTGTATTGTGATGCGCGAGGTAGATCGAGTCACTCTGTCTCAAACACACGGGAGGCTGGAGTAGAGAAACTGGTGCGAATAAAGTGCGTCAAAGAAAAGTTCAGACACACTCAAGTCTGATCTCAGGTCACAGAAAATAATCATACACACTCACGTCTGATTTCAGAACACAGAAAATAATCATACACGCTCAAGTCTGATTTCAGAACACAGAAAATAATCAGACACACTCAAGTCTGATTTCAGAACACAGAAAATAATCGGACACACTCAAGTCTGATCTCAGAACACATAAAATAATCAGGCACACTCAAGTCTGATCTCAGAACACAGAAAATAATCAGACATACTCAAGTCTGATCTCAGAACACAGAAAATAATCAGACATACTCAAGTCTGATTTCAGAACACATAAAATAATCAGACACACTCAAGTCTGATTTCAGAACACAGAAAATAATCAGACACACTCAAGTCTGATCTCAGAACACAGAAAATAATCAGACACACTCAAGTCTGATCTCAGAAAATAATCAGACACACTGAAGTCTGAACCCAGAGAAAAGCCACTTTATTTATTATTCATCCAGTTTATTGTGATAACTGACTGAAAATATCGTCGAAAAATATTAAGTTATAATTGTACTGCTCCAACTGGACCCTATAGATAAATTAATGAAATCCCCCTGGTGTAGATGTTCGAGTCAGGCTCTTTCCTCCCAGTTCAATTCTGGCCTGGTCACCATTAAAGCACCTGCACCAACAAGCACAGGACGTCACAGTGTCTTGGCAGCGGACAGAAACAAAACATTGCATGTGGGAGACAAAATGATGAGGCGACAAGGTTTTTTTTTTTGTTTTTTTTGTTTTTTTTTTGGGGGGGCGGGGGGACTCGATGGTCCGGGGCCAGCACCTGTATCGATCTCGTCCTCTGTCTCTTTCTATTTCTCTTTCTCTCTGTCTTCCTCCGTCTCACTTTGCTGTCCCTGTCCCATTACCTCTCCATTCCCTGAATCCCAGCCTCCTGTCAAAACTCCACCACGATCTCCATGTCCCATCCAGAGATTCGTCCACATTGTTCCTCAAACAATTACGTTATCTCTGACATCTGTTTCCCGAATCTGCCTCTCGTAGAAGATTATTCCGGTTCACACCAACGTGGGCGTGCGTTCAGACGCCAGGCTTCTGTTCGCTCATTCAGGCAAGTAAAAGAATGACGCCGTTGTCTCGACTGTAGTCAGAGAAACCGGCGAAACGCGTGCACCTCTTAAACAGTTGGGGGGGGGGGGGCATTACATCCCCGGTCCTGCACATATCTGACTAATTTGGCTAATTAACATTTAGCATGTTAGAGCAGGAAAAACACTGAGACGTGTGAGGCAGTAGATCCTCCAGAACCCGGAATTGAGAACTATGAGTTATAGGGGTGTGTGTGTGTGTGTGTGTGTGTGTGTGTTTTTGTGTGTGTTGCAGGTCCCAAGACACCCTTGCCCCCCTTACCAAGGGCACGATCTGGGCAAAGGCCATGCCCCCTCACCTGGTCTGTCTCAGGTATCAGCCCCTCCCGCACCTACCTACCGTTACCTTAAGGGCTGGGAACCAGGTGGAACGGTGAGTGTGTGTGTGTGTGTGTGTGTTTCTGCCTGGAAGGTTTTTTTCACACATAACGTCCCAGACATCCGATGCGTCACGTCTCGTTCCAAACACACACAGCGGAATAAACGGCGTCAGTTTAAGGTATCTAGAAGAATCTAGATCCGCTGCGCTGGGATAATAATGGCCTTATAATGAGCCCTATAGTGTAGTTTAGTTTGTTGAATAAGGCAGTGAGAGGTGTGTTTGTGTGTGTGTGTGCGTGAGTGTGTGTGTGCGTTTCTGCAGGCAGTAATGTCAGTAACATGAACAGCCCCAACCAGACTGTCAGAGTCGTCATCTCGCAGTTACTGTAATTCCAGTCTGGTATAAAAGGCACTCATAATTGCTGAGCCGTTTCCTATCGTTCTACTGAAACGACTCGTATGAGTGAAACCGTCTCTGGTGTCATAACAGTTATCGACATAACAGTTGGTGATATCTTGATGAACTAATCACAAGCTCCGTCTCGTGGACAGTGAGCTCAGTGTTATGGCAGGTTTAGACACGTAATAAGTAGCGGTAATGACGATTGTAGATATCAACACTTATATTTAAGATTTCTAGGCATGTTGCAGACTTGGCAACCTTGGATCTGCGGGCAGTTATTGGATATATACGCTGTATTAGCACATTTGACTAAATTTGAACTAGTAAAAATTAAATTTTGGATGTCAAGAAGTTATAATGTAATGGATATTCTTGATATCCGGAATTAAATTTTTACTAGTTCAAATTTATTCAAAAAAGCTAATTAGGGGTGTGAATCTTTCAGTGTTTGGTGATTTGATTCGATTCTGATTTTTGGGCTCACGATTCGATTCAGAATTGTTTTTCGATTCAGGAAAGTTTTTTTCTATTTGCATGGTTTACAAATTTAGTTTAAATTCTGTGATTGACGCGATGACAACGTAAACAAATAGAACATTTATTTAAAACAATACTTTTAGGTTTCTTATTGTATCAAATCATTTTACATCATTTTATATTTATACCAAAAACAGGATTGTGATAAAATTCTGTAATTTAAATGACC
>JAOVVF010000001.1:20073468-20094817 GCA_028565595.1 Duopalatinus emarginatus
CCCCCCCCCCCCCCCCCCAAATTTATTTATTTATTTTTTTCACAGTGTTCTGTTAGTGTGGGTGGTAAACCTCGTCCTCGGAAATACGTCTGAAAAGATGGCGAATTTAATGTCACTGCACATGAAGCGGAAAATCTAATTTTCAGAACCGGTTATGCGCAACAAATGTGTGTCTCCTGCTTTAGCCCGGTGTCGGAGATTGTCTCTCTCTTCTGTTCCCCGTGTAAAGTTTTGGTCCGGAAACCACATCAGTAACAGTTCAGTGTGGCTCAGCTCAGCGTTTCACAGAGCGCATGCGTGTTAAAATATACGTTCATGTTCTCCAAAAGCTATTAGTCAGGCTCGATGGTAATAAGTGAAAGCGTTTAAATCTGGATTCGCGGCAGAATGCACGAGCCGGGCCAGTTTTCCAGCTCGTGTTTAGCACCTCTGATTTGGAGAGTGTGACTGAAATGCTTTCTGTTGTGTGGAATGGACCATGTGTCTCTGGCTGCTTCTCCTTCTGCTGTCAGATACAAACCTCATTAGCACCATGCCGAGATCCACCAAGAGAACCGTCTGCACTGCTGACGAGTGTGTGTGTGTGTGTGTGTGTGTGTGTGTGTGTGTGTGTGTGTGTGTGTGTGTGTGTGTGTGTGGGGAGGAAAAGAAACTCATCCCTGCCCCACAGAATCACAGTTTGGATCATGACAGCACATGTTCTGTTCTGTTCTATCGTCCGCTAATCCCTCCTTCTCTCTCCTTCTCCATGACTGCCGCTACGTCAGTTCGTGACCGGGCCGCGACCGACCCACCATCAGGTAACGTCTCTCTTGTGCCGCAGTAACACTAATCACAAGGTTTGTATAAATGTACACTTTTTTTTTTTTTTTTTCCTCTCTAGCAACAGCTCGTTCACAGAGTTAAGTATACACATAACCAGTTTTAAAGAAAAAACACTTTGAATATTTTATTAAATATCTAAAAATCTCTAGACGTTTACGAATTACTGTCATATGACGTAAATATAACAGTTCGGGACGTGCTGGTGTAGTAAAGTTTAAGTTTGTAACAGTAACAACATTTTGCTTCAGGCTACATTTGTTTCCCATTATGTTTTCAGTAGAAAACTTAATGCGCTTTCGCCTAGTTGGTCTGCATACAGTGGACATTTCTACTCAAACTCTCGATTTTATTATTGAGCTTCACTTCTTCATGGGTCACTCTGCGTCAAATCGAACAATTTTCAGAAAACTGACCATCTTAGATTTTGATGAAATCACCCTAAATGTACCTTATGTGCAGTAACGAATACTTACAATAACTCCAGAAATTTCCCGCTATTTCTGGAGTTATGCAATCTTTAAATTCAGGAGCCACGCCCCCTTTGTCGTACTCGCGATTTGCCGCTACGATCCGTAAGGGTTTAAAGGGTCATGTCTTCATTTCTAAACATGATACAAAGCTGAAAATAGGCACCCCGGCTCAGTTTTGTCCCCTCTTTCAGAACATCTCAGTAGTAGCAAGTTATAAACTGCCAAAATCCAATTGTGGTTAGCAGCGAAACCCAATTTTTGGATTTTGACCCACAGGTCATGGGAATCTATAAGAGAATGCAGTTTTACGAAAATTAAAGACAAGATCTCAGATTTATAGGCATGCAAAAATGGTCACAAAAGAAAAAAAAATAACCGCACCCCCACCTACGAGTGGATAATTGACTATGTGGACAGTTACCATTAGTAATAAACTAAACACTGCTGAAAGATCCATATCTCAGCTATAACTGGTGAAAATATCATCGTTTCACATCAACGCCGCCTTTGTTAAATCTCAAATTTATCATATTCTGAAAGAGTGGACAAAACTGAGCCAGGTACCAATTTTCAGTAGAAATGAAGATATGACCCTTTAAAATTCCTTTACGGATCATAGCAGCAAATCGCGAGTGCTAAAAAGGGGCGTGGCACCTAAATTTAAAGATTGCGTGACTCCTGAAATAGTAGGAATTTCACCCCAAGATTTTGTGGGTATTCATTTCTGCCCATAAAGTTCATTTTGGCAGATTTTCATCAAAATCTGAGATGGTCACCTGGTAGCCTCTGGTTGATTTGTTACAATATGAGCCTCGCGTATTTCATTCACTCGATGGCTGCATAACTGATTTGACCTCAGATGTGGATGTTGGTTTATTGAGACCTGGCTACAGTCAGGCCGTCAAAAGATTTCGCAAAGCTGCGGTTCTTAAGCACGGCGTTTAATATGCGGCATTTTCAAAGCTTCACCATCAACAGTGCATAAAAATGCTACACGACCCTTTATTCTTGCGTGAGGCATCGGTTCACGTTTTTGAATGCGAGACGTCAAAGTCGTCCGCGCTGCTCGTTGTTCCAAACAAGTCTCGTCTGTCTGACAGATGTGAAGCGACAAAGACTGATTCTAATTGCTTCTGCTCATCTGGGCTGTTTGTACACTTGCAAGCAGTCATTATATACGGTGCACCATCTGGGACGGTTGCATTTCTGCTGTAGAGACGAAACAGACTTCCACCTGTTAGCGACGTAAACAAGGATGTGTCGCTAATAAAGGACCGCTCGACCAGTGTGCACTGGAATCGTCCTCCTCATTTGACCCATCCGTGTAGTGAAACACGCGTGCCCAGAGCTGTGGGTGGCCTCCATCCACAAGTGCCCAGGGAGTACAGGGGCCTTGCTCAAGGGCATCTCTGTCGAGTCTTGTCAGTTGCGGTGCTCGAACCGGGGACCTCCTGGCCCGCAGGTGGATTCCGAAGCCTAGAGCCGCTACAAAGATTTGACTCTTGGAGCGACTTACAATCATGGGAAGCGTAACAACCCAAAAGCGCATTTCTGGCCAGTCAGGGGTATGTGCTTAAGGAACAAGCTTCATGTTCGAGACCTGCAACCGATCAGAATGAATACAGGACATGAACTGGTGGAACTTGTCGCATGTGGTGTTCACGCCTGTAGACGTCAAACCACTGGAGCAATTTGGGGAGTTCGGTGCCTTGCCTTGCTTAAGGGCACCTCAGTCGTGTCTTGCCCTGTGTGGGGCGTCAAATGTTCCGGTCACGAAACCGGTTCCCCGTCCACCAGGCTGCAGCTGCCCCCCTGTGTTTAAACAGAGTACAATTTATAGGTCATCACCTGAATAGGTGATCCACTTCCTCGCCTTCTTACCCCTAGGATTAGATCCGAAGAGTTGCTCTCAGTACTGTTTAAATCTACTGAGGATTAGTCTTGAAAATAGTTTTTTAATCTCGCAGCTTCACTACAGGACCGAGAAAAAAGGTGTCTAGACATTCCGTCAGCATTCCGGTGTTCGGAAACCCAGCAGAACCTCGCAGCCTTCCCAGCGCAGAGGAATCCGTATTTTTTGTGCACCTTTAACAGTTCTGCTGGGCTGCAGATAGCAGAGTGCCAGCAGGGAGGCATTAGCCTGTACACTGGCACCACACATTCCGGGTCACCGCTACAAAAGTGTGTGTGTGTGTGTGTGTGTGTGTGTGTGTGTGTGTGTGTGTGGCAGGCCAGATGGAGGAGGAACAATGGCGCATTCTTACACAGATACACAGAGGAAATGCTGCAGAGGCATGAGAAATTTCATTCATCCCACTTTTGGTCCCCGTGCAAGAAGACGAGTGCTTTTCTGAGTTCCGTGGCGCACACACACAAGCCGTCTCCCTTTCTTGTTTAATCGGGAAAATAAACACACACGTGCCCTCCTGTTATAATGATACAAGTGGGTCCTGTTCTTGTAAAAGCAGGCGAACAAACCCGGTCTGGTTCAAGGATGTTAATGATTATCGCTTTTGTAACGACCTGCAATCAGGAATCCTTCTGGTGATTCTTACTCTATCGTAATCAGACTGCCGTACGTCAGCCTGATTTAACACTTCAGCCGTTTCGGACGTTGGGATAAATCAGCCTGGTTCTAAAGGATATTCCTTGGATGTCGTCCTTACACTTCGGAATAGTCTTCTTGGGTATTAGCGGAAGAATTTGGCACCCGTGTGGCATGACCGCGTGGTCCTGCCTGTCCGCCTCCGTAACAACCTGTCAACACCGGCGACCTGCAGCAGACCAACTGGGAGTGAACTGTCAGCTGCTGGATGTAGGACAGGGAGTAGTGGGTGGAATCAGTCAACTCAAGGCGCCTCAAAGTGTAGCACCTCAAGACTGCATTTAACACTATCAGGCCTGTCGCTGGCTCAACCGTCTTCACTGTGCTTGACCTAAGGTTCCGGGTTTGATCCCCGTAACAGACAAGACATAACTGAAGTTCCCTTGAGCATGGCACCTAACCCCCCCCCCCCCAACTGGCAGATAACACATTGTGTGTTATCCTGCTGGATTATTTCATCGTTGTCGATGGGGGTACATGAAGACCATGAAGGACTGCAGGTAGTCACCAAGAAGTAAAACTTATTAATGATGTGTTTAGGTGGACCAGTGGAGCCAGCTGACTCGCAGGATAACACCTCACTACTTGTACATGTCCCCCTGTGGGAACACCATGGAGTAATCAGTTTACATGTTGACCAAAAGCTACACAGACCCTTTAGGTCTGAGCTCCTGGTTTTGTGTTTGCTGGTCTGTGGTCCCTCTCCTGTTCTGAATTAGTCCGGTCTGCATCTCCTGTGTCTCCTACATGTCTGTGTGTGCGGCACCTTAAAGTGACGTCATAGCAACAAAAGCGCTGCAGTAAAGTCTGGATTTTGCGACATGACCAAACATACCATAGAGTGAAATATTAAACAATAGACGTTATTTCATGATATATATCATCATATCACACAGTCTTTCCTGTACCGTCTCTACAATCTTGCATGTGTTCACAGTATAGAGGGAGATTTTTGTACTTTTATTATTTCTTTTTCTTTTGCTCCTAACTGTGCTATCTCCACCGAGTCATGGGTAGTAGAAATCATTAGCCTCCACGTGCTCACACTCGTATACAAACCCAGAACTGCGGCACTAGAAAGCGGTGTTTATCCTCCGGCTCTGCTCTCACTTCTCCTGGCACACATGAGTCATGGTTCTCTAATAACGCCACACACACACTTCAGACCTTCAGCACGGTCACATGTTCCCGGTCCCTTTAATAGAGTCCGGAGTGTCCGGCAACACTCCGGTGTATTTGTTTGTTTTGTTCTATTATTATTTCTTTAAGCAGGAAGTTATTGCTCCTGGTACAGATAAACAACTGTACAGGACTTTTCAAGAATTTCAGCCTTTACCCAAGACGACTGTTTGTAACTCTGTGATTGCGCAATCTTGTGCTGCGCACACAAATCTTTATTGATTTCCTCTGTGGCCTTTACCCCACCAGCTTCCCACTTATTATTGCCTCACTACTACTAGGCAAAGAGTCGGGTCCATTCCAAGCCCCCTTTAAAAATCCGCAGCATGAGGAATTCCCCTAGATGACTTTTAACCTCTGACCTTTAGCGCATCCGCTCTGCCACCGACGCAGTGGGCGGACAGACGGGTAAAGTTACCTACTGCGCGAAGGCAAGTCTGGTGCGTCTGCCTGTTAAAACTCTGTCTAGCCTGCGGCTTCCTGAATCGGGTCTAATCTTTTTAAATATGGTAATAGCGCTTTTAATCCTGTGGGCTTAAACTAGCCCGCTAATTGCTGCAGTAACACGGCATAGACACGCATACACACACTCGTCCTGTGCATTTATCTCTCGCCGATCCGCTGCGGCATTTATTTCAGCGCGACAGCTTCGCGTTCTTGTCGCTGCCGACTCCAGACTTGCTCCTGTTTTGATCTCTCGACCAAACAAAGTGTCGTTTTTATGTTGTGGTGTCATCAGTCTGGGAGCCTATAAACACCTCCAGTGGTGATCCTAGTCTGCCTCTAATAGTATGCAGCTGTGGATGAGTAACGACTCCTAAACACTGTCCTGTCTAGCGTTTCTGCTATCAGTGCTAAAATCAGACTTTTATAGCTAAAGGTGACTAAATTCTGGCAAAACCAATTGTTTTATATTTTTTTAAATAAGGGACAAAACAACTTTTGTTTATAAACAAAGATTAAGATCGGAGATGCAAATTTGAATTTAGCGCAGTCATGCCAAAACTGCTAAATGAAACCCGTTACAGCTGTCCCACTGTTACATTACTAACCTGTGGAAGGGCCGCGGTCATCTCTGGTCTCCTCATCGTCAGGACCTGGGCCTTGCCTCACTGTCGGCCCGTGGCTATGTATATGTGTGATTTACACACCTACTATGGGTCAGGGGGTGAATTCGCCTCTAAAACAGGCAGTAGAAGTCCTTTAGGTGGTCTTTCCAGCAGCTTGGTGGTCTCCCGGACTTCGTGACGTCTCTCGTAGGCTTCACCCACAAGGCTGAAATCCTGTTTTTCAGCTTTTCAGTATGACCACTGTGATCTCCCTCCGGTCTGCCCCGTACGGAGGTGTATACTCGCTTGCTCCCGGAGTCGTGCGGTTCGGCCTGACCTGGTTATCTAAGCTTGGCCTGTTATTGTCGCCTGTCCAGAAGGTTTTGGTTGGCACAAGCTTCTTCACAAAAGCCGTCACTTTGCTCGGCCGTGGCTTCAAAGGCGCTCCAGTCATCAGTCAAAACATTTTTCGCACTTCCTGCTTTGCTTTGCCGGCCTGTTCCTTCCCTGTTTTTCGCAGATTTTAGTTTCCGCCCGAAGGTTGGAATAAGATGAACCAAGCAGTCATCAGAGTGCTCCAGAAGCCGCCTGGGGAACAGAGCGAGATGCTTTTTAAGAATTATACGGCGCTGCGTAATTTCCCCTGGTGGGACAGCTAATGTGCTGTTTATGTTTGTTTGATTTAATTTGGTTCTCTTAAAGTCCCCCAAGAATTATGAGAAGAGACTCGGTGTGGTTCTGGTCCGAGCCACTTATCTGATCGGCCAGGATTTACAGCGCATCGTGTATGCCGGCCTGGGGTGGGGGCGTAAACACCAGCCAGGATGAAGGACCGGGATAAATCATTCAATTTTCTCACAAGTGTGTGTGTGTGTGTGTGTGTGTGTTAAAATGTTTAAGGTGGAAATTTCCCAGAGGTGCTTCACTGAGAGGTCGAGACGTTTGCTGAATAGTCAGCAGACATGCAAGGAAAGTTAAGTGCGCGCTCAACTTGATTTTCTGGCTGCCGTATTCAGTTCACGTTATGTGGATTTGCCAGGTTTTTTTTAATTACAACTCTCAGGGCATGGATCATTTTAATGACGTCTAAGCCACTGTTTTTAAAGCAAGCACATAAAAATAATACAAATAATAACCCAGTGGAGCAGAGTGGACTCTCAGGTTAATTGCAGTACTAATAGGAAAGGAAATAACGTTTAGTCTGATACGATAAGATCTATATGAAGGGGAACCCAAGGTTCAAATAAACATTTAGTACCAGATATGTCGACGTTTCACATTCATGAATACGCCTAGTAATGATAACGGTGCTAACGTGCTATTCTGATCTGGCCTAATTGTGCAGTCTAGCACATAAAATCCATGTTGTACAGATGACAAAAGCTGAGGAATGGTACAAAAAGAGGTTTATATGATTTGTTTTTTTAAAACTATCCACAACGTCCACTTATCTTCTTGGAGTCTCCTCTGACCCACCATGGACAAGGACAGTCTACAAAACACTATAATGGACAGATATAGAAGCCATAAATTAGATTACAGGCTTTATTTTTTATTTTTATTTATAATCACACTGTTTGTATCACCCAGATGAGTCTGGTTCCTCTCAAGGTTTCTTCCTTTTGTCATCTCAGGGAGTTTTTCCTTCTCACTGTCACCACCGGCTTCTCATTAGGGATAAAATTTCTAAAAATGTCTATAAATGTCTATTTAACCCTTTTCAATATTTCTGTAAAGCTGCTTTGAGACAATGTCCATTGTTAAAAGCACTATACAAATAAAATTAAATGATTTTTAAAATTGAATCAATATAAATTATTAATTTAAATAATGTAACAGTTTTTTTCATCATGGCATTCCTAGATGTATTTATATTTTATGCTGTACAAGTCATCGACGTGACCAATAAAATATTACGACAGTAATAATATGGTTGTCTGAGCAGTGCTCGGGTCCATAAATTATACTGACGTTGATATCAAACACCTTATTACTTACTTCTGAACCCAGTTTTAAATACCAACTCCAGCAGTTCACTCGGGTTCTAAACGTCTGAATAGAATTTAAAGAAACGCGTCGAGGAAAATCAGGGGACTGCCAACGGTACTTTATTTAGAAATTTAACACCACCTTGTTGTCTTTTTCTCTCCTAACAAAGTTCCTGCACAGGGCTCAGATGCAGACACCTCGGCCGGCTCTTCCCACCAACACTTCCTCACTCCGGCCCGGCTCTCAGACGCCCACAGCCACCGCCATCTATCCACCAAACCAGACCATCATGATGACAATGACTCCGATGCCCTTTCCATCAGCGCAAACGGCTCAGTACTACATCCCTCAGGTACCCGTCCGCTTCCTGTACATATAATCCCACCAAACAACCGTCTTTTAGTCATCCTAGGCTTTTTTATTTATCGCTGTATCTATGTATGTATGATAAAGTGAGTCACTTGAATAAACAACGACAAAAAATTAATTTGTTCCCAGACCGCTTTCACTTTCGTTTTCATTTCAGTATGTACCCGCTGCCGTTGTCCAGTAAACACAGAATCATCACTGGACAACTGACTTCATGCTAGTTAGTAACCGGTGTCCTATCATTTTTTTTAATCTTCAGTATCGACACAGTTCCCCCTACGTCGGACCTCCGCAGCAGTTCTCTGTACCACCCCCTGCCTCTGGAACCTTCTACCCTGGCCCTGGTCCAGGAGAATACCCTGCACCCTACGGTTAGTACTTTTTTCCCCGGTGTCTCTCACCCAGCTGCTTTGAGTCATGTGCAGTCACGTGCGTGTTTTCTGCTCACTGAGATGTTGACAGTATCAGATTACATACCAGAACGATATCCTCAGTAGCTCTTTTAATCAGTGACTCATATGAAATAATGAAGTGACCCATTTTTTTCTCTCTCTCTTTCTCTTTTCTCATCTATCTCTGTCTTTTAGCAACGGCTGCTCCGGGTCCGGCGTATTTTCCAGGCCAGGCGGTGTATTCCTCTTCAGCCCCAATTATAGTGCCTACAGCGCCACAGCAGCCTCCACCAGCCAAGCGTGAGAAGAAGCCAGTGAGTGTCACACAACGGCCAGCCAGTTTGAAAATGGTTGATAAATTCGCTTTAGAGATGCTTTAAGCGAAGACGCTGATTGATTTATTAATTTTTTTTAATAGCGTGCAAATCAAAGCCTTATATTAATGTGTTCATTGTAACATGTTATTGTTTTTATGGTTTTGTTGAGTACTGATCGGACAATTCATTGGTCTAAATTTGGGTGCGGTTCTGATGATGGACTCTAAAGGTCCACATGGGCAGCCGTGGCCTACTGGTTAGGGAACCGGTCTCGTGAGCAGAAGTTCACCGGTTCGTTCCCTGCCCTGGGCAAGACACAACTTATGTTCCCTTGAGCAAGGCACCTAACTCCTCCATCTGCTGTGGTTTGGGGCTGCCCCCCGCTTCGGGCAATTGTGTTCACTACCCCCTAGTGTTCACTGGTGTGTGTGTGTGTTTCACTGCACGGATGAGTTAAATTCGGAGATCACATTCCTTTGTGTGCAAGCACAATAGACAAATAATTAACTTTCACTTTCATCTAGGCAAACTAGACAATGTTCGACTAGCCTAATGTTAGGCTAATCTTCGGTTTAGTTGCTAGACTGCGTTGCTGTTGGATGTTTTATTAGTGGAATAAGACCAATACAGTCATTTTTAAATCATAATTTTATGTCAAATTATTTATGTTTTTGGTAAGTAGCCGTGTAATAAGTAATGACCCTTCTGTGTTATACAATGATAATCAACTTTGGTGTAACTGCTTTCTATTTGGCCAGACGGACGGACAGACGCACAGACGGACAGACGCACAGACGGACAGGCGCACAGACAGACAGACGGACGGACAGGCACACAGACAGACAGACGGATGGACAGACGCACAGACGGACAGACGCACAGACGGACAGACGCACAGACGGACAGGCGCACAGACAGACAGACGGACGGACAGGCACACGGACGGACAGGCGCACAGACAGACAGGCGCACAGACAGACAGACAGACGGACAGGCGCACAGACAGACAGGCGCACAGACGGACAGGCGCACGGACGGACAGACAGACAGATGCACAGACAGACAGACAAGTTTCTTTCTTTCTAGATATTTCACAGTCAACTGTGAATGGTATTAATAAAAACAGTGGAAGTGTTCAGGTATCACAGCCTCAAGGTGTCACCAACACTCCGTTGACTCAGTAACTCCAGAGTTCCAAACCTCCAACTCCAGTGGAGTGGTGTAAAGCACACACCACTCCACTGGACTCTGGAGCAGTAGAAACGTGTTCTGTGGAGTGAAAAGAAAATCACCATTTTCTATCTGGCAGCCTGATGGACGAGTCTCAGGTTTGGCGAAAGCCTGGAGAACGTTGAAAGTCTGACCTTGTTGTGTCGACTGTGAAGTTTAATAAAGGAGGGCTGATTCTATGAGTCTGGTTTTTCAGAGAACATTTCAAGACATTTTAGACAGTTGTAGACTTCCAGCTTTGTAAAAACAGTCATGCTGGAAGAGATCAGGGCCTTTCCCAAGGTCAATAAAGACACGGTGGGTCAGTGTGGTGTAGAGGAAATTGACTGGCCAGCACAAAACCATGACCTCAACCCCAGCAAACACCTTCGGGATGAACTTCAGTGGAAATTGAGAGTCAGATCCTCTCGTCCAAATGCTCCTCTGGACAAATGGGCCAAGATTCCCACAGACACGTTAAAATCTTGTAGTAAACCTTTCCAAAAGAGGCAAAACTGTTAAAAGCAGACAGACTGTAGGTGTAGCTGTAATGCGAACGCAGGTGTCGAATACTTTCGTCCATATAGTGTAGATGAGCAAAGACGTCACACCAGTTATATAATAATTAATAAAAAAGGCACTGAAAGGGGGAAATGAATCCAGTTTGCTCTTTTCCGTCCTCTCAGATCCGCATCCGGGACCCGAACCAGGGTGGAAAGGACATCACTGAGGAGATCATGGCTGGCAGCGGGAATACCACGCCCCCTGTGGGCCGTCCTTCCACCACCCCTACCCCTCCTCAGGTAGGAAGAGCACCTATACATTAATATATTATTATTATTATTATTATTAGTGTGTTGCGAAGCATTATTGTTCCTCCAACTATTATTATTTTTATTATCATTATTATTACTATTATTATTTTCCCACCCGATTTCGGGCGCTATCTCCTCCTACAGTTTTCGAGATATTGACATGCGGCAAAAACTAGAACATCCGGAATGTTTAGGAGAAGTGTGCTTACATACAGATTTTGGAAAAGTTCATCCGTTCTTCCGCAAGAGCTGGTTTTTTCAGAGAAAAACGTCCCATCCGTTTAAATGGGATTTTTTTGTTGATAGCTTTTACCATAGTAACTGCTATTAACAGAAGCCACTGTCTGGCTGTTACCGTAGTAACCGCTATCAACAGAAGCCACTGTTTGGCTGTAACCATAGTACACTAGCTTCCGTAAATAGCTGTAACTATAGTAACAGTAACAGTGATTGTACCTGTTACTATAGAAACAATAACAGCAATAGATTTCGTTGATAGCTGTTTCTATAGTAACTGCTATCACCGAAATCTATTGCTGTTATTGTTACTATAGTAACAGCTATCAACAGAAGGTTTACTTTTTATAGAAACAATAACAGCAATGGATTTCGTGCAACGCACTCGCAGTTTCTGCACTTTCTATACATATAATATACATATTTAATATATATATATTATTGCAATTTATTTACTGTCTTGCGGTGGTACGCAATAATGATCTGGCTGATCACCCGCCATTTGTACGTTATCTAAAAATAACAGGCAGCTTAGCGCTACCGAAGTGCCGTGTCAGCAGTGTGAGAGTTAAACAGTAAATGCCTTATAGATATTAAATATAGAAACAAACAAGGGCTTATATAAAAATCCTGCACACTGAGGGGGTGGAGGGTCCTCGCTCATACACCATGACACACAATCTGACTGCTGTACCTCCAATCCCGAAGATGATTTCTGTATAACGCAGTGTTCTGCATTATGGTGCTGCACTTCTATCACACTGCTTCTCCCACAAATATACCACAGTTAGTCCTGACCCTGTAATCCTACCCTGCAATCCGATTGGCCGAGAGATGTTCCACGAGTGCCGTTAGTACACGGTAGCGGCACTCTAAATATCACTCCGCCACGTAGTTAGGCACGTAACTATAGCAACGACGCCAGCGTTTACAAGCCTTAAACAAACCAGCAACATCTGACAAAATGAGTTATAGTGAGTTAATAAATTCTATTTTATGACTGGATGTATTAGTGTTTATTATCTGTATAATAATTGTTGTGTAGATACTGATGCTTCTGGACTGTTAGAGTCTGATGTTTCAGCAGTGGGACGTTTAAGCAATAATACACAAGAGGGAGTGCTGTGTTGTGAGATATTGGCACTGGTGTGCTGCGGTCGTAGATCAGTCCACCAGTACCAATATCTCACCATCCATCCCGACCCTGGAGTGTATTATTGTGATTATACCACAGTTCTGTTCTCAGTGTTTATTGATAGATTTTAGGATAAAGAGGACGGAAAAATATGACCGGTTTGTTTATGAACATTCCTCCAAGTGAAATAGTTCCATTTTATCAGACGACCCGCTGATAAATCATCTAGCGGTATATACACGGGCGTCGCCGCCGTTCGATCCGAAGTGGGCGTGCCCCCTTCACATTTCATAGTTAATCGTTTGGACATTTACCATCAAATATTAGTCCATCCATTGCTGTTTCTGTTTCTTGGTGAAAGAATCAATAGGAAACACAGACCACTGAAAGTCCACTCCGGGTTTTCCGGGTTGTCCTACAACAACTCGGCGCATGTCAGTGAAGTGAATCTTCAGTACAGAGACAGTAAAGGTGCAGACTGATCCACACTGGAGGAGGAAACGTCACTGCATTTAACTTTATTAACTTTATATCTGTGGGGTTTGGTTTATAAACAGTGGTGGTGTTGATAGTTGAGTAGAGTGATATTTGGAGCGCTTCGGTCCCAGTGCCGTTATCGTGCAATAACGGAACTCATGGAATGCCTCTCAGCCAATCAGAGTGCAGGGTCAGAACTAACTGTGGTATAATTAGATATATAACACTAGATGATTTATCGGCGGGTCGTCTGATAGAATGGAACTATTTCACCTGGAGGAATGTTGATAAACAAACCGGTCGTATTTTTCCGTCCTCTTTATCCTGAAATCTATCAATAAACACTGAGAACAGAACTGTGGTAGAATCACAATAATACACTCCAGGGTCGTGTTATATGGTGAGATATTAGCACAACCCTCAAGTGTATTATTGTGATTATGCCACAGTTCTGTTATCAGTGTTTATTATTGCGATTAAATATACAAAATGTCAACAGAACATTAACCGGTCCCTGTTCTTATTTGTCATATAGACACTTACAAATGAGACTGCTTCTCATTCAGAAAAATAATTAATCAGAGAAAAAGGTGCAAAGGTCCAAAGGTGCACTTTGGATATCATCCCAGATGTGTTTGATAACACTAGTTCTGTTCACATAAACAAACCCATTTTCCCTCCAATCCGACTGAATTCATTCCGATTCCAGATTCAGACTGAGGTGTTTACATTACACTCGAATCAACAATCTGATTCAAATCTTCATCTACATGCACGCTACAAATAATCCGATTTGATATTACGTGCACACCTAGAGTAGCATTTACTGTACAAGGTACCATGACAACAAGCTTCACATGAGTTCAGTCCGATGCGGGACGTAAAACGTAGCCCGTGTCCGTGAAAGTCTTCAGTCGGTTTCTTTCATTGCTTTAAAATTATTTTGGAGTCAGAAAAATGAAAACTGTTTTCAACTCTTTTAAAGTTTGAACATAAACCTCGTCTCCTCTGGTGACCAGTTTTACCCTTCTGCTATGTTGAAGATTGTGAGATTCCGTTATGAAGTGTTCACATGAGCAGAATGTAGATAAACGATCCGTTTGGGAATGTGATCGGATACACAGGTGTTTACATGGATATTCTTCTTCTATTTAGCGGATTATTTAAAGAATGACCACTTCATTCAGTCAGAAAGAGAACGTCAGTGTCGGAGTGACCCAATCAGACAGCTCTATTCCGATTGAGGTGTAGACGTGGGTGTGGTCTATTCCGATTGAGCTACTAGTCGGATTATTAACGGAATATCAGGCTGCATGTAAACATTCTTACTGAGATCTGGTGATTTAGGTGGGAATGGCAACACCCTAACCGTAATTTGCCTTCTCTAGACATGTGTAGTTGCCCCATATAACGTTCAGCTGTCAGAGATGTTTGTAGGGGGCGTACGAGGGGTCCCACAGAATTCCAGCTAAACGAAATTGACGCTGTTAAAGAGCCGAGACAAGCCTGTGTATTTTGCTCCTCTGTAGCCGTTTTTCTGGCATTTTAGTTGAAAAACCATCATGAAGAGCCAGAGTTTGTGCCAATACCAAATCTGAGCTATAATGTTCAACAGTCTGTCTTTTTAATGGTCAGCATGTGTGTAGGTGGAAAAGGCCAGCAGCGGAACAGCTTCGGTGAGAGGAACCGTTCCTCCAGCTGGTTATCGAAGATCGGATGAACTGGCCTCTTGTTCCAGGAGGTAGATAATGGAGTAGTAGAAAAGATTCCTACTGATCCTGTGCTATTCAGACATGCAGCCTGATTATCTGTTAACAATCCGACTAGTAGCTTGGTGGGAATAGACCACGCCCATGTCTACACCTCAGTCGGAATAGAGTCGTCTGATTGGGTCATTCCAACATTGACGTTTTCTTTCTGACTGAACGAGGTGGTCATCCTTTAAATAATCCGTTAACTAGAAGAATAATAACCATGTAAACACCCGTGTATCCGATCACATTCCCAAACGGATCGTTTATCTACATTCTGCTCATGTGAACACGTCATAACGGAAGCTCACAATCTTCAACATGGCAGGAGAGAAAAACTGGTCACCAGAGGAGACGAAGGTTATGTTCAAACTTTAAAAGAGTTGAAGACAGTCAGCAGGATGGACGGCCCTAAAGCTCAACAATTAGCTGTTCAGACGAGTGTGTGAGTAAATGTAAATGACTCGGGGAACGTTTTACGTTTGTCTCTGACTGAACTCACGTGAAGCTCGTTGTCATGGTAACATAAACGTTACTCTACTCATGCATGTAGTAAATGTTACTCTACGCATTCATGTTATATTGTATCAGATTATTTGTAACATGCATGTAAATGAAGATTTGCATATAAACACCTCAATCTGAATCTGGAACGAATTCAGTCGGATTGGAGGAAAACTTTTCCTAGTGAGAGAGCAGTTTCTCAGCATAGAGGGAGAAAAGACTGCAATGAAAGCTTTTTGTATTGTTTAGACCAGGGCTGTCCAGTCATGCCCCCAAACAAAATGTGTGCAGTTGCTACGGTTTTCCGCTTTGACTTCGCACTCTCGGGTCTGTATCAGAAATAAGCTTAAAATGTCTGTCTGATGTGTTTGACCTTAACAGCAGCGAAGTGCCAGTCAGACGCCTGAGCAGTTATACTACAACATGGACCCACCCTACAGACTCAGTCCTGTGTCTACAGATAACAAGCCCGCTCTAGGTACGCTACACCTCCTCTCGCCATGTCTCCGCATCCGCTCGACCACACGGATGTGAATACTAAAAAGCGTTTAATGTTACCCAAGTCTCTAAACATGCCTTTTTTTTGTATTAGACGACAAACCCAGAGCTGACTTTTCTCCCCATTCGTCATCTCCTGGACCTTCAGAATCCACGCCAGAAAGACGAGATGCCTCGACTCTTCCCATATCGGACTCTTCTTCGTCTCGCGCGAAACCTGGAACGACGTCTAGCTCGCCTCTTCCTCTCGCCACCTGCGATTCGACGCTCGTCTGTGAACCAGAAGAGCTTCCTACAGTCTCCACTGCTGTAGCTCGATCCCCCATCCCTGTCCAACAAGAAGAAGAAGAAGAAGCTCCTCCAGAAGCCACCCCGAGGCCCACTGCTTCCTCTCCTTCTCCGGGAAAAGCAGTTAACGGCCTGTCCGAGTCACCTCCACCATCGCCAACCTGTGAACAGGAGATCCAGGTACAAGAAGTTTCCCTGACCAGCACTGCAGACGTTTCAGGAGAGGCGACCCAGACAGAACCCTCTGCCCCCGTGACCCAGATTTCGATCAGCCCGACCACTTTAATACCTACTGATGGCGCTCCGCTCGCTCCACCCCCTGGCCTTCCCATATTGATTCAGCCTCCCGTCGGTGACCTACACGTGCAAGGCGAGGCCCATGACGACAACGACGACGTAGATGATAATGTGCACCTCGGAGCCAAAACAGCACCAAGCTCCGATAGATCATCAGAAACACACAATCAGAGTAATTCCAGAAAGATCACGACAACAGGTACGATCCGTCTCTGCGTTTGTGTTCTGAGTAATGCTTGTTCTGCTGTACTGCGGTTAAATGTGGGGAGGGTGGGGTTCGTTTTTTTTTTAGACCCCGACCCCTGCAGGTTCGCACTGGTGTTTCTGGGTTGTTTGTAATATTGTGCAGTATCGTCACTGACGCTTTGTTTGTTGTCGCAACAGCACAAGCTGTTCCTGTTACGCCGAAGGACTGGAAAAAATCAAAGGAAGAGAATTCGGCTGTGGATCCTCTACAGAAGGAAAGCGAGGTATGTAGCTGACGTTGTGCCACTCTAAACAGTACAGACTCGTAAAACCGTTATGAGTCAATAATTATGATCTTCAGTTACTCATGGAGAACAAACAGAAACACCCTCAATCACAGGTTTCAGCCATCAGCTGGAGAAGGTGCTCACTAAAGAGAACAAAATGCAGAGGACTGCTGTGTAATGGTGTTGTGTTGCTGTGGAACAAAGCACATTTGTACACCGCTGTCCATACTGTAGATTAGAGGTGCTGATAAAAATCGATTCTTTAAAGAATCGCAATTCTGAATCGATTCAAAATGTTTTAAAATGTGTTTGTTTTATTTTTGCCGCTCCGACCCCCGAGCAGACTGCATACCATATTACGTGTCACTAGTCCACCGTACACAAGCTAGTTATCAGCTCTGTTTGTCTGAATGGAGGTCCGCTAGCATGGAGTCATTTAGACACAATGATACAGAGTATAAACACAGTAATGCACTATGACTTTAAAGTCTGTATTTTATTTACAGTTAAATTATTTTATTTTGTTTTATTTGTTTATTGATATTATTATTTTTTTTTATTTAAGAAAAATTCAGACAGCTAAGTGAACCTAATACTGGTCTTTTAAATTACAGAATTTTATCACAATCCTGTTTTTGGTATAAATATAATAAAAGATGCAAAATGATTTGATACAGTAAGGAACCTAAAAGTATTGTTTTTTTAAATAAATGTTCTATTTGTTTACGTTACGTTTCATCCCATCAACCACAGAATTTAAACTAAATTTATAAATCATGTGAATAGAAAAAATTGTTCCTGAATCAAAAATCGAATCATCAGACACTGAGCGATTCCACACCTCTACTGTAGACACAGTCCAAAAATTTATTAAAGCCTCACATCCTCACTCTAGTCCTGATTTTGCCCTTTTGGACTATCAGTGGTTTGGTCCTCTAAAGGAAGCTCTAAGAGGATGAAGATTCACGTCTGATGAAGAGGTGCATTAGTGGCTCTCGGCTCAGCTTTACAAGCTGTAAAGCCTGTTGACAGGTTAGAGTGTATTGAAAAACAGAGAGATTACGTAGGGGGGAAAAACATATTTGTCCTTTCTGTGAGTTGATAAAAAGACATTCTACATCCAGAGTGTGGATGGTTTTCAACTCGCTGTAGTTAATAATTGGAAGCTACTCGTTAAAAAATAGGCTGACCGATTTCATGCAGGTCCGTTCGATCGTGTCCCGTTTGACAGATTTTGATTCTGATTGTTTATGCAAACACGATCGTTTAGGACGAGTCCGGCACCGATGGCCCGGCTGGAGAAGATGTGTGTAGACCAGCCCCGGAGATAAGAAACGGCTTCTCTCCAGCTCCTGCTTGCTTTCCGGAGGAGAACGGTGAGACGGAAGCAGAACCTCTAAAAAACGGAGACGGACACGCGCTGGAAAGCGAGCACACGGGAGACGCGGTCACTCCTGAGGAGGGGACAGACTCTACGGGACCTTCGTTAGCCGCGCAGGAAGGTAAACAAACAGACGACACACTCACCTAGGATTTGTTTTACCATCAGAGATCCTGTAAGACAACGTTGTCAGGTGTTGGTTTTGTTACTCTCTCACCGCAGTGTCGCTGTCTCGATCTGTTTCAGTGCTCACGCAGACAAACGGGAAAAGACAGTATGACCGGGACTTCCTGCTGGGCTTCCAGTTCATGCCAGCATGTGTGCAGAAGCCAGAGGGCTTACCCCAGATCTCAGATGTGGTTCTAGATAAGGTGAGCGCTTGATAAAAATCTGCACAGCTAAAGCTTTGAATTATTCTGGGTTCATAAGAGTTTCGTCTGGCGAAGTCTTATTTTTGTTTTATGGCTTTTCTTTATTTTTTTTTAAACATTACAATCCATCATGCTTGGTTTTTTAAAACTAGAACCCGTGGACACTTTAGGACCCGTGTGTGTGTGTCTGTGTATATAACTTTTCAAACCCTGAAGCTCTTGGATAACCAACCCGACTACCATGAGGCATATTCATAATTCAACTCTATTAAATTTTATTTCTTCAGTAATTTTTAACAATGGATTTTTACAGAAGCAGCTCGACAGAAATAAAGGGACAGGTTTTACAGTTGTAGAAAAATGTTTGCACGTTTTTAAGCGTGCAGCAGAAGTCATTTTTGGTTACATCAGTCGCCTTGGTTTGTTTATATTCTGTTCTATCACTATGAAAAATTCTTGCTTTTGCCTTTAAGCACACGTACGAGGTCTCTGAAAAACGAGTCTGCAGCAAATGAACTACCGTTCATGTTTATCTGCAGTGAGCACGCTCGGTTGAGAACCCTCGGACATCCGGTTTTAATTAAAATTGCATTAAGGTTACGTCACACTTGGGGGAGACGAGACGTTTGCTCGGGCAGAACGCGGGAGGGAAAATAAACACACTGCTTATGCCTTAATATACGTTTCGATATGACTGACTTCAGGTTCGCTCTGAAATCGTATTCTTTTGCTTGCAGTCTAGTTTCTGTATAAGGTGATCTGCATTTTGGTCATGCCTCAAAACGTCCAGGATGGCCCCGTCGTGTGTGTGTGTGTGTGTAAATACACATTAAATAAGTGTTCGGCTTTTTGTGGTCGTATGTAAAGTTCAGAGTCCGTTCACACCGACGTCCTTAGCGATGTCCAGTCTGGTGTAGACTTTAGATTCCTGACTTGTTGGAGCTCATTGTGCCCCCTGCTGGTAAGAACATGGTGTCCGTTTGTCCTGTTTCAGATTAACCAAACCAAGTTACCGATAAGGCCAGTGGACACACGGATGCTTCCCAGAGGGCCGGACTTCACCCCAGCGTTCGCTGACTTTAGCAGGCAGTTACTCGGAGGACGGGGAGCACCCGTGAGTATTGCAACACACACACACACACACGTTTATCACATGAAATATTCTACCGATCGTAAACGCTAGGCAAAGCACAAATGCGTGTTTGTTTCCTTCACTCGTAGCTGCTCAGCTTGCCTATCTGGAGGCCTCAGCCTCGCAAGATCATCATGAACGTATCTGTGATCGACGAGGTGCAGCTGCAAAAGGCTGAGAATGCTTGGAAGCCTGGTATGAAGAGGGAAGCCCTCGCGGAGGATCCGGAAAATCAGAAAACACAGGTTTTTAAAAAAAAAAATTTAAATAAGTTCAGTTCAGAATCTAAACTTTATCTATCTATATATATATTTTTTCCTAACACACTCAGCGCTTGAAAGTTTATACCACGTCTCGCTTTAATTCCATCAATGTTTTGCTCCGTCTCTCGCAGGAGCTTTTCCGGAAGGTACGCAGCATCCTGAATAAACTCACGCCCCAGATGTTCACGCAGCTGATCAAGCAGGTGACGGACCTCACCATAAACACGGAGGAGAGGCTGAAAGGAGTCATCGACCTGGTGTTCGAGAAGGCCATCGACGAGCCGAGTTTTTCTGTCGCTTATGCCAACATGTGCCACTGCCTGGCTACGGTACGCTCTTTTATTGTGACTTGTCGACGCGTGCGCGTTCTGTCCGGTGTCTAGAACGAATGCGATCGTGTTTCTCGATGTGCCCGCAGCTGAAGGTGCCGATGGCAGATAAACCCGGCACCAGCGTGAACTTCAGGAAGTTGCTGCTAAACCGCTGCCAGAAGGAATTCGAACGGGACAAAATGGACGACGTTGTGTTCGAGAGGAAGCAGAAGGAACTCGACTTGGCAACATCGGTATGTGTCCAGATCAATACTCAATACTTAATATGATGTTCTGTACGTGTCTGGTCCTCTAAAAGAAGCTCTAACAGGAAGAAAATGCTCATCTGATGTACAGGTGAAGACAGAGGTGCATTAGTGGCAGAATAAAACCAAAGAGCTAGTAGTCTGATAGGACAAGATCAGGACTATAGTGAGGATGATTCAACACTGTAAATGATTTGGAGAGGGTTAACTATCCAAAATATGCAAACTGGGCAACAACAGAAGAGCCTTGAACATTCAGTATGTCCCTGTAATGAACACTGTTGATTATGGAGTGGTTTTTTTTGCTGATAATTGTTGGTGAGAATCTCCAAAAACGAGCAAGCATCAGTTTTTCAGCTGATCAGAGTCAGCCCCATGTATAATCGAATTACATGGCTGCTTAGGGGCCCCCGACGCCACCACTCGGCCCCCATGAGCACCAAGATATCATGATAAAAAAATATATACTAAAAAATATATACTAAAAATAACACTAAATAATAAAACGAAATGGTATTACACAAGTTTAAATGATTTTTATATTCATTTAATTTCATAGTCGGTACACCAATACTACATCAATCAGTTCCTAATCTTGGCTGCTTCCACTGTTGGGCAAATGCAGATATGTGCCTCTTGGGTGGTCGATAAAGGCCGGGGCACTTCAGTGTATTGCGCAATATCTCTCTCTCTTTCTCTTTCTCTCTCTCTCTCTCTCTCTCTCTCTCTCTCTCTCTCTCTCCCCC
>JAOVVF010000001.1:20121224-20136035 GCA_028565595.1 Duopalatinus emarginatus
TATATTTGGTACATACATAACGTACGAACATAATTAGCAGTATGACTCAGTTGTACATAATGAGCAATGATTGATTTATTTGTATATACAACCAGTAATTACATCTTATTCTATTAAGATATGTACTGCATCATAAGCACTCTTATATAATAGAAGAATCAAGGTGTCTCTTTCTGTTCATCCCTAAACGACAAGTAACCTTTAAACTTCATATCCTCACTTATATTCTTACAGTATATTGAAAAGCTTTGCTTTACGTATGTGAATTCACTAGGCTCATTAACTCGATTCTTATCGCCAAAGACTTTAGAAACATTGCTACTTTTCTACCTCGTGCTTTTTACGAGTGTCATATTTTGTCCCTGGACCTCCAGCTGTCAGGATACAGCTCTTTTGTATGTGCTGTGTGCCCCACTGACCTCCTTTTAAACCCCCTAGCCTTGTTCAGATCCCATACTAATGCTGTGCAATTTGATCCTATGCCTGAGACAGAGAGAGTGCTGAGAGTAGGATTTTACGAGTGCTGTTAACTAGATGCCTACAGCCAGAATGGGTGAAATCTTCATACAGACAAGTGGAAATCAGCATTCTGGGTCTTTGTACTTTTTATATACAAAGTATATAAGTATTGTATGTATTTTTTGTTTTCCATAAACTATAGTTTTAGATGGTTATTGTATGTCATCAGCAGTAGCATTCAGCATTCTTTTAGGTAAAAACATACTGAAGGCACGTCTTGTGTATAGAAACATGAAACAGATACAAATGCAATAAATGAAGTCTAAAAATGTGTATATATATATATGTGATTAAAACTACTTTGAAAAAATACACACACCTACCTACATACCTAGCTATATATATATATATATATGTGTGTGTGTGTGTGTGTGTGTGTGTGTGTGATTAAAACTACTTTGAAAAAATACACACACACCTACCTACACACACGTGTGTGTGTGTGTGTGTGTGTGTAGGTAGGTATGTGTGTGTGTGTGTGTGTGTGTGTGTGTGTGTGTGTGTGTGTGTGGATAACTAGGTATGTAGGTAGATAGATAGACAGATTTTTGGAAAAGAGAAGTGGTGAAGTTCTGGTTCACTGGTCACTGGTTGTGTCACGCATTGTAGATATATATATATATATATATAAAGTGATAAATTTGGCTAATTGAATTTACAATTTTGTCAAATCAAACATTTGGCCACTTTCTTAAAGGTAGCACTGACAGATTTTTAAAGTGTTAAAAAAAGATCAAGACAAAATGCTATTTTGTCCTCAAAAGTTACTAAACACTTTTGCAACTACTTTCATTTCCCATCTTGCTCCCACCATGTTGCACTGTCCGTGATTCATCCTTTGTTGCAACTATATCACAAGTAGCATGCCGTAGGATGAGTGATGTCTAAACGGATTCCTGTATGGATGTCTGGGCCTCCTGTCTGTCGTGTCCAGCATTTTGGCGTGAAAGCTACAGCTGGAGCAGGAAACTGTGTGGAATGCGGAAAGAGTCCCAGTAAACAGCAGATAGTGATGGCAGTCAGGAGTCTGCTCAGTCAGATCAGGTTTACTACTTCACCTGGTTCATGGTGATGAGTTTAAACACATTAGCAGCTTTATAATTGGTTATTAGTTGGCTGTGGATATTGAATTCGGATCGCCACTGAAAGTGACATGCTTACTGAGACTTTTGAGAATCCGATTCTGACTCCTGACATTAGATCTAAACATGGTGCTTCTCCATATTTACATAGTACACACTAATGTCACACTGGAATATCTGATCAGACTCCTATTAGCATGTGTGGCGATATGAGACAAGCAAACCGACATTTTGACCGCTGACGATATCGACATTGGTTAGATTTTGGTCAGCCAGAAGAAGATCAGGATGTACAATTAGTATTTATGTATTGCTTTTATTATATCAGGTCTACTGAATATGATCAGGACATTTGCGCATTGCCTGGGATGGCTTGCAGTCCATCTGTTTAACCCATCTAATTGTTAACTGCTAGTAGGAGTACAAAAGTAATCATATAATATTAGTACAAATTGTAGAACCAGTACATTACTTTTTAATCCACCCAACACTTAACATCACACAGCATCTGGGGGGTTTTTTTTAAATTATTTATTTATTTTTCATTCTTGTCAGTTCTCACACTGTTACTAACCACGAAATATCTTGTGCAACAGGTTTCAAACCATTTTGTGGTTTCTTGGTTTTCTCGTTAATCCGGCACGCAATTTCATTACTCACTTTTGCCTTGGCCAATCATATTTAGAAAGAGATACAGACTTTAAGTGTTAATAACAAAAACTATTTGGACATGTCGTCTGTTACTAGTATCTGATTACCCAAGGATTATATTTATAAGGAGCCTATAAAGCATGATCATCTCCATTGTCTGTTCTTAATAAACGTAACCTTGTTAGAATGTCTACTGAGAACTAACCAGAAAGAAAGTAGATCAGAGAAAAAAGATAATATTTGTGGCTCAGATTGTAGATCACACTTTTGTACTTTACTGTGGATACCTAGGTTGCAGGAAGAGGTTAGAACTGTGGTAAAGTGTAAAGGCAGAATAAAAGCAGAAGACATGAGGGTCCAGGAAGTCAGCTTTAAGCTAAACCACAACAACTGATAAGCATGTGTGGCAGCAGAAGGCTCACTTGCTCAAAGCATCTATTCAGCTATAATAACATGCATGCATGCATTTAAAAAAAAAAGCACTCCATCCCACCAGTGAAACATACGTCTGTGATGTTCCACGTCATCCCACCTTTGCAACCTTGCGCTTTGCACCTAAGTTTAATATATTTTGCATGTCCCTTTCGTGTGCTTTATGTAGCAAGAAAATATATGTCATATATGGTGTTTGTCCTGGCTCAGCAGGTGTTCTTCACCACAGTCCTGCAGCTGAGCCATGTTCAGCATTCACTCCATCTGAATCTAAACAGCATTCCATCATTCAGACGAATAGTGTCCTCCCGCTGAATAAGTTAAGTCGTCGGAGGGACAGAGCCTAGTGAGCAGACGTTGAGAAAATGGCGTTTGTATATGATATCCGTCATAGTTCAGGGACAGGAAATACCAGGGCAGCTAATAAGGCAAGTAACTCTAAAGCAGACACTCTGGGGCCTAAAGGGGCCATAAGTCCAGCATCCTTCCTCCTTATCCTGAGTAATGTTCTTAAGATGACCAGGCTGACCTGGATAAAAGTGGCTGCACGGCATGACCACCGGTCACATAAACGTTATGATCCTGCTTTTTCCGTCGTCAATCTTTGCATTGCATCCTTACCCTCATACACTTAGATCGCTTTGCTTGGCTCCCATAATGACATTTTTCACTCCCAAGGTCATAGTTTAAAGCAAATTTCAGGGCCTATTTCCAACAGGAATTCCACCTTGAAGTGCCAGTTACTACTTGGTGATTGTAGTCGTAAAGAATGTACAACATGCTAGTACTAATTCAAACCGCCTACAGTTAGTGTGGCCGCGTGCACTCGGTTTGCATGGCTAGATTTAGAACAAGAATGTGGGTGGAAAAAAAAAAAAAACAAGTTTACAGGTGTTTTTTTGGGGTGAATAAAAAAAAAACTACAACGTTTAAATAGCAAAGGGTTGAAAGAAGAAAAGGGGGTTCTGTTCTGTTCTGTTCTGTTCTGTTCCAGCCTTGCAACAGATTGACATCTTATCCAGGCTGAACTTCCAGACAGTATTCCTGGGATAGTCTCCACATCCAAATGACCCAAAATAGGATAAATGGTTATAAAACGTGAGCAAAATGATGATCGTAGAGCCTGGGGGGGAAAAAACATTCTTATGCCTGAATGGTTTGGGGCTACTGTCTGGGCATTTTGTGCAGTTTTTGAAATTTTGCTGAAGAAACTACAGGAACTGAGGACAGTAGAACAGCTTAGTGCTAAAGGAGATATTTTGGAAAAGCAGCTTTCGAAATGACGCGTCTTAACCAGCACTATATATAATTTAAGAAGGATATTCAGAGACATAGTTTTCAATTTACACATACGTATTTAAGCCATATGAGTCATGAGAGAGTATGAGAGCGAGAGAGAGAGAAGACAACTGCTGAAAGTTCAGGCCAGCTGTCTCAGCCTCATCCCCACCAACACAGTTGTGCAGGGATTGCAACACCACAGCTGAATGTGAAAATGTCGCTCATGACATACAAACACACACACGTGTGTATATACACATATACTCGTCCACATCTGCTGCAATCGAAATCTTTAGCAGAAACCGAGGTTAAAAGTTTTTCTCGTCTTCAACCATTACATCATGCACTCGGACACTTTTTGCGGTTCATAGGCAGGGTACGTGTTGTCCACTACCTGAGACGTGTTGCTTGTTGCAGAGTGGTGGCTGTGGTTTGTACTCTAAAAGCAGTGCAGTACGACAGGTGCTTCTCACGGCAGCCTGCTCAACTCTATACAGCCTTTGTAGTCGATGATTCATCTTTGAAAAAAAAAAAAAAAAAAAAAGAGGGCAGCTCGACTTGTGGCTGCTGCTAGGCTACTTTGGTATCGGATTTCCGTCATAGGTACGGTGTAGGTATTGATGTAGCCATTGATGTACCCTGTGCTGTAGCCAGACATGCACCTTTCTAATACAGGAGACGCAGACCGCAACAACTGGAACTGTGATAGTAATGTCACATTTCCTCCTATCTGTTCTTGGCTGCTCCTTCCTTCCGAGTTGAACAAACATGGAGCAAATCGAGGAGAGGTTAACAGAGGAAGTCTGTATATCTGTATATATGGACATGTCTACAGCTCTTCTTGGCCACGACCACGTTACGAAGACTCCCAATATGGTAGCATATTCATGGAAACTCGTTCAAGTTTCAGTATAGAAACCTCATCTCTGAGTAGTGTTTCTGGGTGTAATAGCAGTACCATGGAGACACACCGATTATATAACGAGCATACAAACTAGTATAAATGCTCTCAATGGCTTGGGCAACTTGCGTAGGCTATCTGCGTAACTATAATTCAACCTTTATCAGCAGGAGGCTGACGACAGAGGAAGGAAGGCAGCTGTGTGTGTGGAGTGAGGATAGGGTGAGCAGTAATTGGTGACAGAAATGTAAATGTCAGAGACGTATGCTTTTACATTAGGTACCAGAAATTTTAACGGAAGTGCTCAAGACGTGGGGAATTCCCGAGAAAGGCGTAAGATGACGTAAAAAACAAGTGGGTAGAGAACTCAGTCCAGTGAGTCAGTGAGAACTAAATTCGTCCTAATATTTCGTCACTTCCTAGCGATTTTAACTCTGATACAAATAACACAAAGAGTACAAATGTTTTTTATAGCCGCTTCACTGGACTGTCATTAACACATGACTTGTTACATTAACATCTCAGTCCCTGTTGGTGCTGTTGATTAGATGATTGATATATACTGTACATACAGCAGTGTGTACACCCTTCACTGCCCATAGATACATGGATACAGCACAGAGTGTGTGGTGTGTAACTGCTGCTGCTGAGGAATTTGTGAACACATGGGACCTGTGTGCACAAGTGTTTACGCACGTCCACATTCACGCTCACAAGCATTTCAAGCTTCGTATCATTGTGCCGAATTTAGGATTCGCAGGTGGCGGTGTGGACAAAAAGCGTACCATAGCAGTACAAAGGTTCCTGTATAAACAGCAGAACAATACTTTGAATGACAGTATTACCGATTGATGTACTTGACTGTCCGGTTTTGCTTTTGTTGTGCAGTTTTGGGGGTTTCTGGGATTAAAAAAAAGAAACTTTTATTTGGAGAAGTGGTGGGGAGATGGCTTCCTTTTATTTCTCCAGCAGAAGCTGTGACAGGAAGCTAAAGCTGGACATATGATGTAGCTTTTGTAACTAGTTATACCTGCCTGGAGCAGGTGTCATTGTAGTTAAATGGACTATGATGGATTACTAATGAGTGACTCATTGTGTATTATTATATATGGATGACAAGATGACAGACACCAGATTGTCAGTATGTAAAAGACAGTAGTGAGGAATGAAAACATTAGAGATGATTTAAGACCAGTGGATCTAATTTTACATGCTGTTGTGCCAGGACGGATTATACACTGGATTACGTGGCTATGACTTCAGATGTTGTGAGGCTCTGTTTCTGGCCACAAACATTCCTACTAGTGCCTAGCTATGGCTGGGGCTATTATCATCATCACACAAAGGCCTTGTTTGTTCTGATCATTTCTTCGAGAAGGCACTAGCATCCCCATTAGCCCCGCGCTTGTGTATTTTCTGTCTGCAGAAAGCATTTTTGTATTGTGAATATAAATGATGTCACGTTTTCTCCCCAGACCGTCCTCGCCAAAGCGCTCTATGACAACATAGCTGAAAGCCCAGATGAGCTAGCCTTCCACAAGGGTGATGTTGTTGTGGTGATAGACAAAATCGTCGAAGGCAGTTTGGGCTGGTGGAAATGTTCTCTGCGAGGCCAGGAAGGCCTAGCACCGGCCAATCGGCTGCGGATCCTCTCGCCATCCGAGTGCGTTTATCAAACCCCGCGGCCGTCAAACGCAAGCGCAACTTATGAAGTCATGAATCAGGTCTACACGGTGCCTTCCCCACAAAGGGTGCATAGTCCTGTCCATTTCCTATGGAAATCTGAAACAATGGAGACAAACCACCCTTCAAACAAGGTACACTTTTTTTTTTTTTTTTGGTTAAAAGATTCACATGTTCACATGTTTGCACATGGTTTTTAATAAGTATTAGTGGATCATTTGAAACCTTAGGTGAAATTTGGTAATTAGGTCAGTACAAGGTCTTCTCCCCTTCAGTAAGTATTATCAGATTTTACCCCAGAAAGACCTGGTAGCCATACAACTGCAGGTTAATAAGCAGTTATGCGGTGACCCCTGCTGGCTAAAGCACTAGCAGATGCTCTGGCTCAGCTTCTGCCTGAGCATCTTTATGAGCCCATAAAATAACCTAGACGACAGACTTCAGACACCGCTAACTACAACCAGCAGAAGGAAACCGAGGTATAGAGAGGTGTCAGTTGCGGGTGCGGCTGCTAAGCCCACATGTTGCTGATTTCCCCTCCTGCTCCAGGGATTTTTTTTTTTTTTTACCTTTACAGTAGTTCTCATTTTAACGTGCTTCGTGGTTTTAATTAGAGAGCTAGGTTAAACCTGCAGACGTACTGAGTTTAGTATGTCTGCCCAAAAACATGTCCTGATGTGGCTCTGGAAGTGAAACGAATACTATTTAAAATGGTACAAAATTGACATGAAATTTTGATTTTGTGTTTTAAGATGGTACATGATTGCTCCAGTCTCAGTGTTGATATGTATGCAGTTCCCAGTCCTACCAGAAAAGGCTCTTTGTACACAGTAAGACCTTTTTTTAAAGAAAAAAAATGACTTGTTGTGTAATATTAATGTTTTAATATTAACTTTCAGTACAATATTTATCACGATAAGATAACGTGTATAAAATAATAATATTATACTCGCACATTATAGGTCTACTGGTTCCCTTAATGGTTGATTAGTAATAATATCATTTAATAATGACAATTCATAGTAACAGTTTATACCTGTCTATAAATGCAGTCACCGTCACCGTCACCACGGCCTATGGTACGAAAAATGTCTACTACTACTAACCCTGAGATGAGATACGAAAGCAGGAAGAACATCAAAAACGCATATGAGGTACATTTAATTACATTTAAGTATCCGTAAAAATATCATAAATGTTTCAAATATCATAAAAACGCCACTGTAACAAATTCTCCTAACGTTTTACAGACGTATGATGTACCACCAACACCTTCCAAAAATCCCTATTACGACGTTCCCGTTCATTCCAAAAGTGAACCACAGAAAAAGCTGACGTCCAGTTACAGCACTTTGCCCAACCCACAGAAGACTGAGCAAATATATGATGTGCCGGTAACATCTGAAATCGCCCCTAGTATACATAGTTTCTATCGCACGATGCCGTCCAAAAGTGCATATTCTGAAAAGGAGCTCTATGATACGCCACCAACAGGTGTTCATCCTGCTCCAGTCCCTGATGGTGTCCTCTACGATATTCCGAAATGTAGCGAAAAAGCACAGCAAAAGAGTGATGGCACCCCACCGAAGAACGAATGCATATATGATGTACCGCCTAGCATCAAGATGAGAGAACCCATTCAGAATGGTCTAACACTCCCAAACAAGACAGCTATAAACCTGGGTCATTCAGAAAATGTTTCCAAACCTCTGGAATACCGGTGCAAACCTGGACCAAAGCCTGATCATCCTCATGGACATTTATTATGGGGCAGAAAGATGATCTTGTCCAGAGAGTTGCAAGAGAGGATGAAAACCACTGAAAATGGGGAAAAGAATGGTAGAGGTGTGTCTCCTTCCAAAAACCAGCGGAATTCCACAGTGTCCACCTCCTCCACCACTTCCAGCTCTTCGAGGAGCTCCTGTGACTCTCTGAGGTTTGGCTCCTCATCCCCTGAGCCACTGCGGGAGGTCACATTGCCCCCGGAGATAGCAGCCCAAAGGCTTTTACAACTCCAGGAAACAGTTTGCCAGGCTGTACACAAACTCATGGACTTTGTAAGTAGCCACTGGAGAAGCCGTGAACATCTGGGACAGCACCTCCAGGACGTCCGCGCAGCCTCGGAGGAGGTGGCCAACTCGGTCACGTCCTTTCTCGAATTCGCTCTGGATATCAGAGGTAATGCACAGCGGCTGACTGATTGTAACCTGCAGGCCAGGCTCCAGAAGCAGCTCTCTATTGTAGAGGACACAGGACTGATTCTGCAGACATCTGTGGATGCTCTAGGTGGATTGGGCTGGTCTCTGGATGCCCTAGTCCAGGATCTAGGGCAGTCGCAGACTCCAGACCAGCTGGAGCGCTTTGTCATGGTGGCCCGCACTTTGCCCGAAGACATAAAGCGGTTGGTGTCCATTATCAACGCCAACAGCAAGCTTCTGTTCAGAAACGTATCAAAAGAGCCCGAAACGACAAAGAACACCAGTCCACCACATGTGAGAAAAAAGCCTGGTAAGAGTGAACCACCACCAGATATAGAGAGGGATGAAGATTATGTACAACTTCAGGTAATGAGACTTTTCTTATCTGGTGTTTGTGTAACAAATTAAGAGCCATATGCTTAGACATTGACATATAATTACTTTGTCTGTTAAAGACCAAGACAGAATTTGAAAAGCAACAGCAAAGCGAAGCAAAGCAGAACAAAAAAACAGACACGAATGGAGAAAACGAGAGAAAACAGGTAATGACTTTATCCGTTTATACCTGCCTGTTGTGTGTCCTGAAAAGACACAGACATCTCAGTCAGCAGGATCCGTGGCCAAAATGTTTGATTGCTTGCAAAGTTGCTGTAGATGCTAAAGTTGGAGGTCAACACCCTTTCATCACGACTGCTCATTTCCTCCTTAACTACAAAAGTATCCATCCTGTTTGGGTGCCGTCAGCACTAACACACACACACACACACACACACACACACACACACACACACACACACACACACACACACCAGCATGTGTGGTTATTAGCTCATCTTTGCAGAATGTCTCACTGTTTTCTTTGTGCTTATAATCTTCAGGCTTCCAAACCAGAGCCTACATGCCCCGATAGCACAAGCCCCTGCAAACCTGCTATTTCAGACCACTGCCGTCTTTATTTTGGAGCCATCAAGAGGGCCATTGCTGTGTATATTACTAGCCTGGAGGAGCAACAGCCCCCTGAAAAGTTTATATCCCACAGTAAACTGGTGATCATGGTGGGACAGAGACTAATAGACACCCTTTTTTGTGAAGCCCAGAGCCGGCAGGACAGTCAGGAACTCCTGATCAAAAGCAACCACTTGTGTGCCCTCCTCAAGCAATTGGCTGTGGCCACAAAAAAAGCAGCATTGCACTTTCCAGACACCGTGGCGATTCAGGAAGCAAAGGACTTTGCCAGGGAGCTGGCTCAGAGGGCACACCATTTTCGCATATCTCTGGACAGCTAAGGGGTGTGTGAAAGGATAGCAGTATGACGTCACTGCACATGCGTGTTCTGTTCTGCAAATGTGTATTTTTCTCATTTTTAGTGCCATCTGTATTATTTTGCCAGGTCTTCTTTAAGTGTGTCAGAAAAGGCATGTGTGAGGGACCTAAAAGAAAAGTGTTTAGTGGCACATTCAGCTGTGGCTAATGCATATTTATTAACGGAACACTGGGGCAGCCATGGCCTAGTGGTTAGGGAACCAGTCTCGTGACCGGAAGGTCGCGGGTTTGATCCCTGCCCAGGGCAAGACACGACTGAGGTACGCTTGAGCAGGGCACCTAACTGCTAAATGCTCCTCGGGTGTATTGGTTTAGGGCTGCCCCCTGCTCTGGGCAAGTGTGTACACTGCCCCCTAGTGTTCACTGGTGTGTGTGTGTTTCACTGCAAGGATACAATGTTACAAAGCCCTGTTAAAATGCCAGGTTTTTGTGATGAAAAAATGTTACCAAGATTTATTAATTTTAATGTGAACTATAATTTGTACTATTTAATTAAAAAACAAACTGAAATCTTTAGGGGGAAAATAAAAAAAAAACATACGTGGAAGTGTAAATATTCACACCCCTAAAATAATACTTCGAGTACTTCAATACGTTAAAGCAGCTTTTGATTTTATGACAGGTTTTGTGCCAAAATTATTACGATATTTTGAACTGTTCATAATTCCATCCAAGCCCCAAAGCATAATGCTGCCATCATGTCACTTTACTGTGTCCATGGTGTTCTTTAATGATGTGTAATGTTGGTTTTTGCACCAAACATACCTTTTAAAATTATGGCCAAAAAGTTCAACCTTTAAGATTGTCGTCACATGTAATACACAAATTCCCGCAGCTCCTTTAATATTGCTAAGAGGCCTTCACATACATGTTGTCAATTTTGAAGAAACATCTACTTTTTGGCAATGTCGCTGTTGTGCCATATTTTATCCACTTGTTGTTGACTGTGTTCCATGGTATATTTAATAACTCGAAATAAATGTGTACACTTCTCTGATTGATAGCTTTCAACAATGAGATTTTTCAACAATGCTTTCTATGCTCTTTGCGAATCATTGGTTTTGCTCTAAGATGCAACTTGTCAGGAAAATCTACTACTAGAAGAGCTGAAATAAAAAAAAAAGTTTCAGTTTGTTTTTCAATTGAATTGTACAGATTATAGTTCACATTAAAGGTGGAAAATGTTCGAAAAAACCTGGACTTTACACAAGGGTGTATAGACTTTTTTTTTAAATAACCACTGTAAGCAAAACTTGCACTTTTGTGATGTTGTAGCCAAGTTCAGTGGGTCATCCTTTTTAAAAAGTAAATCTGCTTTTTCACTTTAACAATATGAGAAATTTTTAACGTTTGTTCTGAAAAAAAAATCACTCATTACAACTTTTTCCAATAATAGTATTTCTCATAGACATAGAAATATGTGCCAATATCTTATTACATTTTATACAGTATGTTGTATATTGTATATAATTTTTTTAAATAAATGTAAACAAATTGTTATTTTTGTTCAACTTGTTCAAGAATTATTTGTCACAAGCTTTCGGTCACATGGAACGCTGGTGTTACCTGCAGCCATGTTTGATTACCTTGGGGTATAAATTTAAGACTGCATACATGATAAATCCTTTTCTTGCTTGTTACTCTGGCTTACTTCATTTTTAACACAAAAGAGATAGAGAAGAGGAACAATATCCCTCCAACATTGTATCCAACCTTTTAAAGACCCTTACTGACACATTATAGGAACACACTCAGTGTTACACTCAGTTTCTCAGTGTTTCTTTCCAGAGCAAGTGTCACAAAATATTACTTTTATAATTCAATGTTTTTAAGGGTACTGATCATTTTCAAACCAGTGTTTTGTTTTTAAAAATACTCCTTAAAAATGGTTCATTTAAAAAAGAAAAAAATATATAATTTTATAAGCTACTGTGTGTACATTGTCGGAACTCTCTCTCTCTCTCTTTCTCTCTCTATCTATCTATCTCTCTAAGAACTGTGTAAATATTTTTTATTGTTATTGTAAATTTTGCACTGTGCTTAGAACTGCGATAATTTTAAACATTTTATCAAATAACATATTGCTTGATTACATATAACATGTTTGGTTAAACAAATATAGTGTATTTAATAAAAAATACAATATAGTATATAAATACAGGAACAATCTCCGTGGTTCCAAATATTTGCAAAACACCTATTTAGTCACTATACTATAACTTTATTAAGTCTCTTTACGCACATATTTCTTTCCCTTTCTTGTATTATTATTTAATTTGTGTCCATTCCTCGCTACTTATTTGTATATTTTAGTCATTTCTTTATTTTTTACTCCCCCCTTTTAAATTTTTTTTCTTATTTATTTAATTTAACTTTATTTTATTTTTTTCAAGTGTGTGTGGGCTTGCACAGCAGAGCTGTTTCTGTTGCTTCGCGAAAGAATCCATTCCACTTCATCAGTAAGAGAAAACACATACCACTGAAAGTCCACTCCGGGTTTTCCGCATGTCAGTGAAGTGAATCTTCATTACAGAGACAGTAAAGGTGCATGCCAGAGGTCTGCACTGGGATCGGTTCCCGCTGGGTCCCACGGGACCCGACGCAAATCTGGTGGGAACGGGCAGTTTGAACTTATCTGTGGGCGGGAATGGGCGACTAAAACAAACACTGCAGGATTATAGACTGTAGCCTAAAGGTAATTCCAAATAAATAAAATACAGAGAATGAGAATAGAATATGAGACTACCTTTATTTCTAGCTTAATGATAGCTATCATTTAAATCTGTTAAAAATACACCAAAATGCAAGAAAAGGCATCTAATTCATTAAAAATTTTGTGGGGGAGGACTTCCCCCCCCATCTCATTTTATCCATGTGTCCCCCCACATTAAAAATTATTCCGATGCCCCTGCGCATAGTAGATTCACATACTATCTAGTATGGAAGTATGCCATTTCGGTCGCAGCCAATCACTCAGGAGCCAGGAGGCCGGTGCGGAAAAGGACCAGGAAGTGAGAGGCGGTCCTTCCTGGCTTGGAAGAGTATCGCTTGAAACGTGAAAGAGGTACGGCCCGAAGGCCAGAGAAAATGGTGTAGTCACACCAATAGCCTGACCTCTCTCTAAAATTTTACCCTGTTACCTCGCCCCCAGGGGCTACCAATGACCATCCATACGGTCCGCTGTTACCAGTGTCCCTGACCTTTTTACCTTGTGCAAGAAATCAACGAGGAAACCTTGGCGGAAGCTCTGCTTAAATAGAGACTCAGCCAGGTGTTCTTCGTCTGTTCTGATTGCCCCTGAGCCCCTTGTAGGTTGTGGTCCTAGGACGACGCCTGAGAGGACTACAACCCTGGCAACGCTTAGACACGTAGGTCGGCTCCCTCTGGTGGCGGCAGAGGGAGTAGACCGACCCCTAGCAGTGATAGGTTGCCTCAATCCGCTCTCTCTGGTGGGTGCCGAGGGAAGTGACCGAATGGGCTGATTACAACATCCCTATGGCTTAAATGATTAGGCAAAATATTACTGTATGCATTTAAATAAAGTTCCTAATTAGATAGTTAAATTACATTCATGAAATAAAATCTATCATTAAATAAAATACCGGATCCCAGATTTAATCCTGAGCTCAGGTTACTGTCTATGTGGTGGTTCTGTCTATGTTCTCCCAGTTTCTGTATAGGTTTCCTCTGGTTTCGTCCAGCCTAACAAAAACATGCCAGCAGATGGACTGGTTAAATAAATTGTGCATAGTTAAGTGTGTGTGTGTGTGTGTGTGTGTGTGTGTGTGTCACGGAAAAGTCAACACACTAAATAACACTCAACCAGCTAAAGACAAACCCAAGTAACAGAAAAATGTTCCCAAGATTTATTAGCTGCACACTGAGTTGTCCTGGGAAGCAACTGAGGAGACCTTCCTGGGAGCTTCCTTCTAAACTCTTATTTAGTTTGGGTGGGCTAAATTCTCATTGATAATTAATTTCCACATCCCCTTTGTAACTTTAAACCGAATGCCATCTGACCATTTCTGCCATATATGTATTATTTTCTCTGAAAAGTTGCCAAAATCAGATTTCAGAATATATCAATAATTAATTTCCTGATTACTTAGGATCATTATATAGGATCATTTATAATATAAATATAAAATATAATATCACCCTTATGAGTCTGGTTCCTCTCAAGGTTTCTTCCTCTTGTCATTTCATGGATTTTTTTCCTTGCCACTGTCACCACTGGCTTCTCATCAGGGATAAAACAGATATCAATATCCATTAAACTGAATTGAATTGTCATTGCCAAATCAACTTTTAACCTTCTTTTACATTTTTAGTTTATTTCACCCAGTCCACGATTCTCAGTCACTCTACTTCCATTGTTTAGGCCCCATCATGTACTGTAAAACATAAGATCATAAACACACAGGTTGATTGGGAGTTATAATAAACTGCATAATAAGATTTTTGGAGTAGCACATCATGAAAAAATTTGGAGAGCACATAATGAAAAAAATATGTATATAGTGTGTGTGCAGCCGTGACCTAGTTGTTAGGGAACTGGTCTCATGACCGGAAGGGCACGGGTTCGATCCCCGCCCACAGTAAGACACGATTGAGGTGCCCGTGAGCAAGGCACCTAACTCCCCCAACTGCTCCCTGGGCGAGTTTGTTCACTGCCCCCTAGTGTTCACTGGTGTGTGTGTGTTTCACTGCACGGATGGGTTAAATGCGGAGGTCACATTCC
>JAOVVF010000001.1:20136402-20157925 GCA_028565595.1 Duopalatinus emarginatus
TCATCAGTGTGTGTGCATATATATATATATATATATATATATATATATACATAAATGTGTGTGTGTCTTTATGTATATATATATATATATATATATATATATATATATACACACACAAACACAGGAGCTGAACACACACACACATGTATTTGTGTCTCTCTCTGTGTGTGTGTAATTTAAAGTGAGTGAGGTTGTATTTATTTCTCCTGTTTTTCTTGCTGTAATGTAATGAGATTATTGGACTTGAAGTAAAGGGGAATTTCCAAACACATCTTTAGCACCACCTGTTGGTTAATAAACATTTTTTTATTACACGTTTGGAAAGTTTACCTGGTCTGCTTTATTCTGCAGATCAAATAAAAAGTGTTTTTTTTTATATTTACAGTTATACAATATCAACAAACACAAACAGTTTCTGTATATTTATTTTTAAATAATCTGGACAACAGCATTATTAATTATTATTAAGCATTATTAAACATTAGAAAGTATTAATAATCATTATTAAGCATTACTAAGCATTATTAAGCATTATTCACTTTGTGTTCTGGTAAAAATGTAAGCCCTACCAAATTTACCCCCAGTGTAGACTAACCCTATGTAGTGACCCTATGTAGAGTGTAATGTAGAGTGACTCTACTTATCATCTAGTGTTTGTTTAAGAACTATTAAACAGGATGACAGATGAACTGAAGCGCCACATGTACCGGAGTTTTGGTACCGCTTTTCCGGAGTACGTTTCCCAATTTAAAGAATAGTGCACTACATTGGGTGGGGACGAGGCCGTTCTTAATGTCATATAAAGTGCACAGGTCTAGAGAGTACGGCGCTGTTTGTGATTGGTCCCTGATAACGTGTCGAGCCAGACCCCGCCCCCTGTGTGTTGCGTCAACGCGCACACACAAGTCCGCTCGGCTCACTGCGCTCCAGACCACAGACATGGCTTCATAGGTCTGCACATGGCGGCCATCGGCCATGAACCAAAATACCCCCACAACTCACCAAAATAACCACAAATGCATTTCTAACAACCCGATTTGATTGATTTCGGACTCATCAATTCCATCCGTGACAATACTGATTTATTTTCAGCCTGGGTGAGAGAGTGAGGCAGAGGTCTGTTCTCGCTTCTTCAACTCACATTTTTACCGCCCCGGTTTTTTAAGTTCCCCCTCAACAGAGAGCAGTCATGGGCGTCCAAGGCTTCCAGGAGTACATCGAGAAGCACTGCCAGAGCGCCGTGGTGCCGGTGGAGCTGCAGAAGCTGGCACGGGGGAGTCTGGTCGGAGGCGGCAGGCAGAGGCCGCCGCAGGGCCCGCTGCGCTTGCTGGTGGACGCGGAGAACTGCGTGCACCGGCTCTACGGCGGCTTCTACACCGACTGGGTCGGCGGCGGCCAGTGGAACCACATGCTCGGCTACTTGGCTGCTCTGGCTAAGGCCTGCTTCAGCGGCAACATCCAGCTGCAGGTGTGCTTCAACGGCGCGCTGGAGAAGGGCCGCCTGCACGAGTGGGTTAAGCGGCAGGTGAACGAGCGGCAGACGGCACAGCAGATTGTCAGCCACATCCAGAACAAGGGCACCCCGCCACCCAAAGTCTGGTTCCTGCCGCCCGTGTGTATGGCACACTGCATCCGCCTGGCGCTCCTCAGGTTCCGGATTGAAGTAAGTTAGCTCCCGTTAGAGTTCAGCGGGTTTAACTTGGTCTCCAGGGCACTTGTGTTCAGTTTTCTGTTAGAGAGGTAGCATTAGCATTAGTTAGTTAGTTAGTGTTTCAGGGCAGTGAGTGAACTGAATTTGACCTGTTCACAGAGAAACACTGACTAAATGTTATTAATTTGGTTACTATGGGTTACCGTTAGTTTAAATTAACCTAACACTAGCTGTGTTGTGGTGGTAAACCTACTAGTAGCCACTTGTTGTTAGCAGGTTTTCATTACATTGTTTTATATTAATAATACTTTGTAAACACGTAAATGACATTGTATTTTTAAAACATTTAAACAATGTTTTTAATTCAGAGACTGAATTAACTGATGTTATTTATTTTAGTCTGAATTAAACCACATCTACATTCCTGACAGGGTAAAAAATGGGCTAGCTGTTGATTTTAGCTAACTCTCTCTACTCTCTTAGCCTGTTTACAGTCTCACAATTACACGTTTTAAAGTGTTGTCTTTATAATTATGTTAAATTAAAGTAGTTAAATCCGGTTCGGCGTGTTTAAACCTGAAATCTTTTCAACTGTCAAAAGTCCTGAAGCTGTCAGTTAGCTGAAACAGATAGCTACAGGAGGCTAGTTAATCTGGCCTGAGACCATGCTAGCATTCAGGGCCTTGTTATAATCCACAGCTTGGTGAGCTTATATGAATAACTTATGAATAAGTTACACGGTGTACTCTTTGACATTGCGATTAAATGAGAGTTTATTTCAAAACAATTTGCATTTTCTCACTTTAAAAAAAATAAAACAGGCTTAAGAATGTGTTCCTTTTTGCAAAAACAGTATTAATAATTGTGTGCCTAAACCCTAAAATAACTCACATCCACTTCACATTTGGTGTGTCATTATTGTCATTCACACTAAGAAGTCTAATTAACCAGATTAACTAAGCTAGCTACATTATATAGATATCATCCTAGTATTAGGCTGTCTGTTTTGCCCCGCCCCTGTACCGCTCTGATAGGCTACTCACTCCAGTTTTACGTCTGAACTACAGGAAACCCTGCACGCTGATTGGTCAAACAGATGTCTGTCACTTCAGCCTGGTTTCAGAGCCACACAAGCAAAACAGGGCCTGATCAAGCAAGCTAGTGAGCATTTTCCCCCTCAGATGGTTGAGGAGACACTGAATCCCAAAACCATGCTGCAGTTTTACTTTTCACCACTGAACTGTTTAAATCTACTGGGATTGACTGTTATTAAGTAGTTATTAATTAGTTATTAATGTTGAATAGACCTGTGTTTGATTATTAAAGGAACCCTGCATCCTGAAACATGTAAAAGGTGTTTATAAGGTTTGTGTGATATCGATTATTCTCTGCTCTTTATCTTTTATTTGAAACAAACAGACCTAAAAGATTTAACTGAACTGATAAAACGGAGCGTAGGAGAAGATGTAGTATAATCAGCCGTACAGTCGAGGGCTGGCTCTGTCCACAGTATTGCTAAATAAACATAAACAGTTTTTATATTTACATAATTTCCATCCAGCCGAAAAGATTCTTTGGTGGCTTTCTTAATAGATATACTATATACTATAGATGTAGGTACGGTTATTTAGTATTATACCACAGTTAGTTCCGTCCCTGCAATCTGATTGGCCGAGAGACGTTTCCAAGTTCCATCATTGCACGATAACGGCACTAGGGCCGAAGCGCTCCGTCACATACATACACATAACCCTATCAATGATGCCAGCATTTATAAACAAAACACCACAGCCGTAAAGTTAATACATCACATTGCCTGTGATTTTATGCAAAGGATTTAGATGTGTACTGTAGAGCCCGCCCGATAACCTATGTTGCCCAAAGTTGGCAGAGAGCATCGTACTGGGATGCTATTTATGTTAGTAAATTTATTTGTTGACATGACTTAATTGAGTTATGCCCATTAAGGCTTGAAAATAGGAAACTGATTATTTATATGCAAGGTAGCTAATTGTGTGTTGTAAAGCCTACCAAAGGCTGATTTGGCTGAATTTTGGCATGCCACATCTTACTTTGATTATATTTATGTCTTGATTTGACATAAATTTCCTGAGTTCTGTCCATTCATGCTTGAAAATGTAATGCCTGTACTGATGTGCAAAGTAGTTAATTAGTAGTAGTTATTGATCAAGTGGAGTGGATTCTTTCACCAAGTAACAGAAACAGCGCTGGGTGAGCTAATATTTTATGGTAAATGTCGGCGGGTCCAAACAAATAACTATGACATGTCAAGGGGACACGCCCACTTCAGATCGAACGACGGCGACGCCCGTGTATATAACGCTAGATGATTTATCAGCGGGTCGTCTGATAGAATGGAACGATTTTACCTGGAGGAATGTTCATAAACAAACTGATTGTATTTTTCCGTCCTCTTTATCCTAAAATCTATCAATAAACACTGAGAACAGAACTGTGGTAGAATCACAATAATACACTCCAGGGTCGGGATGTGTAGTGATATATTGGCACTGGTGTGCTTCGGTCATAGGCACAAGGCCGCAGGCCCTCGAGTCTATTATTGCTTAATTATGTAGGGTTATGAAAGGGTTAGCTACTTGTCTTTAACTGTCTTAGGTAGGATAAGTTCATTTCACATTACTAAACCTAACACGTTCTCTATTTCTACACTGTAAAGAAGCATGAAAGTGGTGTTGGGGTTTCCAGGTGATTTCCTGGGTGTTCCGATCGTAAGCGAACACTCTTGCGTGCAGGTGCGAACAGGGTCCATCTCACACGCGTTGTGATCCAGTCTCACAAACCACACTGGGAATCCACCCTATCACAGACGTTCGATTACTTGAGACTCGTGTAATGACGGGTACTAAAGCGGATGGTGAACTGACGTACTCGGGGCTGTGCACTTGTGTTTGGATCACCCAAGATTCACATTAGAAAACAAGTGTAAACAGGGCCGTAGTACTGAAGTGTTTAAAACACCTGCTCAGATTTTTCTTTAAATTCACATTTTGTTCATATCTGCTCGTTTTTATAAGAATAACCCAGCTGTTTGGCATGTTTAATGCTAAATTGACGTTAAAACGCACAGCTTGGTTGGTTTTAATGTAATGTACTGGTCATGATTTATGGGCATTGTGAGAGTCAGAATATCTTTACTAGTGTTTGTTTCTTTCCCCCAGGTTGTCCAGAGTGTTGAGGATCATCACCAGGAAGTAATTGCCTTATACAGAGAGAACGGGTTCCACGGCTTGGTAGCCTATGATTCGGATTATGCTCTGTGCAACATACCGTACTACTTCAGTGCCCACACTCTGAAACTCAGTCGCAATGGCAAGAGCCTCACCACCAGCCAGTACCTGATGCACGAAGTCGCCAAGCAGCTGGATCTCAATCCAAATCGATTTGTCATCTTTGCTTCACTCTTAGGTAAGCTACATGTTCGTGGGATGAGTTTTAATGGAAAGCAGTGTATTGGGGTCCGAAGCCAATGGTTTCGGAAGCCATTCGGCTTCTATGTAGGATACGTGAGCATGAGCTGTACCGGTGACAGCAGTAAGCGTGTCTAATCTGACTTTTGTTTTCCGGCTCAACTTCAGTTTCTACCTGCCGTCAGTTTCCGTTTATTGTCAGACGCACAAATATTAATGAAAAACTGTCAATGCATGTAGTCAGTAACTTGTGAATCCCTTGGACTCTACACCCAAAGCGACAAGCGATTTGCTAATATGCTAATATGACCATAGAGATCCACCACCTGTTGAGTGCTCATGTGTTGCTTGTTTGCAGGGAATCACATTTTGCCTGACGAGGATCTCGCTGCCTTTCATTGGAGTTTACTTGGCCCAGAGCACCCTTTAGCATCCCTGAAGGTACAGTAATCATCCGCTCAAAAACAAGGGTATGTCTGTTCATAGTCTTGTTTTTGTTTTCCGTTTCCTTCTTGAATTATGAGTTATGCTTTTTGCATGCACGATCCCTGCATGCACCGAAAGACCAAGTGAGTCTGCCTAAGTGTTTAAGCGAGGGAAGAAGAAGGCCTCCGCTTGCGTTAGATTCCCGCTGCAGTGAGCCATGGTGCTCGGGTTCCTTGGCAACAGGATTGAAACGAGGCCTGGCAAGTAACTTATGAGGACCGTGTGAAATCACTTCAACTTCGTGTGCTTGTTTTGCTGTAAACTCCAGCATCTCTGTCACTCTTAAAAAAAAAAAAACAAACAGTGTCTTGAAGTTCCCTAGCTGACCGTTAACCCCCCCTTGAGCTTTTCCACATTTTGTATTGCTGCAGTCTGGAACGGAAATCAGATCTGATTGAGATTAAGCAACACCAATCTGCACACAATAGCCCAGAATTTTGAAATGGCCTCTGATTTTTGTTGGACAATTTTTACTCTAAGCACATTCATGGTTCGGGATGTTTTTATAACCAAACACTGATACGTTTCCCTGGATTTTGTTTTGATAGCTGTTTGGTTTTTATACTTGTGACTAATAGGGATCTGGTGATTCAATCTGATTCCGATTCAGGAACGATTTTTCTATTCAAATAATTTATAAATTTTGTTTAAATTATGTGATTGACAAGATGAAAAAAGAAACGACAATGTAAACAAACAAAACATTAATTTAAAACAATACTTTTTTTTTTTTTTTTTTTTTTTTTTTAAAGTCCCTTACTGTATCAAATCTTGTAAAATCAAATTTTGGAACTTGACTGCATGCTAGCGGCCTCCATTCAGACAAAGGGAGCTGCTAACTAGCTTGTTGTTGTACGGTGGCTCAGACGGCCTTCTTCTACAGTGGCAGAGTGACACGTAATACGACATGCAGTCCGCTCGGGAGTCGGAGCGGCAAAAAATAAAACTTGAATAAAACTCAAATTTTTAAAATAGATTTGTAGGCATTTTGAATCGCCAGGATGAGGAATCACGATCCTTTAAAAAATCGTTTTTTTTATCACCTGTAATGACTATTTGAGTTTCACAGTAACCAGGTAACTTGTGCAGTCACATCGCTGACTTTTTACGTTCTTTTAGTTATAAATACAATTTGCAGACTATATGTTCAGCATATATTCAGGTTTGTCAGATGAAGTAATCCCTCAGCAAATTCCACTTCCTGGTTATAAGGCTACTTGTGTGGAATAGATCAAGCGAGGTGAATACGTAATATTCCGTTGCGTAAAGGATTTGTTATATATATGATGTGGTTAAATTTATCATCATTACTTTCTGTAATTCTCTTCAATGGATCTCTGGTTAATGCTTTTACTGATTCAGTGAAAATAAGCACCAGTGATGAGTGATTCAAGATGTAATTGTTTTGCCTTATTGCTGGTCTGATGGTCTGATGGGTCGTTGGTTTTGCCTTAGGTCCGTGCCCATCAGCTGGTCCTTCCTCCCTGCGATGTCGTGATAAGAGCTGTGGCTGAGTATGTGCGCAACTTGCAGGACATCAATGACCTGGAAACCATCGCTAAAGATATATTCAAGCACTCCCAGGTGAGCTCGTGTGTGTTTATGTAGGATCTTTCTTATGTATGTAGTGAATTTTATGCTGTTTTTTTGTTAATTTTGATCAAATTTCCGTCCTTTTTGTTTCCAGTCCAGGACTGATGACAAACTTGTACGATTCAAGAAGGCAGTGGAGTATTATTCAGCTGCCTGTAAGCCCCCGTCCTATATAGGTAAGCTATAGGTGTACAATCATTTTCCGTCCTTTTTTTTTTTTTTTTTTTTTTTTTTTTACACATTGTTGGTCTTAGGTCTTGTTCCTGCAGAGTTTTTTTTTTTGGACAGGTTGGACAGACGGGCTCTGTCTTTCTGAGCAGTCTCCGAGCCTCAGACCTCTCAGTAATGCTTGAAATTTTCCCACTAGCCCCCAGACCTTGTGTGCACTTTGGAATGGCTGCTATGCCTTGTGCATACAAATGGGCTTCTTCAGAATGGCTTCTTGCTTTAAAGTTGCTAATGTGGGGGGAAAAAATGCAAGGCAGAAACCAAAAACAATAACAGTGGTTTCTTTGATTTTGAGAATTTGTTTAATCATATAAATTCGATTTTGGTCTTTAAATGGCACTCAGTTATAAGTTAGTAGAACGAACCTGATTTGTGCAGTGTTTAAAGAGTTTATTCAGGTTTTTATTCGAACAATGGTTTACGTAATAACATGCTGGTATCTATATTTTCACAAAATACGTCAATATTCTCAAATCTAAGCCTTTATGGAAAGCTGCAGCAGGTCAGATTTTGTCGTCCTGGTGAGAAAATGGACTGCTCCTGGAGGAATTTCATAACATGGGTTTTGCACCACACACACACTCACATATACACACACATTAATCTCATAGCTGTGGATGCCAAGTAATAAACATTAAGTGCGAATTTAGCCGCGAAGTGTTGATATGAAAATAAAATAACTTCATCGGTGACTCTCCCAGTACCAGATACAAGAAGCGAACCTTGTTAAGAAGTATTTCTGTTATTATGTGCTGTTGTCTGGTTGGTTATTACAGTGACCGCCTGCTGGAGCCGCAGTGTCCATGCGTTGCGGATCTGCCGTAGCTTTACTTTGCTCTCACGCTGCTATCATAAAAAAAAAAAACCACATCATTTATAGGACGTTTGTTTACTCGGAGTTGCATCGTACGGAAGCGTATTACTGCCAAGTGTAATAAAAAAAATCTTCTTCAGCATGTTATTAAAACGACATATTATGTCGTAATTACCACATATAAAATCTCGTTATTAATAACCGTCTTAGTGTCATAACTGTGGGCTACGGTGTCTTGTGTGACAACGTCCCCAGCTTGTAGACATTTGAGATGTTGTAGTTCGTAACCACGAAGCTGTCCGTGCCGTTCTAGTTGCTCGGTTAGGAATAAAGTAATGTCTAAGAGGTTCGATTTTTACAGCTGTATAAACGCTGAGATTTCAGAATTCTTCGCAGTGTTCGAATACTTATGGTAATGCCGTCTGACGCTTTAGGTATTTGGTAGCCCACAGTTATGACACTAAGACAGTTAATAATAACAAGATGTTGTATGTCGTAATTACGACATAATATTTCGTTTTAACGACATGTCTCATAATAACGATATGTTGTATGTCGTAATTATGACATAATATTTCGTTTTAACGACATATCTCATAATAACGAGATGTTGTATGTCGTAATTACGACATAATATTTCATTTTAACAACATATCTCATAATAACCAGATGTTGTATGTTGTAATTACAACATATGTTGTTTTAACGACATATCTCATAATAACCAGATGTTGTATGTCGTAATTACGACATATTTCGTTTTAACAACATATCTCATAATAACGAGATGTTGTATGTCTTAGTTACGACATATTTCGTTTTAACGACATAATATCTCATAATAACCAGATGTTGTATGTCGTAATTACGACATATGTTGTTTTAACATATTTTCTCATAATAACAAGATGTTTATTACAACATTAATGTAATAATAATAATAATTAACGTAATAATTAATAATAATAAGTTTTTTTTTTTATTTATTACATTTGGCAGTAATACGCTTCCGTGGCATCGGTAGCTGAGGCATAACCGCAAATAGAAAAGACGACCTGACCTTAAATGGATCACAGCCCAACAGCTTTAGACTTGTATTACAAGTGACTTTGTGTCAGTGACTATTGTCTGTGATAGGTGTCAGTATTTAGCAGGTCCAGATCATGAGGTTAAAATGCTTCAATTGCTGTAATTGTTAATTGCGACGCTTTTTAAAAATTGAATACGTTTTACGTACATCAGGCTGTCAGGTGAAACATAAAAGTTTTTTTTATTTTTTGTATGCAAAAAGATATCAGAAGTACTAAGATTCTAATGACTATAACACATTTGTTCTGTGTGCCTGCAGCCAGACCAAAGCGGCTTGGCGTCCTCGAAACTGTGCCACCTTATGCACATCCACCAATGCCCAACATTCCGCAGCCCTCCCTCCCGCAGCAGCCTGTGGTGAGTGCCACGCTTGTGCCCCACCTACAGACATCTGCTCATGAGTGATGACAATGAGTACACACCAGAGACAGAAATGAGAACACAATCCATTTTTGTGTGTGTGTGTGTGTGTGTGTGTGTGTGTGTGTCAGACAACACGAATACATTCATAACACAGGCATAATTTGCATTTACGGTTTATAATGATTATGATTTATTTAGCATTTATGAAGGGATCTTGCGCAATCATATAAGTTGGTGTTTGTGGCGTTAGGGGCAGGATGTACAGTTTTGGAAAAAGTATTCATACCTGTTGAACTTTTAAGTTAACTAAGCTAAGAAGCTAACTAAGGAGCTAGGAATAAGAAGCCAAACGAATCGGGAGCTGCGAGTAAGTAACCAACTTAAGCGTCGTCTGCAATGTTTGTCTTCCGGAGAAGAATTATGTGCAGCTTTGTGTTGGTCTGTCATTAAAAAAATCCATTCTTTTTATTTTTATACGTTCAAGAGTGTTGAACAGAGTTAAAGTAAGTTACACCAATACTTGTTAAACGTTCGTCATTAGATAGTGCAGCTCTGTATAATGTTACCCAAATAAAGTAAAAAAACAAACAAACCAGGTTCTCAGGGTTCTCCTTTTTCATCCCAGCTCCTACAAACATGCCTGTATGTGGAGTGGATTAAATTAAACCCCTCCAGGTGTGTATAGGCGTCTGAATGTTGTGTGTACGGCGCCCTGCGATGGACTGGAGTGTATTCTTGCTTCACACCGAGCGGTCCTAAAGGAAAGATATGGCGTCAAAATAGGATCAAAAGTTTTGCGCACCAAAAAACAAAATCCGCGCATTCTCAATTATAAAATCTCATTTATGGGTTACAGATTTTAGTTTTTGCTGCACAAAACTTTAGATCCGGTTACAGAGTTAGCTTTTTGGTGTGTGGATTTCCTTTTGCTGCGCGGGTTTCCTTATTTGCTGCGCAGATTTCCCTTTGCTGCGCAAGTTTTCTTTTTTGCTGTGCAAAACTTTTGGACCTATTTTTACGCTTTTAGCCGGCCCATTCTACACGCCTCCAATCTACATGACTGCCGCGAGATGCCTCCCCTTTCAGGAATTCATCATTCTTTCTGTTCACACAATGATGTTTTTAATCACAGTATATATTAACTGTATAGGTCTGATGGATGTAATACTAATGCAGGTAGATTTAAGAGGGGTAAAAAGGCATTAACCATAACTTTCTGTTTACACAAATATGTTGATTAGTTGTTCAGAAATAGCAGCGTGCTGTATACAAGGTGACTGCAGACTACAGTGTAGTAGAGCAGTGGTGTATGTACACTGCATTCTCCTTTTTATTATTATTTACCATTCACTGTAGTTTAGAAGAACAGGGGAGACTTCTCAGGGCAGGATACCGACAAACACAGATCAGCTGTGTGTTTGTTTTCTCATATCAGCTATTTTTAATGATTATGTCTTTTAGTAATGTACACTTAGTCATAGAGGCTCAGAGTCAGACTAGTAGAGTGTGAAGTCCTAATGTAGCACATTTATAGCGTTACACGTCTCTCTGTATAAAGCTAGGAGGATATGCTGGAGCTTAAGCTAGCCTAGGTAGTTAACGTTAACTAAACGCTAATGTGGGAAGTTAACACTCTACCTACATTAACCAGAATGGCCTGGGTGGGTGGGGCTTAACTTAAACAGCCAATAGCTGTCTAGATCCGGCCCAAGCATAAAAATAGGTCCAAAAGTTTTGCGCAGCAAAAAAAGAAACTCGCGCAGCAAAAAAGTAAACCCTCGCACTAAGAAGCAAAATCCGTAACGGGGTCTAAAGTTTTGCGCACCAAAAACTAACAACCCATAAATGAGATTTTGTAATTGAGAATGCGTGGATTTTGTTTTTTGGTGCACAAAACCTTTGATCCTATTTTGACGCCATAGAAAGAGAGAAGTAATGAACGTTTCAGTGAACGTCCACAATAAAATATTGCAAAGTATAATTTTGGTCCCAAGTTTAAACCAATTGACTGGTGAAACCTCAGTGATTTGAAGATTCTGACCTGAAGTGTCCGATTTGAACAAGTGCACAGATTTTATGAATTAGCAGAACATTAACGCAGCTTAGCGTAGCAGATGTAATGTCCTGTAAGTACTGTCACATCAAGGCGAAAACTGATCTTCCTGCCCAACAGGTCCATTGCAATTTTTATTGCTAAACAGCCAAGTTGCCAGATGTGAATCCAGGTTTGTGCATGCTGTAGCCAAGATGCAGCATTTCTTTGATTGTTAGTGAATAAAAGGGTTTATAATGGCGTTATGACAGTATTACACTGATTTGTAAAAAATAAAGGAATTGATTGTAGAGGCTGTAAATATTCCCACCCCTAACAGAGCTGTGCGATTCAAAATAACCTCCGTGTTAATGACATGACTTTCTTTTTTTTCCTTTTTTTTTTCTTGTTCATTGTCAGAGCCAGCAGAACTCGTCAGGGCTCGCGGCTAAAGGGCCCTCCGATCAGAACAGCTTCAGCAACATTCCGCTCGAAGGGAAGCAGCACACACCACTGTACGAGAGGGCTTCTCCGAACCATGCCGAGCCGGCCTTTTTCAACGCCTCGTCCACTTCCTCGTCGTCCGAGAACGAGGAGAACACGGGCCCCACTGCCAAGTGAGTTGTAAATGTCATAGACTCATCGTATTATTTATTTTATTTTTTTGCTTTCACTTTAGAGATATAAATCAATTTTGGCGCCAAGTAATAAAGAGCATCAAGATTTTGATGATGGAAGCAAATCTTTTTTAACTGCTTTTAACTGCTGCTTTTAACAAACAGAGGTTTGTGATTTAGATCGCTAGCTTTAGATTGTGCTTCACTGTACAGTGTCAAAAAAACAGAAAGCAAAATCAATCCAACAGCTCAATGTGTTTGTTGGAAAAACAGTTTCCATTTATCCGAACTGTATCCACAGTGCGGCTGAACAACAACAACAACAAAGTCGCCGACTGTCTCTGGTCATTAAATATCATGTTTAGGGACGAAGCAAAGAGGTTCCTCTTGCTTTGATCATTTTTTTGTACGTGTAATAAAGTTTTACGATCTGAAATCATCGCCGTCGTAGATTTGTGTGAATGACTTTGCTCGGTTAAGTGACGTGAGCTGTGTGTGTGTACAGTAGATCCACATGTGTATGATTTTAATTGTAAACAGAGAGCCGTTGTCTGTATTGTGTGTTGATGATTTATACAGAAGACGAGCCAAGTTTATTATTTAAAGTATAAAATTATAGTAAGAAGAAGGGCCTTTTTTGTCTTTCCTCAGTTTTCTCTGAGTAATAATGTATGATCGAGCGACGTTGCGAACCCCCCTCCCCCACCCTCCCCCACTTTGTCCCACTCTGTCCCACTCTGTCCCACTCTGTCCCACTCTGTCCCACTTTGTCCCACTTTGTCCCACTTTGTCCCCACATCCGGTGGGTTCGGTTGCTGACTCTAAATCCACGTAATCATTACTTTTGATTCGTTTCTTTTTCAGTCATATAAGTGACCATAAAGGATGGGACAAACAAAAAGATCAGGTGAACAGCGTGCCAGAGGGAGACCTGGAGGACCAAGATAAAGTGGGTGATGTCCATTCCCAGAATCGAATGGCCTTATTCACAACAGCTGACATGCTTATAATGCGTTCATAACGTGTCGTTTCCTTTTCACATAATGATCCGCTTACTCTTTTCTGTCTCTCTGTTCAGCCTGACCACGCTGTGACCTCCCCTATGGGTCAAGGCCCAGAGGTCGGAGGTCACCCCGGAGTCAATGCCCAGATCCCGTCACTGCTCTCGATGCCAACTAGAAACCACATGGACATCACTACGCCTCCTTTGCCTTTGGTGGCACCCGAGGTGCTGCGAGTAGCCGAACACAGACACAAGAAGGGCCTCATGCACCCTTACATCTACCACATCCTCACTAAGGTCTGTGTCCTGGCTGTTACAGCATCGAGCAGACTACGTATTAGAATCAGTAAATCCTCGCGTAGCCGTAGACTAGGTTTTTCTTCACGGTCGCACATGTTGACCGCCAGCCTGGTTTTCTTCTCCCCCCGACCTGCAGGGAGAGATTAAACTGTCAGTCGCAATCGAAGATGAAGCTAATAAGGAGCTGCCGTCCGCCGTACAGCTGTACCGACCCATCCGCCAGTATGTCTATGGTGTCCTCTTCAGCCTGGCTGAGGCCAAGAAGAAAGCTGAGAGACTCGCGATGAGGAGAAATCGCCTTCCTGAATGTAAGTAGCACCAACAAAATCATATATCATAAATGTACTTAATTATCCGTCCTCCTTTCTTCTCGTCTTATTCTAAAGTAACTCACATTTGGCCTGTATCTGATTTAGATATGTGCTGGTGTACTGGTATGTTATAGATGTAGTAGTGATGGCAGGATAAAAAGAAAAAAATTATATTTTTAGCTATTTAACAATTAAAAAAAAACAAGTGCTGCTTCTATATTACACTGATAAGCTTTGTAAAGGCTTGGAGTAATTTGTGTAACTATTCCATTACTGGTGTAATTAATGTTACACCACACACTTTTATGCAGGATAAAAGTTAATCTTTCAGTGTCTGGTGATTCGATTCGATTCCGATTTTTGGTGTCACGATTCGATTCAGAATCGATTTTTGATTCAGGAACAATTTTTTTTTAAATTTAGTTTAAATTCTGTGGTTTACAAGATAAAAAGACAACATAAACAAATAGAACATTTATTTAAAACAATTCTTTTAGGATGATTTGTATCAAATCATCAGTAAGGTTTTACATCATTTTGTATTTATACCAAAAACAGGATTGTGATAAAATTCTTTAACTGTAAATGAAACACAGACTTTAAAGTCATAGTGCGCTAGTCCGCTAGCGAGGAGCTGCTAACTAGCTCGCTGTACCAAGGCCTAGACGGCCTTCTTCTACGGTGGCCTAGTGGACACACAATGTGATTATGCAGTCCGCTCGGGAGTCGGAGCAGCAAAAAGAAACATTTTAAAATCGATTTTTTTGAATTGGCATTTTGAATTGATTCAGAATCTCCAGAACTAGCAATGGCGATTCTTTAAAGAATCATTTTTTTCAGCACCCCTATTAAGATGTGTATGTATGTGTGCGCCAGTCGTGGGAGGAACACAGCGCATAAAATCATACAGACGTCCGTTAATCAAACATCAGAATGGAGAACAAGTGGTCCGTCTGACTCTGAATGTTGGACAGATTTAACACAGGACAGAAAAACACGTGTGCAGAGGACATGCAGACTGAAACGTCTTGATAATGAGAGACATCAGAGGAGAACGACCAGGCTGGTCTGAGTTTAACAGAAGGTCTGGACCTCATTCTGGTGTTTGACATAAAGAGAAAAACTGAGGCTCCTGATCTGCGTCTGTATGATTTTGTGCATTGTCCTGCTACCTCATGGTTGACTGATAGAATAAGTGAAAGATTGAGTAGTTTGTAGTGTGTTAGGGTATAAATATTAATTAATATTTTATAGTAAAACGTTTTAGGAATATATTTGTAAGTCTGATGCGAAATCAATTGTTGCACAGAGCTCTGTGCTAGAATATTTGCATTGTTTTACTTTTTTTTTTTTTTTTTTTAAAAAGGCGGATAAGCAGAAATACATTATGTACTCGTTTATAATGATACAGACTGCTCATCTCCATCTTTTCCTGGATTACAGAGATTGTCTGTAAAGAAAAAGCTAATAACAGTTGTTTGCTAGGTTCCCTAAGCTCAGACATTCCACACTAAGTCTTGCTTCTTAAGCCAGCAAATGCATTAAAATATTTTCTTTGACAGAAGACAGAAACCGTGTCAGTCAAGTTTCTGTTTGGCAATTCAGAAAACAGTGATTTAGGCTACTGTAAAAATATAAACAGAGAGACACCAAAACATTGTTTGTTCTTGACAGAAACGTTCAGGGTCTGTTCAGGACAGACGTATGCTTACGTTAAACAAACCACACTAATGCCGGCCTTACACCGGGCGACTTTCAGGCGATTTCACTGTCGCGGACAAATTTCCAGCGTCGGAATAAAATCTCTAAAATCACATTTGAGTGTTCTGTTAATAAAAGAAACACAAAATACTGAATAGGCTTAAATATTGACAATGAAAATATCGAACGAGTTGTTGCTATGCAACAGTAAATATTCCCAAGTTTGGAATAAAAAATTGCAAATAAGTGTAGATTAAAGGAGCTAAACGTTTTAAATAATTTTAATATTATTAATTTCTCGTTTTGTATAAACACAAATACAAAACAACTAGCGGTTTGTGCGCATAAACCTCGCCGTTACTTAGCAGCCCGTCACTTGTTACTTAGCAGCAAGTCACTCGTTACTTAGCAATGCGTCATTAGTTGCTTGGCAACTCGTCAGCAGAGTAATAAAATTTGGTGCGAGAACCAATCAGATTGCAGGGTCGGAGCTAACTGTGGTCAAATGAGAAATAATTTCAAAAGCCGAGTCAAGCCTTGTAAATAGTGACCCTGAAAAAAGGTCCCCAGTCTTTGCGTAACCGTAGCCTGTGACTAGTCTGTAACTAAAAAATGGTTAGCACTTGACCACATGTATTTCACTACAATTCTCTTCATAAACATTATACTGTTTGGGTCTTTTAGTGTCTTTTTTTTTTTTGTGTGTGTGTTCAGAATCAAAAGTAGCTGCACCGAAAGAATCTGAAAATATTTAAACTTTGTGATGGCTAGAAATCAGTGTGCAGGCATGTTGTGCACCACCTTTATAAATAAAACCCTTTTTTTGAATGATCTGCTCATCATACGTCTGTAGGTGTAACATGAGCGTAGCCGTTTTATAAGCGTGACCTTGCACATGGCGGGAATGAGCGCAGTAAATATACACCAGCAGCCGCAGAATCCTTACCCTCTCTAGTTTGCCTGTTCCGTCTAATCACAGATCAGCCTGTTATTGTAAAAGAGTGGGCGGCCTGCAAGGGTAAATCTCCACACACCCCTGAGCTGGTGGAGGCGCTGTCCTTCCGCGAGTGGACCTGCCCCAACCTGAAGAAGCTGTGGCTGGGCAAGGCCGTGGAGGACAAGAACCGGCGCATAAGGGCTTTCCTGGCCTGTATGAGGTCTGATACTCCAGCCATGCTGAACCCTGCCAACGTGCCCACACATCTCATGGTGCTCTGCTGCGTGCTGCGGTAAGAGAACTCGCGCACACACACACGTACGTGCACACACACACGCCCAGCTTTAGGCCTACATCCCAGCCAAACGTCAATGTTATAAGAGTATGTTTATGTATAAGTGTAATTCACCCTTTTGTGCTTAGTGTGTGTGAATATATACAGAGTGGGTCAAACATCAGGATACAACCAAGTAATTGGTGAGGGGGGAGGGGTGGGGCTAGAGCATGGCCGCCGTTTTGAAAGCCGCCATATTGGATCAAGGGCAAGTTTTTCCAAATGAGAAGGTGGTCATGTGTCCTGGGACTTTTGATTCAGCCTGTATATCTATCTAATCTAATTAAAGTCCACTATAAATAAAGGTAACGATATATTTTGCATTCTTTACATATGATATATTTCAAGCCTTTCAGTTCTACTTTTGGTCAGTATGACTTATGGCTGATGAAAATCAGGAACGCAGTATCTCAAATTATTAGAATATTTCAGCGTGTTCATTTATACACTCAATACTTATAATGGGGCCAGCCGTGGCCTAGTGATTAGGGAACCGGTCTTGTGACTGGAAGGTCGCGGGTTCGATCCCCATCCAGAGCAAGACATGACTGAGATGCTCTTGAGCAAGGCACCTAACTTCCCCAAATGCTCCCCAGGAGCCGTGGATTGAGGCTGCCCCCGCCTCGCTCCGGGCAAGTGTGTTCACTGCCCCCTAGTGTTCACTTGTGTGTGTGTGTGTGTGTGTGTGTGTGTGTGTGTTTCATGGCACGGATGGGTTAAATTCAAAGGTCACATTCCTCTGTGTGCAAACACATTAGGCATAACTTTCACTTTCACTTGGTTGCTGCTCCTTTACTACAAATTACTGCATCATTCCAATGTGGCATAAAGGCAATCAGCTTGTGGCACTGCTCAGATGTTATTGAAGCCCAGGTCAATCAAGTGCAGTAACATCACTGGTCATTAAACCACCTGGTGGTAGGTTTGGGACTGAGTCCTAGTGGAAAAGAAAATCAGCTTCTCTATAAAGCTTGTCAGGGGATGGAAGCATGAAGTGCTCTAAAATCTGGACTTTGGACGTGATAAAACACAATGGATCATCATCAGCAGATGCTGTGACATCCAAAACCATTAGACTGTGGAAACTTCACAGTGATATTAAGGAATGTGTCAGTTTGAGACGTCTTTGTGTCTCAGCCTCAGTCCGTCTCGTCCAAGTTCAGCACTACGTAAAGAGCCAGCAGTGAAAGTGAACTATTTGCCTACTGTGCTTGCACACAGAGGAATGTGACCTCCGCTTTTAACCCATCCATGCAGTCAAACACACACACACACCAGTAAACACTAGAGGGCAGTAAACACACTTGCCCGGTGCAGGGGGGCAGCCCCAAACCACAGCGCCCAGGGAGCAGTTGGGGGAGTTAGTTGCCTTGCTTAAGGGCACCTCAGTCGTGTCTTGCCCTGTGACCTCCTATATATTCTAATAATTTGAGACATTTAAATTATTTAATTATTATTTAAAAATGGCTTTTTCATGTATTAAATATAAATATAGAGAGTTTGCAGATTTTTTTTTAATTAGATAAAAAAATACTGTACTACTGTTTTAAGATGTGTGTGTGTAATTTAAATGAAATGTACTCATGGTCATTATATATGATTACTTATTCAGCTCAGACGTCTTGCCGTTCACTCTGATGTAACTGGACAGTTCATGCAGATTTTACGAATGAAAATCCTGTAATGTTTTGGTCTATGACTTGATCTGTATCTAGAGGACCAGTCCATATCAGCAGGTGATCTGCTTGGTTCCTGTCCGTTTTGTATGTTTGTATTTCACCCCTTTGTGTTTTGCTTCAGGTTTATGTTACAATGGCCAGGAGTAAGACTTTTGCGTCGTAACGAACTCGATGCTTTCCTAGCCCAAGCACTTTCTCCTAAACTTTATGAGCCTGACCAGCTGCAGGAACTGAAGGTGATTGTGTGGCGACTGTCGTATGTGGAATGTCCTGGGAAAAAAAAACACCGCCCGAGATTTATTTTCAGTACAGTTTATTGTCTCTGGTTAGTTTTGGAGTTAAAGAGAATTAACCGTCTGGCACAAGTTGAGCGGGAGTTCGCTTTCCCAGGACGCTCCACGTTTCAAATTGAAGTGCTTAGCACAGAACGTTAAAGCATGCTTTAATGTGTTCGCTGGCTTTAGCGGAAAATAAAAAATTATGTTTTTTTTGGTCTGTGAATTAAATAAATAATTAAAATAAATATAAGGGAATCTGTTTATGTTTGTGTATGTTTCCTATACCTTTTGGTTCTGTTGTTTCTGTCAGTCCGTCTCAATTGCTAAACTTGTTCATGACCGCACATGAACACTGGCTGATCGCTTTAAGCCTTCCACACTAGGCGCATGCTTTTGTCTGGAGCGTGTGTGTATAAGGGCTGGGCAATACGACCGAGTTATAGAGTTATCAGTAAAGGCTTGACAAATGATGATTCCTCACTTCAGGGAATAAAAGCCAATAATAAACGTAAAGAAGCCTGATGTTAAGAAGCTTAAGATATTGTGTAAATGTGATAAATGTAACCATGAAGTAATCACTGTATTAGGTGTAGGTTTTATTATACAATACAGTATTTATTTAAAGTATTGTTATGACGCAATGTAAAACAAAGACGGTCATCACAAGAACCCTGATACAAAATAAATTTAAATATCTAAAAATTGTGGGTGATGTCTTTTGGTTAATTATTATTATTATTACTAGTATTAGTATTAGAATTATTATTATTATCCAAACAGGGTTATACTTATTTTCTATGTATTTCCCAGCCCGTGTGTGTGTGTGTGAGAGAGAGAGTTTGTGTCTCCATATTTGCTCTGTGCTGCTTGGCTGGCTGTGTAGGTTGCCTCTACCTGCTGTGATCCCTCCCCCTCATGCTCGGTCCTGCTTTCCTAGCCTTTTACTTTGTGCTTCACTGCTGCTTGACTGGGACGCTTGCTTTTTTCTTTTTTTTTCTTTTTTTTTCCTCCCCCATTTTCTCCCCCGATCTAACAATCGTCTTCTTGTCTACAGATTGAGAACCTGGATGCACGAGGTGTACAGCTGGCAGCGCTCTTCATGTGTGGCGTAGACATGGCGTTGCTGGCAAATGACGCCTGCGGTCAGCCAATACCCTGGGAGCACTGCTGCCCGTGGATGTACTTTGATGGCAAGCTGCTGCAGAGCAAGCTGATCGGGGCCATGCGAGAAAAGGTCCCACTCCTCGACCTCTGTGACGGTCAGGTAAACATGATCGCAACAGTTCGCCTGAAATTCGTGATATAAAACGATCTAATAATAATAAAAAAATGATCATGTATGAGAGACACAAACGTTTAAGACTGGCAGTAAAAAGACATTAAATATACAATTTGAACCAATCCCACCTGCTCCCGGACTTATTTTCTCATCTTATGCGTAGGCCGAGCTGGTCACCAAACTGGAGAAGATGCGCCAGAGTATTACGGAGGGTCTGAACTTCTCTCGGCCTCCTCACCCCCTCCCGTTCCCACCTCCACCTCCGCACGCCATGCCCTTCTACCCCCCTAACGGCACCTTCTATCCGCCTCCTCCTCTGCCACCTCCGCCGGGCCGAGGCAGGGCTATGCCAGGTGAGCAAGTGTTCACTACAAATTCACTACTCGTTGACTCTCGATGTACTTTGTAAAAAAATAATATATTTATTATTCGTAATATAGTCAGTTGAGCAAGGCACCGAATAAGCTGTGTGAATTAATAATCAGTGAATTGTGTATTTGTGAGCAGGACTCCAGCCCATCCCATCACAAGGGGGCAAACTTGAGATCGCTGGCACAGTGGTGGGGCAGTGGGCGGGCTCTCGGCGTGGCAGGGGGCGGGGCTCCTTCCCTATTCAGGTGGTGTCGGTTGGAGGACCAAGCAGAGGGTGAGCTCCAGTGAACTATTCCTGCACATCACCATATATAGAGACGTAACACATTCATGTTTTCACTAATTCTACACAAACCCCAGGAATGAGTTTGTCTTTGAGTTGTCTTATTTTTTAAAAGCCATGGTCTACAAACGAGTATCTGTTTTTCACCTGGGAGTAGCAAAAGAGTTATAAAGCAGCCGTTAAGACATCTCTTCGGATCACGTCGCGTATTTTATAATGATAAAATACGATTAATCCAGCTGCCATGGCACGTAAAGTTTTCCTGAACTTGAACCTTGTCTCTGTTGTATGTAGACGACCAAGAGGTGTCATTTCAACCCCTCTTATAAGGACCTTTGGTCGGGGAGCCAGATACTATGGCAGAGGTTTCAAAAGTCAGGGACCGTACCAGGTTAGTCACACTAATCATTATTTGCCTCCTGTTCCTTGCTTTTCATACCACTGTGCTGGCGGCACATCTGTTCAGTTTGGACATATCAGCTTTCCAGATGTTTATGTTGCATTTGTGCCTCGTCACGTTCATCAAAAAAAAAAAAAAGCACGTCCGTATTGTGCAGATAGCAGATGATAAAGTGTTGACGACATGTTTTTGTTTGAATAATCGAATTGAAATATTGGAAAGTTAGTTAACTGAAGTATATTTACAATAAATTTGTAATTTATATGTGTAATATGAATGTAATGATAACCTGTTAATGCCCCTAATGTCTTTTGTCATATATAA
>JAOVVF010000001.1:20180801-20198462 GCA_028565595.1 Duopalatinus emarginatus
GAAAAAAACCTTACCTGGTCTTTTTCCAGTCTTCAGCTGTCTAGTTTGGGCGAGTCTGTGCCTCAGATTCTTATTCTATATATAGACGGCATCATTTTCGTTTGCATTGCATCATGCCATGTCAAGATGTGTGTATGTATGTATCACTAGTGATGATAATGATCTTGATGATATTGATAATTGATCTCAGGGAAAGCGATCTACTCTTACACGGCGAAGTGTTTTAAACATTCATCGTCGTTTCACTTTCATCTTCTTGCCCAGTTGGAAGCAATTACCAGTTACTTAAAACATTTACTGCCCTTCTGTCATGACTAAACATGTTCCTGTGAGTTACTGTTACTACTGAGGCTGTAAGTAAGCATCAGTAATGTATCAGAAGCATCCCGGAGTCGCCGTTTTCCTGACTTTAGTCAGCCGTCTGAGATTCTCCATCAGCATGTTGTTTATTATGACCTGACGTGATGCTTAAGAGAGCTGTGAAACCTTATTAGCATGAAATCTTCTATTCCCTTAAAAATAAAATGACTTCAAAAGCTTCCTATTTATTGGCAACCTTACGTAAGTTTTTAGAACTTTTTTAAACAAGGGTGCCAGTAGTTTCGGATCTCACTTGAGTTTTAGTTGAGGTTTGAGGTTTTTGTCTTTGTAGTTAATTAACCTAATTTCTAAATGGAAAAAAATATATTTAAACAAAATCATATGTGTATTAGTACCGTTACTAATCTGAACTACATGTAACTGACACATGCTCCTGTGTATATTATTCTGACTTCACCAGCGGCTTTGGAAAACTTAACCAGTCAACCGTCATGGTTCCTGTTTGACTGGGGAATAAATATGAGGTGACATAGAGGCCCAGTTCCCTTCCATTCATCAGCATTGGGGACATGAGAGAATATACAAATGAAATGAGATGTAAGTGTGTTGGCCTACATTAAATTAGGCAATCTCTGGATCTATTTTTAGGGCAGTATTTGGAAAAAAAAAAGGTTTAAAACAACTAGATGTATTTTGTTACTAAGTAAGGATGAGGTGGATGGTTTGAAAGACAAAATGTCTCCAAGGATGATACCGATTTAGGGTCACCAAGTCGCCAAATCTAAAAAAAGGAAGATTTTTATTTCTTTTTGCTTTGAGGCAGGTTTGCCAACATTAAATGTAACATTTTGACATTTTACACTGCTATGAGATTCACCCAAAATTCAACATATAATACAAATATAATACAAAACTTTGATATTGACTACATGCCCCACCTCTTTTCACCAATCCCACATATGTAATCTTTAGTCCTGTGTTCATTCTAACTGGATTTTACTTCTTGAAATTTGTGGTGCCATTACCTTCTGTCATGGCGTACATGTACACTTCTTTCAAACAGAAAAAAAACAATCCCCAAAGTTATGTATGGTGGCGGATTCAGGATGTTTAATTCAGATGCTCTATAATCCATGTTAAGACACATGGCATGAAGTACCGGAAGTTTTTTAATGACGTTCCTGGTGCCCTTTCCAGTAAGCTACAGTAATTCACACTGATCCAAAACATAAATCCAAATCCACAGAAAATATGACCACAGAATGAAACTTTGGCCATGGCTTCCGAATCCGGTGACCTTAACACAGCTGAAAACATGTGAGCCGAAGAGGAGGGTTGGTGGAAAAAGAACAAAAGTGCCTGAAAATGGTGATATTGTATTAGGTTAGATTGATATTCTGTATTAGGTTGGTGTGGTACAGTGGCAACATCATTGGTTCCCATGTGAGAGACCTAGGTTCGATTCCTGGTCTGTGCAACACCAGTAAGGGTCATTGGGCAAGACCCCTAACACTACGTTGGCCTACCTGTAATACCAGTAACCTTGTAAGTTGCTCTGGATAAGAGCGTCTGCTAAATGCCTTAATTGTAAATGTAAATTCAAGACTCAAGAGTCCACACATATTTCAATCTATGATTCACCTCAAAACATTTTCATAAGTCTCTACAGGTGCCGGATACTGAATTTGGGGTTTCCATTAGTTGTCAGTTATAATCATCAAATAAAAATAAAAAACGGAATTTCTAAAATAAATCAACTTTTTCATGATATTCTAATTTAATGACCAGCGCCTGTATACACCCATTTATACTCAGGGTGCCAATAATTCTGGTGACCTCACATATACGTAAAGCAGTTTAACAGGAAACCCAATAAAACAAATACAAGGTTAGTCAAAATTCTCAGGACATGTGACCACCTTCTCATTAGATAAACTTACCCTTGATCCAATATCGCGGCTTTCAGGATGGCGGCCTTGTCCCTGGTCTTCAAATACGTCATTTTCCCTTTCGTTTCGAGAACAACGCATCCTGACTGTTGACTCACCCTGTAGTTGTTTTGATGGACGATGTGAAAGAGGATGGTTGGAGCAGAAGAGCGTTGATTATTAACCTGCTGCCTGATTCAGGATGAATCTTGTCTTTCACTGAAGATGATGATTATAGGGGCTGTGTTGCCTACATATGAACAGAGTGCATAAAGTTGATTTACATTTATATTGAACAATGCTCGTATCCACTGCTTAGTCATGAACTCTTAATATATCCAAAGCTAGTCTTGTTAGCTCAGTTCTGCCAGAAACGAGCCTGACGATACTCAGTACAAACATGGAAAAAGTCCTATAACCAGAACTGTACTTGACACCGGATTTCACTTTTTTTTTTTTTATTTTTTTTTTTTAAGGCTCACAATGTGAACGAAGCGAACACACAACATCAAGCTCTCTGCATATGGCAGTAATATCCTGCTGGAGACCAGCCCACACGGGTGACTCCTAACGAAATATTTACTTCTCACTTGGTATGGCTCCCTCTACTGTCAGGAATGTGAAACAGTCTGCATGGGCACACGGAGAGGCGTGTTAACGCTCATATTTGTACAGCTGCAGAGATGCAGAGATGAACCAGTGCTATTGGTGAATGAGATAAATTTGGGATCTTCATAGGAACTCGGTGTATATTTTTGCTCCGATCTGTGTAGCGTCGTACTCGTATGTTCATCATGATTCATTCACTTTAGCCATAATAGCCATTTATACCATACAAAGACAAGCATTAAAAGAGGAATCCGTCGTTGTAAACGTGTTCCTACATCCATAATGATCAACTTTACAGACCCCAGGCTGGACCCTAAGCTCCCATTAATGTCTTTGTGGAGTATTGTATGTTCTCCCTGTGTCTGTGGGGGTGTCTGTTCTCCAGGTTTGCTGATGTGATTGCCTCTAGCTGTGAATGGATGTGTGTGTATGTGTGTGTGCATATGGTGCCCTGATAGATTGGCATCCTGGTTCTCATACCTGGTTCTTCTGGGATATGCAGTCGATCCATCGAGACCCTGTGCATGATAGAGTAGTTGCTGAAGATAAATAAATGAAGTGATTGGCGAGCTCCACCCAAGGGTGTGTTTTATACATTATGAAGAGAATCAGATACATATAAAAACATGATGAGTAAACAAATACAGTCGTCCCTAGTTTATCGTGGGGGTTACGTTTCAGAGTCTCCCGCGATAAGTGAAATTTAGCATAGTAGAGGCGGTGTATTATTTTAGTAATTACGTATATTTTAAGGCTTTATAAACCAATAAGGAGTTCCCTTATTAAACTTTTCAGTCTCGTACTACAGTACATACTGTATTGTATTGCAATGTATTGCATTGTTGTCGTTTTTTAAACTAGCGAAATAGCGAAGCCACAAAAGTCAAAGCGCAAAGTAGCGAGGGACGACTGTATGCTCAAAAAAAAAAAAAACTGTCACTTGATCAACATGTTTTTTACGCATTTAAAAAGAAAGTTATGTAAAAATAACATAATGCAATCACAAGTAGGCTGATGTGTTTTCTCATTTGTACAACACTTAAATATGGTGTTACTTCATTAGTGTCATGTTAGCACTAATGTTCGTGTGTAAAAGACTTGCGCGGGTTTGTCAGTAACAGCCGTGTGAAGTAACAGCTGGCGTGTTTACCATGCACACTACATTGCACAATATAATAATGAATATAATAGTCATTTATTAATAATTCATTATTTAATTGATTGCTGTAAAATCCCAGAGCGTTGTGTATGTTTGAGCTATTTTATTGTTTTGAATAATACCTAGCATTACAAATTCACGTTAGCTGAAAATAGCGAAAACCATGTTGTGCTGAAGTGTCTCGTGTTCAGGGAGTTGTAAAAGGGAGCGAGATCGTTTGAGAGGAATGTGTAGGCTTGTGATTTTTTTTTCTTACATTTCCAAAAAGGACAAATAGCTCTGTTAAATATTACAAAATAAAAACTTTATGCTATTGTATAGGTGCAAATCGACTGATTTATTATTATTATTATTATTATTATTATTAAATGCCCCCAATGGACTGGAATCCAAAACTATAAAAACTAACTGAACTCACGGTATAAAAATACAAATACAAATACAATAAAAACCATTCAGCCATAACATTATAACCACTGACAGGTTACGTGAATAAGATTAATTACGTCATCGAACGTTGCCTGTCAAGGCATGGGATAATATTAAATAGTAAGTGACCAGTCAGTTGGAAGCCGGAAAAAAAAATATGTAAGGATCTGAGTGACTTTGACATCTGAGCATCCCTAAAACTCAGGTCTCGTCAGATGTTCCCTGGAAAGGTTAAGTGGTCCAGGGAAGGACAACCGGTGAGCAGGTGACTGGGTCATTAATGCCTGTGGGAAGGTAAGGCTAGCCCCAAAAACAGTTCAGGAATAGTTTGGAAAAATCATTTGATGGACAGTTCAAGGTGTTGGCTTTGGCCTCCAAATTCTCATTCTAATGAGGTATCTACAGGATGTGCCAGGACGGAGCTGTTTTAGGAGCTGGTGGTCTGGGGAATTGTCCATGGTGGACTTGGCACTTTGTTTATATGTTTAGGTCTATCTGAAATGTCTCATAAGGTCCATCTTTTTATGTTTTCATTGTGTTGTAGCTGTGTGGGAGTGGATGAGGATGACGCACCAGATATCGACATTTACCACTGCCCCAACTGCGAGAAGACACACGGCAAATCCACCTGTGAGTTCCTTCAAAACCTTTCACTGTTTTAGGTCACTGAACTTAAAACTATACCGGTGTCTCAAGTTCCATTGTGTCACAGCGCTCAGACATTCAATTAGCCACAGGACAGGGTCTTAAGTTTTGATCATTATTTATGTAAATGCTGTGATTGTTGGAAGAAAAGCTCAGAGGAACATTTATCTGGAGCTCCAGCTGCTCAGAATGCATAATTCTGACTTTAGATTTGGGATTTATGAGAGGACCTATATATTATGTAGCATCTGTGATATCAGAATTACAATTTGTGTGTAATAATTAACTAGTGTTATGTTATGCAGCCCCGTCTGTATTGTGTATTATTGTGTTGTACATACCCCCCCCCCAAAAAAAAAAAACCCAAACAAAATTAAATAAAAAAAAAATTAGATGCATAACCTAATAAATTGCTAGCGATTTTTATTAAATATCAGAAAATCTCAATATCAATAGTAGAATATTTATTTTTGATGTATTTATGTTTTTATATGTATTTATAATTATGAATTTAGCGAGTGCAATAAACGCACACCATTAAGGCCATTTCTCAGGAATTTAAGACTAAACCAGACATTGAGGGTGAACCAGGGACATTGGTTAAACTGTGTTTTTTCCCTTTTCTTCGCAGTGAAAAAGAAAAAGAACTGGAATAAACACGACACAGGGCAAAGTGGAGACGTCAAACCGGTTCAGAATGGCAGTCAGGTGTTCATAAAGGAACTGCGCAGCAGGACGTTCCCCAGGTACAGCTGACTTTGACTTACTTTTCATAATTACCTTATATTTTATTCACGTTAATAGAGCTTGCAGAGTCGAATAGAATAGAACAGAAGAGAGTAATCGAATATAACAGAATAGACATTTCCACACAGCACAGCAACAACAAAAATATATCACGTTATACAACAGTTAGTTCTGATCTTACAATCTGATTGGTTGAGAAGCATTTTAATTTTTTTCTAACTAACGCTGATGCGTTAACAAGTAATGAGTGATGCGCTGCTAAGTAACGAATTGCGCGTTGCCAGTAAAGGCAAGGTTTATGCACACAATCCGCTAGTTGTTTTGTATTTGTGCTAAGTTATTATAGATGATTTCAGATAATGTGACCTGCTTAATTGCATTTTTTTTGCTAATATAAGTTGGTAGTTTTACGGCAGGCTAGGAAATTTTTACTGTTGCATAGCAACAGCTCATTCGTTGTGAAACTACTTTTTGGCAGACGGTTTTGTCTATAATAAAGGATATTCAGTCTGCAATTTTGGGCTTCTTTGATTTATTTTCTTTCTTTCTTTATAATTTTTTCTATGTTATTCAGTGATAACACACTCCCTCTCGTGTTCTGTTGCGTAACAGAAATGGTCTATTATGTATAAAAATAAAGAATTAAACATTTGACATTAAAACATTTTGTTTTAAAATAAATATTATTTTTTTATTTCGCATTTAAAGTATTTATTATTAAAACTGTTAAAAATATATCATACACATAAATAACCATGGCATTTTAGTGATGCCTTCACAGTGACTGTACGATATCAGCTACATGATACTCATAACACACTCTTTTACTTAAATGTCAGTTCACAGTACATACAGTGAATATAATTTGATTTAAAGTTTTATTAGAAATCTGCTGGGACAGACAGAGATTTTCTGTCGTATTTCCTATCCTATCCTGAACGTTGTCGACAATAAGACCTTAAATATGTAGTATATGAAATGGTGTTGGCACCATTTAGAACTTACTATGTGTTCCTTGCAGCTCTGAGGACGTGGTGGTCAAGCTCAGTGGGAATCAGTTGACCTTGGACTATCTAGAAGAAAACGGCTTTAACGAGCCCATCCTGATCCAGAAGAAAGAGGGCCTTGGGATGACCATGCCTGCTCCCACCTTCTACGTCAGTGATGTCGAAAACTATGTTGGTAAGGACTTATAAATTTGATATGCTGATGACAGTAAGACCTTCCTGCTTTCTTTTGTAATAAAATCAGTGATAAATAAAGAAAATAGTAAGTTCACAGTGTGATGGTCTAGTATAGAAACGTGTCACCAATCTTCGGCCACCAGAGGGAGCCATTCTGGAGCTCCTCTGGCGATCGTTAGGGGACGACCCGACTGAGGCTCATCCGCTCCCTCTGCACTCACCAGAGGAAGCCAACAGCCCAGACCTTCTGCCTGCACCCGAGGGCGAACTGCCTGTAGTTCTAATCCTAGGAGAGGAACTACATCTCCCAGGTCATCCTTGGGCAATCAGCACAGACGAGGTGCACCTGGCTGGGCAGGTATTCAAGAGAGGCTCAACCAGGGCTCCTCGTCACACCCTTTTTTGTTTTCTTTGTGCTCTCTTACACGCTTTGTCAGGGACAGAGGTAACTCCGGGTCCAATAAGGATTCTGTGGTAGGCCAACAGCTGAGGTAAAAAAAAAAAATCTTCCTTCTCTGTTACCTCTTTGGGTCTTCCTCATGGCTTGAGGTGCCGAGGTTCCTCTGCCCGGTTCGCTTCCTCGGCTCGCCTTCACCGGCAGTCTTTTCTCACTCGTGCCCATATGCTACCCCTTGCTCTGGGCAAGTGTGTTTACCGCCCCCTAGTGTTTAGTGGTGTGTGTGTTTCACTGCACGGATGGATTGAAGGCGGAGGTCACATTCCTCTGTGTGCAGTCACAGCAGGTAAATAGTTCACTTTCACTTTCAAGTCCCCGCGTCAGCCCCGCCCCTTCGGGTCCCTTACGTAATCATAACAACTAAAACATTGCGTTCGGTTCGACATCATTACAACTTTACAATTTTAATTGTAAAGTTTGTATGTTGTTTAAATGTGTATTGTGATTATTATTATTATTGCATTGTTAACTTTAATTGTTAAAAAAGTAATTAATTATTATTGTTTTTAAACTTTTAGAGTCTGTAAGCTACACTTTAATATAAAATGTTCTGAATAATTGAACCGCTGTGCTACTGCTGTATCTGAACATTTGTAGAAGCACAGCAGAAAATTGTGATATTGTTTTGTAATGTTCACCTCGTCCCACATCATTTCCTATGCAGTTAATATAGCGTTTAAGTATAAACAAGAAGAAAATCCATCCTGTCTAATAAATAAAGTATTCCAAATAGTAGTTCATTTATGTGAGCTTGTCCGGAGTGGTGTACATGAAGCTGCCCTCAGAAGTGTTCACTAGAGGGCACCAGTGCATCACAAATTTTTAACCCTGAACCAAGTTCTGCTGAGTCAGCGTATACGTTCATAAGTCATAGTGTTAAAAGGAATGTCATTTATTTCAGGGCCTGATGTACCTGTGGATGTCATTGATGTCACTAAACAGACAAACAGCAAGATGAAGTTGAAAGAATTTGTGGATTATTACTACAGCACAAACAGAAAGAAAGTGTTAAATGTCATCAATCTGGAATTCTCACAGACAAGGTGAGCAAAGCGGCGTGGATTTTCACTAACGTTCATGTGTAACGTTGTGTGTTTATACGCTACCAACAGTAAACGACTGGTTATTAAAATATGTAATAGTAATATAGTAAAATTTGTTTGTACATAAATAAAACTCAAAAACAATAAAAAAATTTTTTGTGGAAACACCTTAAATTGTAATAAAATAAAATAAAATAAATTGTTGGGGTGGGTTAAATGCGGAGGTCACATTCCTCTGTGTGCAAACACAATAGGCAAATAGTTCACTTTTACTTTACTTTCAGTTCAACTGAGCAGTCTATTGCTAGATATGGTGACGTCTCCGTTACAGCTCTAATACACACAGATCACATTATAGCTGTCATGATGGTTATATGAGTTGTTTGTCCCACCTGGCGACTTCTACTAAAATTTGGATGCACTTTTTCCCCGAAAAGAGCTCGCAGCACTGAACACATGCTAAAGTCGGTTTCTGCTTAATGCAATAGTTTGTTGGTGACATTGGCTACCATAGGCGTGGTTATGCATTAATTCTGGTGGTGATTCATTATAATGATGTTTTCAACGATCTCGGACATAAAGGCTAACAGTCCGGCTTTGCTGTTAGCACCTAAAACAAACGAGCAAGAGCTTCTCTTCTAACTCCAACACAAGACTAGTGAAGACAGCAAAATGATGGATTCAGAGTACCAGTGCAAGGCATGTGTGGTGAGCCGTGGCAAAGACTCGGCTCGGTTAGTTAGTGATGTATGGGATGATGAAATTAAAGGCGGTATTAGCATGAACGTGAAAAAAGATTTGGAAGCCGATCTGTTGGAGTGTACAGACGAGGAGCTGACGGAGATGGACAGGATAAGGGACTTAAGCTCTGCTGCATTGCTGTCTTTAGGTTACAGATTAATCAAGGGTCACTGACACCGCTATCAACAGATATTTGAACCAAATGTAGGAAACTGTAAACTAGACTGAAAATCGATTAACATGTATATCATGTAACATCACTGTTTCTGTCATCATATGTCTTCAGTTACAATAATACAGAAAACAGTTTGGTTTTCCTTACAGCTCTAATACACTGAATAAATATATCCATTCACATTTTGTCTTTATATTCTTGACATATTTTTTCCAGAATGGCTAGTATTGTTGAGAGTCCGCAGATTGTGAGGAGGCTGTCATGGGTGGCGAACTACTGGCCTGACGATGCTCTGCTCGGGAAGCCCCAAGTCACCAAATACTGTCTGATCTGCGTGAAAGACAGCTACACCGATTTCCACATCGAGTGTGCTGGTGCCTCTGTGTGGTACCATGTCCTGAAGGTATATATCCTGATTATTATACATTACATTTATTACATTAAATAAAATTTTACATCTATGTTAATAAATAAATCAGATAGATAGATAAATAGATAGATGGATGGATAGATAGATAGATGGATAGACAGGCTGATGTAGTAATAATAATAATAATAATTTTAAAAAAACAATTTAAACAAATTAACCAATAATTTTGAAAAGTATTCGCAGTAGAGGAAGATATGTTTCACTTGTTTTATTTGTTTGCATAAAACATCTAACGCATTATTACTTTTATCTGTTGATACGCCGTATTATATTATGATCTGCGTTTCCTTAATCCAATAAACAAAAGTGTTACTACATAATATTTATATTTGTATTTATACTACATAATACAACTCTGGGTGCCGCCAGAGTTGTAGTCCACGGTGCAGACTGGGAACTACAATTCCAAGGAGTTCCAGGGGCAGTTAGGCTCCATGAGGAGCACCTGGCTGAGTCTTTATTTAAGCAGAGATTTAGACTGAGCTCCTCGTCATACCTTTAGATTTCTGTGCTGTTTTGTACCAGGTGAGTGACAGGGAAACAGGTAACGGTGGACCTCGTAGAGGTTTACTGGGTAGGAACTGAAGGGTAGAGGTAATAACTAATTTTAGGTAAAGGTGTCAGGTCTGTAGTGTGACTCTCTTCCTCTATGCGTGTCTCTCTCCACACTGGAAGAGTCACCACGCTTTTGTCTCTCGGGCCCGCAAGCTTTTTCTAGTCGAGTTCAGACTCGGTTCTCTCCCAGCTAGGAAGGTCCGCCCTGCTCTCCTTCACTTATCTGCATGTCAGTCTCTGGACTTTTACATGATTCGTCGGATGCCGGGGCAAACCACACCTTCAAACCACACATGCTGGGGTGAACCACACATTGGCCTCGAAGCCAAACCTGCCTCACTTCCGACACTGGCGAAGAGTCAACCCAGGAAAAGAAAAGAATTAAATGATAAACTAAGAAACACGTAATAAAGGGGGGTGGAGATATATGTACATACACGCAAACATATACACACATCCACCCTGCCTGCTTCGGGGGGCGGAGTCACGCCGTTCTTTCGGCTGTAAACTGAAGTATCAACCCAGTATTTGGCCTTGAAACCATCCCTTCATTCCGCTGCAGTTTAGTGAGGTTTCAGCTGCCCGGGCAGCACGCTCGGTCCACCAGCTCGGGGGCGGAGCTTCACCGTGCTTCAGCAGCGCCTCCAAAGAGTTAATCTTAAAGTACAAATAAGCATTAATAACAAATAAAGGGATAAATAATAAAGAGTATACTGCCTCTCAGGGGATAAAAGAATAACAGAAAAGGAAAGAAGAGAGATGTAACCAAAGTGAAATCGGGTCTGCACACTCGGCTGGTTTGTTAATGTAATTTTTCCTTCCCATTTACTTGCTCCTTTTTTTGTTTGAGTCTGCATTAGACACCTTTGTCTGCCCTTCACTACCGGCTTGACTTTCTGTTTAGTTCGGCGTAAAGCGCCGACTCCCCTGTTACTGCACTGGGAAGCCAAGTCCACTCGCCTGTAATTCATTTCAGGGCACATAAGCACCGTTCATTTGCTCCGTGATTGAGTCATAACAGATAGATAGAACTTTATTAATCCTGAAGGAAACAGTAACATAAAACTGTACACATCGTGAACATATGTTGCGAAATAAATAGATTACTAAATAAAATAGTACACAATACAAAGAGGGCTGTATAAGAGCTCTACTGTATACAATTATGGAGTAAAAGACTATCAGATTAATTTTTATTAATTAGGGCAGGATTGGGCTTCTGTACATGATTGTCAGAACTGAAGCAGATTCATTTCATGCCACTTTGTGATGTCTGTATGTTAAGTTATTATGATTATATGATTATAATTTTATTCATATCCCATTGACCACCATCTATTTTCCTGTGAGGTTTAAAAACTTCCTTTGACAAAATAAGACAGTGGTTTCTCAGTTTAAAAACTTTCGGCCATGACTCATTTAGTGTTTCGTCGATTCAATTTGCAAGGTTTTCTCTATAAACATAAAGCAAGGCTGTGCTGCTCACTTGTTCCACAGACCTAATGCTGTAATATGTAATCAAACAGGCCACCAGAAACTTTCCACTTTCTTATGACAGCTAACAGCGGTAACGTTTTAATCCTGCAGACTGACAGGGTCAAAGTAGTTAAGGAATCATTATGCAAAAATAAACAGGTTTCTGAAGTGAAACAGCCAATAAAAAATATAAAACTGCGTTCCTGACACCAGGAACACACAGACGTCTTACAGAGCCGTGAGACGCCTTCAGTGAGTTCGAGCTAAGACGGAGGTAAACTACCAAACTAAAGGAAACGGAGAAAGGAAACACCAACAGCAAGTATTTTATTAGAGCACAAGGTATGAGAAAAGCTCCAGTTTGCCTTGGCGTCGATTCTGCAGAGGTGTGGAGCTTTACTGCTGGGGTGAAACAATAAATTCCACCATTCCGTATTTTATTATGAGGGTTGAGGGAAAAACCTACACCTCCCATAAGAGTTCATTTGGGTTGAGATCTGGTGACCTAGACTGTTATTTACTTCACGGTTTTCTTTACTGTCTCAAAAACTGTCCCATACCTTTTTAAAGTCACTGATTTTTTTTTTTTACATAATATCCCCTGATACTGCGTTAAATATGGGCAGGAAAAAATGGGCAGGTGTAAGGATCTGAGCTACTTTGTCCAGGAACAAACTCCATGTGGGTGTTCCCAGTATACAGTGATTAGTACCTAGCAAAAGTGGTCCGTGGAAAGACATGGACCAAGGACACGGACCAAGGCTCAATGATGTGCATGGGGGTGAAGGCTGCAGATCGAAAAAAGAATGCGTTGCTCATGTCTGGTTGCCAGATACCACAGAATACCCTCAAGGTCTTGTGGAGTCCATGCCTTGATGGCTTAGAGCCGTTTTAGGGAGTTGTTTAGGCAGATGGTGTTTGGATACATAATGTATGTATATACTATAATATAAATATACATTGAACAATTGTGTTATTTTTTAAGTCTGTAATGTTTTTCTAGCTTTTTTTTCTAGTTTAGATCTCACTTTCCAGTTATTGTGCATTGAGTACAGGAACAGAGCCAATGAATTATAGTATCATTTATACGTACATGATGTGATTTCACATGCATATGCAGCCAGTATACAAGACGTCACTGATAGGCTCCATAGATCGCCACTTCTTTCCGAGCTGCTTGCTCATACAACACCATTGGGTGGTGTAATATCCTCAGAGCAAAGTGCTTCGGTTCTCCTCTGACGCTCATGATTGGCTAGTGTTGCTACGATTGACAGAGAAATAGAAATGCACTCTTCCTTCACTGAAAGCATGGCTGCTCTCTAGACTCCCGGCTACGGATGGCTGTGACATCAGCCTGGTTTCAAACTTGCAATCTCTGGATGATGGGACGAATGCTGTTCAGATGCACTACTCTGGAGACTTTAGGCTGTCACTAATAGGATCCATGAATCAACAGTCTGGGCTGAGAAGGAATCAGCCACAACCTTGCTTCTTAATACTATAGCGGGGGATTTTTCGGGCCTGCTTGTACATTCATATATGAACGTATAAATCAGCCGTCTCTGCATATTCTGCATACAAAGTTAACTTTGTCACAAATGATGTCAGTTATTAGTATTATTTATAAATAATATAAAATTGTAGCCACTGAAATATAATTTCTAGGTATATTTGATGTATCGTCGCTAATTTGTCCACTTTATAGTCACGGCTTTTCCTGTGTCTGTAACCAGGGTCTCCGCGGATCCTAAAAAGTATTAAATAGTCTTAAATAAAATATATGAATTTTAAGGTCTTAAAACGTATGATTTTTCAATAATTTTCTAATAGTGGCATTACATTTTATTTGGGCGGCATTAAATTTTATCTGGGCGGAATGGAAGATAGGTATCAATATCCGACGAGATAATTTTTTCATGCTAGTTCACCAGCGCACATCACTATCTAACCAGACTGTAGAAGAAGCGTGTGTCTAGCACTGGCATCACACATTTTAGCCTATATGCACTTGGTAGAAATAGATGAAGCAGTATTTCAGAGTGGTTATTTTTCAGAGACGATCCGCAAAATCCAAGATGGGGAAATGCAGGTTTCATGCTAACTGGCTCGAGGATGGAAAGTATAGTGGCTGGTTACAAAAAGCGTCAGAGTATGAAGCAAACTTTGTAAGAAAAACATAAAATTGGGGACAGTGGGCTGTAAAGGCCTTGACGCACATATGAAAGGGGAGAAGCACAAGCGTTATGTCCACAGCCAGACAACAACTGCCCCCGTTCAGTTGTTTGTGGCACCGGTATCTAACGTTACTGCAAATGCAAACACTAATGTTACACCCGCTTCGGGATCCCACACAAGTAATGCCTTCAGTGCATTCTCCCTAACTACTACACTCAAGGCCGAAATTTTGTGTGTTTTACAAACGGTTAGCCGACATCACTCCTATACGTCCATCGAAGACGTAAGTGCTGTTTTCAGTGGTATTGAGAAGGCAGTTGCCTGATATACACTTCATGTTGGTAAATATTCACTGACTATTTTTTACTGTTGCTCAATTACAAATGTGTTCTGTTAAACTGTGTGTAGTTGATTCCATATTTTTGCCCTGGTAATGGTCTTATTTTTTTTTTCTTGAAGGTCTTAAAAAGGTCTTAAAAGTCATTAAATTTGCAGATCAAAAATGTGCAGATACCCTGGTAACTGACTTCAATTTCAAATGTAATGATTATTGATGTTATTGATACTTATAAATCTACCAACATATTATTTTTCTTCTACAGCAAATTTTTTGTACAAACTTATAAAAACACGAACATGATCGACTCCTCAAACTACCATAGTTACATGACGATAAACAACTACAAACTCGACTGCATGACCTACCGAACATCATGACCGTTAGCTGAGAACTGAGGCAATGTTAAACAGTAATAAACAGAACAATGCTCTGCTTTCTCCTGTGGAACGTTCATTAATTCTGTTTCTTTGAAATGTCAGCGGTTATTATATCCTGATTCTCCGCAAATATTTGTGGAAGCTTTAAATTCAATTCAGCTGAATGAGGACTGGAAGATCAGCGCTATAGACATGTGAATTTGAACCCAGAGCAGCAACTAGTTTTTCATTATCTGTGATTAAAATTGACAGATGTTTGCAGTGCATTATGGGAATGCAGACAGAAACTCCATGTATTAGTCTTTTAATAGGTTCCATGTGTTCCAGGTTCTGAGACATAAAATGGTCGATGTTCTAAGAAGAAGAACATCTACTAGACATTACTAATGAAGTTTATGGTGTTTAACATGTTGCCTTCATTATTAGGGTGAGAAGATCTTTTTCCTGATCAAGCCCACGTCGGCCAACCTGTCTCTGTACGAGCGCTGGAGATCCTCCTCCAACCATTGCGAGATGTTCTTTGCGGACCAGGTGGACAAATGCTACAAATGCACTCTAAAGCAGGGCCAGACGCTCTTCATTCCATCAGGTGAACATCAAATATGGGGAAGAAATCATCAAGCTGTTTTATGCGTGATGGTCAGTCAGTGGAAGTGCATGTTGAACGTCCCATTCCAGATCAAGCCACTCTTCTGGGAAGAACTTCTACTAGATTTTGAAGGATGACTTTAAGGATTTGTGCTCCTGCAGACAGAAGACTAGTGAAATCAGGCCTGATGTTTGGAGAGATGATCTGGCATGTAGTCAGTGTTCAGGTTATCCCAAAATTGTTCAGTGGGGTTGAGATCAGGGATCTCTCTGCAGGCTACTTGAGGTCTTCCACATTACCGATAGCAGCCCATGCCTTTATAGATCTTGCTTTGTGCGCAGGGGCATTGTCGCACTGAGGACATTTTAGTTAGTTAAGTTTAAATAGATACTTATGATACTTTTGTGCTTCCAGTGTTGTGTTTTTTAAAGAGAAATGCCACATATAGCTGTGATACTCAAACATATTTGGTCGTATAGTGTATATAAAAATATATTTAAATCATTTTGTTTACCCATCCGTGCCATTTTGACAGTAGCAATACAGAACTTTTTATCTATTTTCTGCAAAAAAAAATCAAGTTGGGCAAAGAGCTTGTGCAGGAACCACAGTGGTCTGCATGAAAATGTCTACAATTTTGCTAACTAACTTTATTGCTTGCTTTATTAACATAGTAAATATCAGGCCTTGATCAAGTTGTAGGATTGTTATGTGTCCATAGTGAAACAGACATAATCCTGTAATCACTGTCAGTCTGTCTGCAGTCCCCTGTACCACACTTAGAATTTGACTTCTGGGGGGGTAACTGTGCTGTAAAATGTTCTGTACTGGTGATATAACTCACAAAATGTTGAATCATTTCACGACATAAAAAGTTTTCTCAGGCCAGCACACAAATAGTAAAAAAAAGTCAATGGTGTAACCCTGCTGAACTCTGCTGTATTTTCTGTCCCTGCAGGATGGATTAATGCAGTATTGACGCCCGTGGACTGTCTTGCTTTTGCTGGACACTTTGTCCACAATCTAAGTGTTGAGATGCAGATGAGGTCAGTGACATTTCCGCTTAATCATTTAAAGGCAATGTAACAGTGTTTGTTTTTTATACATTTTTGATGGAAGATATTGCTTCAGAGTTTTTTATTGTTCCTTTAAATGATATATATAATTCCAATTTCACATAGTTTTTTTTTTAGAGTCCATAATGAAATGTCTGCAACATTCCTTGGTCAAAATGTCACATAGATCCCATAGTAGAGGTGTCTTTTTTTTTTTTTTACCTCATCTAAACCGGTTCTTTCCAAATGCTCAGTTTTAATGCCTGTGGTTTACACATGACGTGTGGACAACTACCCCCACCCGCCCACCGCCCGGGCTGAGGTTTAGACCTATAGGTGTGGACTCGTTTTGGACGTCCTTTACATTTTTCTTAATAGACTAAAACCGCTGCTAGATGCTAGATGAGTGTATTTAGGCTTACATGAAGTGAGTTATAAGGAATTGTAAAATTTTTTATTTTTTATTTTTTTAGTCAGACGCAAAGTTTTTATCACATACTTACAGGTCTGTTGTTGACTGTAACTGGGACGCTATCGTGAAAAATGAATTAAAGTTTACAGGAACCAGCGGGAACTGATCACATGATCACCAGCAGTACATTTTCCTCAATGCTGGAGCATCTGTGCTCTTTACAAACGTGTTTCTGAAGCTGTGGGTGGACGTACATGGTGAAGATACATCAGGTTAAGATATTCCAATTTTTGGTATTATTCCACCGACCCCTTCATCTATTATTAAATGGCACGTTTTCTTATCTAGGCAGGCAAAACAAAACTGACTGGGTTGCCTTATTTCACATTTTGTCGGTTTGTGGCCTGTCCAGATACCCAAATGAATGTCCACAAAAACTGAAAGTGCTTTAATCCTGACGTCTAGGAGTCTGAGGCGAGTCCATCTAGCAGGCCGAAGCGCACCACTTTGAACGCACTTTTCCTTAATCCACACCGTAAAGCTCCATTTGCTTCTCTTCATTCAGGGCATACGAGGTGGAAAAAAGACTCAAGGTCACTAGTCTCACTCCATTTCCTAACTTTGAGACGGCATGCTGGTATGTCGGGAAGCACTACCTGGAGAGGTTTAAAGGTGAGAACTACTTTGGTAATGAGCTCATGCATGGAAAATGGATTTTAGTGAGAAGTGGTGTGTATCATTTTGTAGAACATTAGAACATTAAAATTAATTTAAGATACATTGTGTGTGTGTGTGTGTGTGTGTATATATA
>JAOVVF010000001.1:20216993-20234915 GCA_028565595.1 Duopalatinus emarginatus
GCTAGTGGTATTTCAGATGCAGGTAACAGTGTGTGTGTAGCGCTTTAAGGAGTCAGTGTAAAACGCTCCGTCAGTTCAGATCGTCTAGCTGTAAGAAATTAATAAAACTTATTATCTGTTCAGCACAGGGGCCACAATAGGGGCCAGTGCCTCTGTAAAATTGCTCCTGGCCCCTGTTGTGGCCCCTGTGCTGAACAACAGGCCCCATCTAGAACCACCTATGAGTGTACAGTATCATTAAAAATGGTTATGAACAGTGTGGAGAAGGTTAATAAGGAAGTGGAAAGGTTTAAAAGTGTGTGGGAAGGGTTTATAAAGCCTTAAAATATACGTAAATACTAAAATAATGCACCGTCTCTATTTTGCGGAATTTCATTTATGGGGGGAAGGTGTCTGGAACGTAACCCCCACAATAAACGAGGGACGACTGTAAGTGGACCTTATAGTACTCTGAATTTAAATCTTTTTTACAAGCATGACATGGATAATATTTATATAACAGACTGTATACTAGTCACTTACTCAGTGCCTTACTGCTCACTACCTCACTCGAGTGTTCGAGCTTTACTGGGTAGACGGCAGGGAAACACACTGGACAGGTTGCCAGTGTATCACAGGACAGACAGACAGACACATTCATATACACACTCACACTTCCTGTTTTCCTCACTGAAACCCATTCAGATACAGGGAAGACATGTAAACTCGGGATACAGACGGGACCCTGGATGCCCAACCTTGGAATCCAACCTATGGCTCTTCTTGCTGTGAGGCCACAGCACTCATTACTGCACCCGAGAGCATATTTAAACTAAACTGGTCAAGTGCATGATTTTTGCCTACGTTCGACCTCAGAAACATTTTTTTTTACTGTCAGCGATACAGCCTGCCAGCACACAGGGGCTCCACATTGCTTCCACATTTCCATGTCCATGTGAGTTGATGGAGAAATTCCGAAAACATATTTTTCAGAACGTCCATTAGAAACAGAACAGCTATTATTTTCGTGTGGGTCAACACAATACAGATTTTCTTTCTCAAAACATTTTTATAGACGTCGATGTTCTCAGTAATCACTGTTTAGAAAAAAAAGAAAAAAAAAATAATTGGATAGCTCAATCTGATGCTGCTTTTTTAAAATTTTATTTTTAATTTTTTTTTTGTGTGTGTGTGTGTGTTCAACTCCGTCCTTGTTACAGGAAGAGCAGCAGAAGATCAAGAAGAAAAAGAAAAGCGTCAAAAAGAAGCCGGTGGTTGTAGAGGAGCCTCAGAAACACTCTCAGGACAGCAGTTCTCCAGAGGCGACTCCGGACTCGGAGGGCAACGTGGCCGACCAAGAGTACGGCAGCGGAACGGTCAAGGTAGCCGGCGGCTCGCAGCCCATGGCCCCAGGGGTCTTCCTCAATCAGAGACGTCCCTCCACTTCATCTCCAAACAATGCCTCAGCACAGCCAGCGAAAGTGGAACGCGGCAACTCGACAGATGCCAAAGGTAAACTGAAATTTCTGCTGTCCTTTCTGTCGAGCAGTTGTGTTTCACTTTGTAGGATTGTTTTGTTTTTTTTCTCGGCAAGCAGAAGGTAGGTCAATTAGCTTAACTGTTCATCTGTGTGCTTTGAGACCGTGTCATAAGCAACTGTATATAAAACCTAGTGTGATCATCTGCACACAAATTCACAGACCTGCATCCGAGTCACACGAACGGCTTTGTGTTGATTAGTACCTCCACGATTTGGTCTTTTTCATGCTTCCAACATAATTTATCGGTAATTCCAAGACGTATGCATGTTTTTAACGTTGATCTATTTGTGTCCCAGCCAAGCGTCTAAAGAAAGGCATGGCAACAGCCAAACAAAGACTTGGAAAGATCTTAAAGATCCATCGGAACGGGAAGCTCCTCCTGTAACAGGAACAGTGGAGGGGATTTGACATTGTCTCCTTATGGACTTATGGACAAAATGGACTAAGCTGGTGCGATCGATCTCTCCCTGTCTCTGTCTGTCTCTCTCTCTATCTCTCTCTCTCTAGCTCTCTCTCTCTATCTCTCTCTCTCGGCCCCTCCCCCAAACTGCGGACAAGAACTGAAAGACGGAAAGGGGAGTGTGCGAGTCACACGACTTTCTCGATTTCTAAGAAGAGCTTAGGTCAGAATAGGTTTTTGCTTCTACTTATACTTTATAACTTTCAGACATTAAAAAATGTACAGAATACCTGCTATTAATATTTTGTAAGAAGAATTTGTCTCGTTTTACTACAGCTGTCAGTTTATCAGGGGTTGCAAAGATATTATAAAATAATAAATAAATAAATAAATAGCAGTCATTCCAAGATAAAGAAAGTATCCCTCGCATGTATCCAGTCGCACGCATGCATCGGTAGAGAGGGTCGGGACGGGGGTTCAAATCCAGGAAAAATCATTTCTAGTCTTCGGATGTGGCTTATCATTGTCTTTCGATGTTGAATAAGTATTTTACTGTATTAACACTTTTTCATTCGTTTTCACAAAGACTGCCCCCCATGTGTCCACCACATGACACGTCCTGGTGTCTTGTGGTATTTACTTTTGTTTTACTGAGCACTATGACTGGTAATATTTATTGACCTGATGTAACTGTATGTCATAGATTAGTTTGAGGAACGCCAAGAGGCACTTAAAAACATCAACAAAGCACAAAACCATATCATCATACCTAGGTTTAAATGTCTTTTTATAACAGCTACTGTGAATCCATGATTTATTTATTTTTTTCTCATTGGAATCAAAAAACGTCCTGATAACTCGGTGCATGCAAATCATATATAAAATCACATCGGGTTTATTTAAACTAGGCTCGTGTTTTAGATGATAAATAAATAATGATCTAGTTTAAGTCCAACACACTAATAGGTCATCGTGCTGATTTTAATAGTCAACAATACTCACAATTTTTTTACAATTTTTGTTTTTAAACATCATGTTTGGTCCTGATTTTTTTTTTTTAATAATTGATTTAAACTTTATGTTAATTTAACGTTGCCAAATGTAGCTTTTCTGTCTGTCTCTATTTAAAAAAACAAAAAAAACAATCATATCGTAAGATTATCTAAATAAAATAAAAAAACACTACATGGGACCTTGAGCTCTGATAAGCCTCATCCACATTGGTGTGTATCACTACGTTAGGGATACTTTCTCTCCTATGTTGGTCTCACAGGCAGCACCATTAACCCTAGACTGAAATATGCATTTATATCGCTTCACAGTACAGTATGTAGAATGTAGCTTGTATATAGCTTTTTAAATAAATACGTTTTGTATCCTTTTTCCTTAATACTTCATTATCTACATTTTTACTAGTTTTTTGCAAAGTGTAAACAAGAAAAATATATATAAAGATATAGAAATAGTCATTTCTTTCTATTTTATTTTTATTTTTATTTTTTGCTAGACACTCAATAGCTGAGCTTTTTTTTATTTTAACCATCTTATTTTGTCCTTTTTTTTTTTTTTGTTAGACAAAAGGTGTTGCCTGGAGAACAAAAGCATCATCATAGCATAACATCTCATATGGCCTTACATAAACAAAACTACATGTATTGTTCGGAATCCTTTACAACAACGTCGAGGGGGGAAAAATTAAGTCAAAGTCAAAACGAAAGTTTCTACAACCAGCCTCATGTTTTGGGTTCAACTGCCCATACCGGGAGTCAAAGTTCTTTTACTAGCACCTTGTGAAGTGTTGTCTGTGTCAGTGATGTAATTTATTAATGTTTGTAGCCTTTTATACTTGTATAATGAGATTTTTTTGTTTTAAATATTTTATCAGTGTGAAAGCCCCATAGGAAACGTATCATTAAAATGCCTTGTTGAGTTCCACAAAGCTCTTATTTTTTTTGCCTTTGATTTTCATTTTGTCAACTGAAACAGGTCATTCATTTGGATTGTTACATTTTATTATTATTATTATTATTATTATTATTATTATTATTATTATTATTATTAATATTATTACCATGCAGCTCTTTAAAAAAAAAAACACACACATGCCATGAACTTTATTTTGATAACAGACTATGTACATTCTCAACAAGGTTTGCTGATCAGTTGCAGTGTTTTAGTTATCAATGTAAATCTTGTATCCACCTTTTTTTCTGGAGTAAAATAGCACTCCGATCGATCTTTGTCAACTGAACTATTTCAGGTTTTATTTGTACAAAAATGTGTGTTGCTTTGTTGTGGTTTATTTTTATATGTTCAAACCAATTAAACACATCCACTGTACCAGGGCAGTGAATGATACCTCTTATTGTAGTGATGTGATACTTCATCCGTCTTATTGCTGTCTTAATGTCTTGTCCTTTTATTTAAAAGTTACTAATTTAATTTTAAAATTGAAATTGATATGTTATAATGATATAAGAGCTTGTTGAAAGTCAAGTGATGGACGACTGATCTGTGCATTTAACCCGTTACACACTAGGGACAACTGTGCTTAATGCCCAGAGGAGTGGGCAAGCCTATCAACGGTCCTTGGACAGCAGTTGGAGTGTTAGGTGCACATCAGTAAGGTCTTGTTTGTACGGGGGATCAAACCGGTAAGCTTGGTTCTCGGACCTCGAGCCATGGTGGCCACAAAGGAAGTGACTCTGACAAGTAAGGTAAAATTAATAATGACACATCCTGGTGTCTTGTGGTATTTACTTTTGTTTTACTGAGCACTATGACTGGTAATATTTATTGACCTGATGTAACTGTATGTCATAGATTAGTTTGAGGAACGCCAAGAGGCACTTAAAAACATCAACAAAGCACAAAACCATGATATCATACCTAGGTTTTAATGTCTTTTTATAACAGCTACTGTGAATCCATTAACCTTTTTTTTTTGTTTGTTTTTTTTGTTTTTTTGGAATCTAATTCAAGTTCAGAAAAACGTCCTGATAACTCGGTGCATGCGAATCATATATAAAACCACATCAAGTTTATTATTTAAACTAGGCTTGTATTTTAGATGATGATAAATAATGATCTAGTTTAAGTCCAACACACTAATAGGTCATCGTGCTGATTTTATTAGTCAACAATACTCACAATTTTTTACAATTTTGTTTTTAAACATCGTGTTTGGTGGCATGGCGACCACAAAGAAAGTGACTCTGACAAGTAAGATAAAATTAATATACCACAGCGCTGCTTAAATCTTGAACCTGATTGGTCACGGGGGTGTTGATTCATTTTCTCTATTAGCATGGAACTGATGAGCGCTGTTATTATTTTTAAATGAACGCTGTTGTTTTAACGTTATGAATTCTACAACAACACACTGTATAATTTACAGAACTAAACAACTAGTGTTGAGGATTTTGACATTACAATTTTATACAAACTCGAGAGTGAAAGAGACGTTTTATAGCTAGTAAAAAAAAACAGTAAGGTTAAAAATCGCTTGCTAATTAGTGTCGTATAAACACTTCAGAATGTATTGACCTGGAATATATAAGCACTTTGTTTGTACTTTGTATTGGACCACATCACACTACACTATTGTTGATTATTTTCCTATAACAGCATGCCCTGCGCTGATTTCTTACTTACACAACATACACACAAAATCCTCCACCGGGTTCAGCCAGGGTACACAGTTCTGCCTTAACACAAAGACTACTTTTTGTGCAAGTACTTGAGTTCGTTTTGAAATATCCCATTCCGTTTAACGCTTTATTAACATGTTTATTACCATCCTGACCAGACTGTTACGTTATTCCGTCACATGCTGAGTAAATTACTTAAATACTCTTACTCTCAGGCCTCCTCGGCCCAGAGGAACTTCTTCCTCTAATACAGCTACTTCCAGTTTTAACCGTGGGGGCCACTCAGAGTCGAAGGAGAGGATAGAGGTGAGAGAGAGAGGGAGAAGTGAGACAGAGCGCCAGTGAATACTGCATTCACGCCAAGGTCAACACCGTTAAAAGTCCATTAGCTTTAGCCGGAGCCTGCGGTGGGCCAATTCAAAAATGTCGGCCCATGTTAAACAAACACCAGTTCACTTCAGGCTCGGTAAAGGTATCGGAAATGCTGATTATTCTTATAATATCACTAAATTATAGTTCTGCTTATAATAGGCTAATGTCCATTAATACCAAAGTGGCGTTTAGGGTTTGCAGTCTCCATTAAAAGTTTCTATTTGTTTCCTTTTTTTTTGTGTAGGTTTTAGACGCCCATTTGGTTTCTAAGCTGCTACCATGTATCTACCAGCAGGTGGTGTTAGATAGCTCAGAAAGATTCAGGAAAGTTGGGTTAATTAATCATCTAGCTGAAATTAGAGACTGCGTCCTAAATGAGTCCCGACTGTCCATAAATATCATTATTTATATCCCATGTGGTGCACTTAGGCAGGTAATAAAGACGTAACCAGGATTAGCTATAGACGTGGTTGGTTTATATGTAGCTACATGGGTAGATCTGGAAAGGAAATGTGCACTGCTGCTGATGTACTTTTATGTGTTTGATGCTTTATAAACTAGCAGCACATTTATGTAATGTGCAGTCGTTTAAAATGGACCTAAACGTGGCAGAATATCTCAGAATAACAAGCAAATAACTATTGTAAAAAGAAAAAAAAAGTGTGTGTAGCTGTTTTGCCTCAATTTACTTCTCCTAGGTCCTCTGCCATTTCAACCAGTCTCACATAAATCTTAAAAATCATGACATCAGTTTCAAAATAATTTGGGATAAACGGCCTTTGAGTCCAAATTTGTTATTGTTCGACGACGTTACACTGTGAACATGAAAACGCCCAAACCCAGACATCAACATCTGCCACGTCTCCGAGCACAAATCCATGTTCAAACCCTGCAACCAAGTATTAACGCTGTTTACGGCCTTCACATCAACCCTTTATACTGTTTACATCATGCCTCGGGTTGTTCCTGCCACTGGTTTGTTTGTCTCCGCGTTGCACTGTTTAGCAAACACAGCTTTAGCAGTTAGTTAAAAAAAAAAAAAAGAAAAGAAAGAAGAAATAGAGAGAGGGAAAGTAAATGCTTTTAAAGATATAGTAGAAAAGAATACTGAGTTTTACCATACTCTTTACAATAAAAATTATATTTCCTTTTTGGGAAAAAAACATCCCTATAGCAAGTGTCAATGGAGCTTTTTAGCCAGCTAGCTAACTAGCATCATATTGAATCATTACCTAATCATATCATATATTTAGGCTATCTATCAAACAGCTCACCAAAATCACCATTTCTACTCAGGAAAGCATTGTTTAATACACATCATTAGTTAAACATCAGTTTGTTTATAGGCAGTAAGTTTGAACATGCTAATGCTAAATTGCTAGCAGTAGCTACATGAGTCAACTGTATAAACAGATTCCCTTTTCACTTAACTTATGATACATGTTAGAATTAAACGATCAGACTGTATTTATTTCTGTCAGGTTGTTAAACATAAAGCCAACAGAAAGCCTTCTCGTCAACGTCTGTTGATTTGTAAAAAAAATAATAATAATAATTTAAAATGTAGAAAAATGTTTTAATTTAACCCAGTACAGCTACATGAAACATACATTGCGTTTTTAGTCATGTTTTTAGATTAATAAACGTATTTAAAATTATTTGTTAACTTTATTTATTTTATATATTTGTTTCATATTACATTTTTATGTATTTAAATATTGAATATTAAATATCTGAATATTGAAATGATTATTTCTACCCCGCAACCTTAAGACAAATTCAATAACAAGTCGTTTCCTTTCTTATTTTCTTTTATTTAGAAATAGTTTTAAAGTCATGCTTTTAATATCTTGTTCAAACCTGTAAATACAATCAATAATATTTTGACTACATGTGTTTCCTTCTCTAAAAGATTGTTGGTTAAATGTTAACTAGCTACAGATCTTCTTCAGTCTGGGATCAAATTTAATTCATGTTTATCCACTGAATGAGGTATTGTATAAATATCAGACAGACAGACAGACAGACAGACAGGTGCTGTTTGCTCAGTACAGAACAGCAGGTGGGTCTGAGTCTTGCAGGAAATTCCCTCTGCCTAGCATCACTGATTAAAAGCATTATACCCGGGCTTCCCTACAAAGAACAGAAGAAAAAAAATTAGTCGAGGATCGCTGCTGGCTTAGTGCAGTCTGAGTAGTTAGTGCCGATTAAATTATAATTGCTCAAATAAAATGATTATAGCATTTAATTCAGTATCACGTCTCTTTTGGTATTTAAAAAGAAACATAACCTCAGTACATACCTGCTGGAGTTTAAATAGATCCTTTTGCCTGGGAGGAATTAATGATGAGTACCTTGAAGCAGGGCAAGTGGGTTCATAATTGGGCAGCGTCAGAGCAGCATGAACGAGGCCTGCTGTGTGTCATGTGTGAGCTGATCTCATTGCTCTTGTATGCGCTCTTGTAGGGTAGCGCTCACTCACAGATGTGCTATTAACGCGGTCCTCAGTGGTGAGGCCAAATGCGCTGGCCGAAGGATGCTTTAATTGCACCAGAATGTTTGAGTAATGTGTCTCTGTATGGCCACCATTATTCTATTCCGGGCTTACGGGTGCTCCTCAGCCTGGTGGCTTTTTATTTTTTTGTCCTGTCTGTTTGTGATGAAGCCACTTTTGAATTTGCAATGAGGAGACTGGAGGATGAAGGGAATAAAAATCAGCCCCATGCTAGACGACTTCTTGTACTCCTCCTAGGTGTGTGTTTCTACTGTATGTCTGGCAAGGTGATATGAAGGTGATATGAAGGTGGGCTTCATATAGACCTGAATTGTATTCTTTCTGACTTTTCTGAAGTATTATATGTATTTTATTCAATTGTGAATGCAGCAGTGGCTTAACACATGTGTAACAGACATTAGAATAACATGGAAAACAACGTTTCACTATTAATTATTATTTGATTTCCAGAGAAACATCTTAGTCAACAACTCTGTAATGATTTTTCGTTCTGGTCTGCCAGGCCAAGGACAATATGTGAGCAATTTGGCGAAAAAGTGTATTGTGTTGGAGAACTGGTTATTGAGCAACTAAGTAGCTGTTTTATTCTTAAAAACAGAAAATTTTCACAATGTAACCGCCAAATGTTTGTTTTTTTTAATAAAAAAAAAAAAGGAATTACGAGACTGGTACCTGATATGTCTGGACAGTGCAACATTTGACTATCCTTTCACAATCAGCAGTCAGTTAGCAGCTGTGTTCAACTACCCCCCCACCCCCATTTAATTCCATCACTATCAAAATATCCACTATGTATACAAGTGCAGAAAAACTCCTTCTTAATACGATTAGGGTGTGTAAAAACCTACAGTTACTCACTAGCTTTTCACACGAAGTACTACACCGTGGCGACAGATTTGCATGGAACTTTTATGAATCATATCTCCAGTTCCATTAGCTGACCAGTTTTCCATATTAAGCCTATAAACTCCTACTGACCCCCATTCATGTGCACGTTTGTGAAGCGTTTCACACCGCAGCCTGATCACATCCTTCTGACATGAATAAACACCTATAATCTTAACCTTTTAGATCTCTGTAAACAGAGCGAATAGCAAACGCGACAAATTTAGGCTTGAGGCTTCCAAATGCAAACATCTGGGGGTTTTTTTTGTACATATGAAACCAGCCATTTTATATGTAAGCAATCCCTGTGTCCATAAGGAAACACTTCTGGCTGGAACTTCAGGGTAGAACAAGGGTAGAGTTTTAAATAACAACATAAGAGTCCTCGCGAGTTAATTTGAATAAGTAGTCCTTCGTGGGTAATTAGCCACGGTTATTTTGAGAATGGTGAACATAATGAAGGACTTCCATCCACAAGTCATGCTTTTCAAGAAAGACTATTTACATACCATTCTTTTCAATTCTGCAAGAAATATCGACATTTAACTGTCCGGACCAACACAACACTCCAGGTTTTGATTCACGTTCCAGCATCTGAGAACTATGAAACAATGTTCCACCCAAACTTTCATGTGATGCACAAGCGCAACCACGACAACGACATGAAAATTGCACCTTTACCCCAACCGAAAACTGTCTGAAGACATGCAGGGTTGTAAAGTCAGCTGGTGCTGGGAATCTCCCAACTACAATTACTCCGTTTACATGTGGCAGAATAAGACGTAAATTGCTTCTGAAGGACACGGCTTTGTTTCTGTCCGTAAGCCTGATGTTTAGCCGGGTATTTAGATGAAACTCGATGCCATGCCACGCATCAGCAAGTGTCTGAGATGGCTTTTCAAAGGACTTGTTTTCAGACACACTTCAGCAAGAGGCAATTTAATCGACCAGGGTTAAAACAGTTTGTGACGAACAAGCCTGATACATTTTTAAAACTTTTTCACTTCCATTGAATCAGTCTCGTATGACCTTCCAGTTGTTAGTGAGGGTAATCACATGCAACTCAAAACTCAGTCTGCATTCAAATGCATTCATTTCTGCAAACATGTAATGGTTGAAATGGACAGATTCTCTTCCCTCTGTGTGTAACAGATATCTAAATGATTAGGACTCTCTCTCCACCCCTTGGCACTATGCCCTCTGAACCCACAAGGTCAAGCGGCTGCGAGCTCCCTGACCCCAGTACTTCCTCTGAATATTAAAAGGCTAGTTATGTCGTCAAGAGCCCTGATATAGAACATGGCCTTTATTTTTAAAGATGGCCAATCAGCGCCAAGGCCCAGGATGATTGTCCCTTTTATGTGGTCTACCAAAAGCCGCCATGATGGCACACGGAAGAATTGTAGGGAATTTCGAAATGATGTGGTCACATGCCTACGGGCTGTAATGCTTTGCCTAAATCCTAGTAACTTACTGGCTCTCTCGCTGCACTCGGTTTATGTTACAGAGACGTCCGTGGTGTGCTCATACTAAAGACATTCCGGATGATGTGAGGCAGACCAACACAACTGACAGCAGGTATTACGGCCTGAAATTTGGGGTGGTTAAAGTGGAATGTTAAAAAGAGGGCATTTCCGCCTACTTACTGCAAAGGATTTCACTTTGCACACTCCATCTAAATAATTAGCAGCACTTTGAATGACATTCTGTTGCAGAAGTACTTTGAACGACTGGTAGGAAGATTATGTCTTTCTGATTGTGGGTCTTTCTGCCAAGCCAAGGTGGAGCTGATGTCTCTCCACTTCATGTCCTTATGGCATAACCAAGACCCCTATATCACTCTTAATGACATATGAACATAAAGCAGCCCTTTTGGCATCGCTGTTATTAGAAACTTATCTTTATTTCATTTTCTACTGCAGAATGAACATAACAAGCAAATTTTCACTATAATTCTTGTTTAAGTCCAGTGCCACCCTGCGCCATACAGATGCATGTAAAAAGTACTTCACTTCTATATGGTTGCAATTGTATCAACTTTTATAACCCGGAGCATGCAGCAGGAGTAAGGTGCCCACTCGCCAAGCTCTGCTGCCTAACCTTTGACCTGTTAAAGTGTAAATAATTGGGGAGCTCGTTCTTTAAACTAAATTGCAGGCCAAGAGGAAGCAGCAGCAGCCTCGGGCTCCTGTGTCTCCTCAGGTGCCTTGACAGGCGTAGTAATACCCCACCTTTGGCCAAGTCATTAGTGCACAATGTCCCCATTATCTCCAGTCAGCTTTCTGCTTTGGTGGTACACGGTTAGTTGCTTCCTGTCAGATTTTTTAGCATGCGTCTCCTGCTTCTGACTGGTGCTTGAATTGAATTGTGAAGCAAAACTGAGATAAAATGACAGTGTCTATAATAATCTGACTTGATATTTTGAGTGTGAATTCAATAAGTTTTTTGTTTGTTTGTTTTTTCTCTATGATGAGACTGGGATTTGGGAATGAAATGAACACATTAATTTGCAGACATGATTAATTATAATTAAAAAAATCTGTCTGATTGGACACATGGAATAACCTAAATAACATAAAAATGACTACATTTTACTAAAGTCTGCTAAAATATAACATAATCTTGCTTCTGAAACCAGGTCTAAATCAGCCTGTAATAGCAACAGAGATTCACTTAACTGTAAAATAACTTCCATACACAAGTCAGGGATTATTTTGTGAACAACAACAATATTTTTTTACTTATGAGATTTTTCTGTTTTTCAGCTTTACACTATTGGAACAGGTTCAATTTATTATAGTCCTAGTTTTGCAATAATCATTCAGATTTAAACCTATTCAATCAGTCAAGTAGGACAACAGGCTGACTATAATTAACTTATTCTTATACATAATAATTTTAATTCTTTAATAATTCATAATTTACTTAATGATGCATTATTAGTCCACACTTGAGCATGATCTAAAACTTTATTTTACCATGTCTAAAACTATATTTTACTTTATTGCACCATGGACACTTTATTATTATTTTTTTATTTTTTTTTAAATAAATCTTCATATCTGACACAGTAAAAGTTCTTGGATGTTAATCCTAAAGTTTTCCCATCATATCAAAACAGTATCTAAAGCTGAGAAATGAGAAAAAGCCTCAGCTGGTGAATCCCCGCCGTGTTATCAGCACCCAGGATCGGTTTAAACGCCTGGGGGAGATGGGAACGCGTAAATGGAGCGCGACTGTGCGCGAGCTGAAAGGCGCACACACGATGTTATCGCGATGAGGTGAATGACAAGGCGGTCATTAGGGCAAGAGTGGTGGTAAAAAAAATGTAGAATCCTTGTTTAGTCCTCAGGTGTGTATAGACACACGCGCGCACGCACGCTCGCACGCACGCGCATCCACCCACACACGCGCGCGCGCAGCGCTGTGAAGTTTCTTCACGCCTCCTGATTGGGATTAAGACGCGCTCCGTTTCCTCCTAATAGAAAGACTATTGTTACGCCTTATAAACGGCTCCCAGGCTGTGTGTGATGTAGGTGGAGGCGTCAGGTGGAGGTAGGGCGGATTTGCTTGTGTGTTGCGCAGTAATAAAGAAGGAGGAGAAGAAGGATTGCTTCACTGGGGATGTTACAGAACCCGATGCTGAATTGTAGGTTAGAAAGCGGAGAGTAATTACACTCGGTTTCTTCATTTGTTTCCAGTCAAACTGTCCTGACCATGCATGGGTTTACGGATTGCCATCTGGACTGGCCAAGCGTTGAATGGGTGGCAATTTGGTGCCCTCTGGGTAAATAAACACGTCTAAACCGAGCAATAATGATCCCCAGCGCTTATGTCTTTATGCTGGTTCTTATGGACGGAAGGGAATTCACATGCGTTCCTTCAGATCTATAAATAGAGCCTGGAGCAAACAAAATAAATGAGCTGTCAAGAAGAAAGCATTTACAAAAGAGACACAATCCGAGGCAATTTGGTGAATTGCTAGATAGCAAAGAGCTTCATATGGTTATTGTTAAATGTAATTAAACGAATATTTAGCAATAAAATATAAACACATTGACCATCAAATATGCTTTACAGTAAAGATCACACAGTCCAGGAAGAATGACCAAAATCCCATGCAAACTACACAGACCACATCGTTTTACTGTTTCTACACCAGAGGAATAAACATTACCAGGACTATAAATCAAATCAGCCGATTACTGGTTTACAATAAAAACAGTCAAACATGCATGTCTTATAAATGTGATATTTAACATCTGCATAAATTTATACACTGACAAAGTGGCAAGCAAGTCAAATATCACTGAAAATGATTTCCCTGGTGTACTTTTTTACCATATGATTGAAAATGAGAGCAAACCCTACAAAGGTCACCAGCAGATGGAGATATTAGGATATTAGGAAACTCAATCAAGTCCAAAAATCTGGAAACAACTCGACAGGGAATTCTTGTTGAGTTACTATTAATTTAACAATTTATTTTTAAAAAATCCAATCTGTGTGAGTATATCGGTTTATATCAGTATATACAGGTCCACTACACAAACCACTTGTCTTTTTAAAAAAGTTATAAAACTTTGCACTAATCTTAGTCACAGCTGTAACTATCAGTTGATTTAAATGGTTTCAACCAAACTATAACGTATGAACATATGATACCTGGAAACAAAAATGAAGCAAAACCATTTTTTTTAGACATTTAACATGATATTGTATTAAAATGTAGTAAAATATAAACACTGAGTGTGTGTGTATATATCGTATATGAGATAGATAGATAGATAGATAGATAGATAGATAGATAGATAGATAGATAGATAGATAGATAGTAGCCTTTATACTTCAGTGTCTGGCACTCAGGTGTGTTAACGTCAAGCCCAGAAGAAATTCAATCAGGTAAGCAACTGTTGCTGCTCATCAGTCTGGAACGGGTTATAAGGCCATCTCCAGACAGCTGGAAGGTTTATGTTCTACAAATTACAACTGGAGAGACTTCAAGATAGTTGTCAGTCTTCCCAGAAAATTCAGTCCAAATCAGAACATTTAATGCTCAGAGGTATAAAGAAAAAAAATCCCAAGAGCCACATTACGTGACCCACCGGCTGTTGTGAGCATTTTAAATGTTTATGTTATTATTGTAGTACAATCAGTAAAAAGACTAAACAAGTATGGCTTTCATTGAAGTGTGGCTAGTTAAAAAAAGCCCCTTATCTCCAAAATGAACATGGCAGCATGCCTTAGGTTTGCAAAATTGCATTTGAATAAGCAGAAACGTTCCTGGAAATTATTCTTTACACTGATGAGACTGAGGTGTAGAGGTTTGGTCATCATGCACAGCGCCAGTGAATCATCACAAACACCTCATACCACATGTCAAGCAAGTGGTGTTTTTTGGAGCGACAGGACTTAGGAAACCTGCAGTCATTGAGACCATTATGAACCTCACTTTGTACCAGACTATTTATGAGACATGCAGAACATGAGGCCACCTGAGCAGTTTGGACTGGGCCAAAATTGGGGTATTAAACAGGTCTGAATTATAGGGTGAATATTTTCTTTTAATCCTGGTTGCTTTAGTTTTTGAAAATAATGACTACATATTGAAATCTGTTGTTTTTCTTGTCACTTGAGGTTATTTCTTTGTCCTTTGTCAATTTTGTGTTAGCAGTCAGATGAACAGAAGCCATTTTCTCAGCAAAGTGGTTCCTTCTAATTGCACCTGAAATGGCTTTATTAGGCACACCTGTATACCTGTTAATTTAGGGAAACTCTAGACACTGTTGTGTGAGACAATCCCAGATGCTCAACAGTTTATAAAATGCTCAAATGAGCCACACCGGTGCCAACATCCACGGCCAGGTCACAAAGATCACACTTTTTCTATGTTCTCGTGTTTGATGTGAACCCGACTGGTATCTGCATGACTTCTTTTGTGAAGGAAAGAAAATACCTATCACACCCTCCAAACTACTAGAGGCAGTGAGAATCACCTGGGTCCCCTTTGAAATGTTCAACATGTGGTGAGTCCTTTAAAATAATTACTAAATGACTGTACAGTGTATACTGGGAATTATGCAAGTTTTCCAACTTCACTGCAATTCAGTAAACTCACTTTATATAAGGGTAAATACAGTTTGTTTATTCCAAGGTTTGATTTTCATTGTTTGAAAAATGTTCATTAATTCATGCGCAATAATTGTAATTGCTAAAATTGTTTTTTGTGGCTTTTATTTACCCAATTTTATTCATTTACCACCAAATCTGAGTAGTTATACTTTACACAGTGCTTATACTCACAGACAATATTATCATCATCATCATCATCATCATGTTGCTGTTGTTCATTTGGGCTATACACAGATTTAACACACAACTTTAACTGCCTGGTCATCATCATTATCATCGGCCTAAAATTATCATATGAAAGAAGCAATGAATCTTTTTGTTAATTATCAATAGATTTCCTGCATTTTACATCCATGCATTTTTGACCCAGAGATATCAAATGAAATTTAAGGTTTTGCTAACTATAACCTGTGATAGTGGTGATAAAAATGATTGTCTCACTGCTATAAGATTCTCACAGCGCTTCTTTATTATTATTATTATTGTTGTTATTGTTATTATTATTATTATTATTATTATTAATAAATATAATGCTATGCTAGCACGACTAGCTCACAAACCATAATGCTAAAGAACTGGACTGATATATTTCTGAAATGCAGTTAAACTGATGTTTAAAAATGGGGATTAAAACATATTTCATCTTGCAATATTTGAAAGAAACCAGTATGAAGAAAGGTTGTTTTTGATTATTTAAAAATATAAAATGATCATAAGTACATAATATAAAATAAAAGTAGTAAAACTAAATAGAAACATTTGCACACTGGAGTGCAGCTTTGTAACAGCTTGAGCTTTGCAGTTACAGGTAAAGACTCCATGCATCTCATGGCCACAGTCAGTAGACTGTTTCTCATTAGCATGTGACCAATGGTTACACAGTTACACTTTGCTTTTTGACAGTACACACAGATGGATTTCCTTTTGAGTTTGATTCCTTTTATGGCTTCTTCTTCGTTGTCTCGTGTAATTTTTTCTTACCAACGTTGTCTCTGACTTGCTCAGTACAGATATGTACATTTACATTTACGGCATTTGGCAGACGCTCTTATCCAGACTGACTTACAAGGTTACTGCTATTACAGGAGGTCAACGTAGTGTTAGGAGTCTTTCCCAAGGACCCTTATTGGTGTAGCACAGACTGGTTGCTCAGACCAGGAATCGAACCCAGGTCTCTCACATCTCACAGCCAACGATTTTACCGCTGTACCACACCTATAAACTCATATTTGGACTTTATATATTTCAGAAGGATTTATCCATTTTTATCCACAAAGGGCACTCACAAAGGGCACTTCTAGTATGTGAGCATTGGCTCCCATGTGAGAGACCTGGGTTCGATTCCCAGTCTGGGCAACCCGTCTGTGCTACACCAATAAGGGTCCTTGGGCAAGACTCCTAACACTACTTTGGCCTCCTGTAATACCAGTAACCTTGTAAGTCACTCTGGATAAGAGCGTCTGCTAAATGCTGTAAATGTAAATGTAGTATGCACACCACCTCGGACGCACTTGATCCGCCATCTTGCCAAGAACCTTTGACCCAAGACGTCACACCATTTAAGTCCCCACACAACTTTAAATTTTGTTTGTAATTAAAAATGTTATCTCAGTTTACAGATACACAGTTACACTGATAATCATAAAATCATATCTCGTTTACAGATAAAACAGGCTCTCAGTTCGCTCGCAGTGCATTATTGGATACGTCAGGCTCGGATAGTGTGCTGGTGGAGCGTACTAGCAAATCTCTCATAGTAGAACCTAGTAGACCATCCGGGAACCTTTCACATACTACCTGATACATACTAGGTATTCGGATGCACTACATCGTGTCGCATACTAGATTCACATACTAACTAGTACGGGAGTATGGTATTTCGGACGCAGCCTTTGTCTGGTACCAGTGTAGTGGAATGAGCAACTCTAGACATCAGGACCGCTCTATGTCTGAACTTTAAAGCTGTCTCTTTTTTTAAGATATTATATTCTGAATTGAGACTTAAAGATATTAATAGATATTAATAGATATTCTTTGTCCATGGCTTAACCAGTATCAGGATGCATTTATTGATGACACTTTATTGAAGACACTTTCGAGAAACTTTTGTAAGCATGATTCCTGGATCATTTCTTCCTAAAATAAATGTACCAGAAAATTGCACAACACTTTTACTTTTATTTAAATGGCCTGCAAAGATGCGTAAAATTTATAGGGCATCATTTCTGAAAATAAATGCAGTGGAAGTCTGATATACAGTGGCTTGCTAAAATATTCATACCCCTTGAACTTTTCCATATTTGTTCACATTACAACCACAAACATTAATATAATTTGTGGAACCACCTTTTGCTGCAATTACAGCTGCAATTCTTTTAGGGTACGTCTCCACCAGCTTTGCACATCTAGTGACTGAAATTTTTGCCCATTCTTCTTTGCAAAACAGCT
>JAOVVF010000001.1:20290189-20302123 GCA_028565595.1 Duopalatinus emarginatus
ATATGTGATGCATACTGCACATTCGGACACACTAGTCACGCTCGCGTACTGTTTTCGCGGACTGTTCAGTACGGAAGTATGCGATTTCGAATACAAACGCTAATCTAGTATACAATTCTAGTACGGGAGCATGTAGTGTGCACACCACCTCGGACGCACTCGATCCGCCATCTTACCAACAACCTTTGACCGGAGACTTCACACCAGTTAAGTTCCCACACAATTATTTAGTGTAATTAACTTTAATTTCATTTGTAATTAAAAAATGTTCCCTCAGCTCAGCCTACACTGATAATGATAAACCTCTCCGTCTCGTTTACAGATAAAACAGGCTCTCAGTTCACTCGCAGTGAATTATGGGATATGTCAGGCTCGGATAGTGTGCTGGCGGAGCATACTAGACGCAGCCTTACTCTTAATGAAGCAGCGCGCGACAAGCCTCAACATGAACTACCGGTGAATCGCAGGGCCAAATTAGAATTTGTGTTAACGGCACTATTTTTTTTTATTGTGATAATTTGAGATCGCATTAATGCGTTATTATCGCGTTAACTTCGGCAGCCCTAATATATATATATTTGTATTAAAATAAGAAAAAATATGCCTTACACTGAAGAGGGATGTCGACGGCAGAATGGAACATGCTGGACATTGAGGGTTCTCGCTGTTGTTTTTGATGTTTCAACATTGATATCATTAGCACCAGGTTCAACAACAAAAAAAAAAACTGGTGTCAATTTAGGTATAGTGAATTCAGAAACGGCTCTGGCAGTCTGTCAGATAAGGTGTAAGACCAACCTGATAAGTTTGTGTACTTGTAATATGCTTCTGAATAAGGTTTTTTCTGGCACAAAGCTGCCATGTTTCACCCAGGATGACGAACGTAGACCTGTTGCCGTTGACCTCGGTCAGTCGCATCTTTTCCACAGATGGGCCAGTGACAAGACAAAACTGACGCTGATTTACTTGCAGGTTTATCGTGCGAAACCACCCAGATGATAAGACTACTACAAACAACCAAAAACAACAAGCAAATATTTTATGTTCAACCAAATAAAATATACAGACAATAAATTATACATATAGAACGAAATGAGCACCTATATTGACACATCTTTTCACGCCATGGTTTCTGTTTTGGCTTTGGAACATATCCACAAGATTGAAGGCACATAGCACGACCTGATGTATGGTTTCAGGTAGTGCGCTGACCTCAGCCACCCACTCAGCCAGAACAGCATCACCTATGGACAAGATCATTTAAGGTCCATGTACAGTAATATGTGCTTCCTAACAAACAATTTCCAAAATAACACACACATACCTGCATCATGAATATTGTGAACACCTGCACGACGTAGATCTACAGTAGGGTTCAGACAAGCATTACTAGCCTCTCAGTTTAACATGGAGTTAGAAATTATGTGTAGGGTAAGTTATTAAAAGTCAAAAACTTACATGCTACCCATTGCGATACGCAGCGTGTGCACTGATTTCTCATGAGTACTGTAGCAGATTAAAAACAAATTCAACAATTAGAATTGTATATATTTGAGTTATGTTTACATGGCAATTAATAAACTTGTATATTAACAAAGCTTTTGTGTGTTCTAAACCTGTAAAGTGGTAAAATTAGCAAAACCAATCACCAAATCAGCATTTAACCAATCACCATGTCTTTGCATAGCCGCTATTCAAAAAACTGTTCATGCCTGTGAGAAGGATTGCCAACTGTCCCATAAAAAATAAAATTACTTACTTGGAAACTACAGTAATGTGCAACAAATTTTCGGCACCCTGTATTTTGCTTAGCACAAACGTTGTTATGGACATTTATATTGTAAATTCTGCATTATTGAGTCAGTAAAGGGGGGGGGGTTGGTGGTGTCCTGGGACTTTCCTGTTACGAGACCACTAGGCCACAGTTGCCCTAAAATAAAAACATAATTAATAAAGAACCAAGTATAACAGTCAGTCCCTTCACAAAAACTAGTCCTGACTTTCTTCAGTTTATTACGGTTTACAGCTCACTGTGGGGTTTTCTTTCAAATAGTAAGAACGTCTTTGCAATATTTCTTTGCATGTGACTGAGACTTTTACACAGGAAAAAGTCATTTGAGAATCAAATCAGTGCAAATCAATGGGAGATTAATATTGCAGAGTAGACTAAGGCAAGGCCTATTAGTCGTGCAGTGGTGGCTGGCCAATAGTGCACCACCCTCCCTGGTGGAAATCATATTATATATTTTACTTAACAATTGGCGGTGCTATTCCTATAATGTGGGTAATAGAAATATCGCTCAGCGATAGCAGAAGCGCAACCAGTTGCAATCTGTTGCCGATGACGCAAGACCGTTTACAATAAATACACTAGACATTAATACTAAATATAGGGAGGGGACAGTGCAGATAGCACACTGGTAGTCGGAGCAGTAAGGTGTGGTTATGTCCATTTTCTTGTAAACATAAAAAACATTGTGTTTTAGCAGCAGTCTTGTACATTAGTCTATTAGTCTGTTGGTTTGTTTCAATAGCAATTGAAAAAAAAAAAAAGCTACTGATTTGCTACAGTTTGTGTTAAATTGTACTGGGGTGGTTGTTTGTGGCACAAATCATCCCACCTGGAATTTTCCACCAGCTGCCATGTTCTATTCCAGCATCCAAACAGGGAACATGCCCGACTTATAACTTATAAACAATAATCTTCCAGTTTTGTGCAAAATTCCGAAATACAGGGATTTACATAGATGGTACACATTCCACTCACTCATTTTGGTCTGGAAGTTTGGATTTCTGTGTGTTAATAATGTTTTATCTTTAATATTCATTCACACTCAGGATCTAAAGCCACACAAATACACACAGTGATAGTTTAGTTTAACGCTTGCATATTTGGCATAGGAAGTTGGCAACCCTATCTGTGATGGCCAAGTACAGCTGAGCAGAGTTTGAGATGGAGAAAACAAAGGAACCCCAATAACCTAAGTGCATTCAAGGTTCTTCAGACTGACATAATCAGCTAGCTAAGTATTGGACAGTTTTTATAAATACTCAACACACTATATGGAAAGTTTCGTATTTGATATGTAACGTCGGCGGTGTAATGAATTAATATTTCATTAATTGTATTTTGTGAAACTGGGAGTACATTTTAAACTCTCTTGTCGAAAATTTGTTCCTGGTGTGTAATGTAGCACGTTGAGTATTTATCAAAATTGTAAAAAAAAATTAGCTGACTATGTGAATCTGAGGACATTTACGAACACTGAGATTCATTTCCTTTATTTTCTCTGCCACAATCACCACAGAATGAATTATACATGGTATTTTAACAGTCTAGGTGGAAAAAAAAATTCATTTCACAGGCAAAAACAAGCAGTTTGTTTTGGCAAAGTAACCAATTAGACTCACGAACCAGGTGTGTGCATGTACAGTAAGACACCAGTCTTGACTGGGGTGGTGTCGGTTCTCTCAAATGACATGATTCTGTACAGGTCTGGAATAGAAATTCCCGAATACAAAAGATTGGCTCTGTCAAATTTCATTCGTTCCATCATGTTTAACGATTCTTGTATCAGCCTTCAGCAACAGTATTAATTACCACGATGATTTTGTGACGCGTCTGACGTCACAAACGAGCGGCGCGCACCTGTGTGTCCGAAAGCGCTTTGAATTCTATTGTGCTGGAAACGTTGCAGTAGTTGCGTCATCTCGCCTGTAGATGGCGCCTCGAGGCGCACTGATATTTGACTGGGTGAATGAATAAATGTTTGTTAACTGTAAAAACCATTTAATCTGTTTAATTAATTATCTAAATTAGCTGACTGTAATGAGAATGGAAATAAAATTCGAGTTCCAAAAGTAAGCTAAAACACACACATTACACTAGGAGAAATTTACAATAAATAAATAAATAAATAAATAAATAATAATAATTAGAACTAGATTCCGCCCCTTTTGTGTGTGTGTGTGTGTGTGTGTGTGTGTGTGTCAGAGAGTCTCGAGTTGCAACCGTCACTCACTTCTTTTAATATGAAGCTGTTTGTAAAAAAGCAGTTTTCACCTATTTGCACGCTCTGAACAAATGCTCGGAACATCTTTAACCCATCACGTCACCGTAGCAACCTTATAAATAAGAGGAACCCATGGCGATGTAAACATTACGTGGCTAGAACTGAAGATGCGCGAGATATGACAGGTTGAACACAGATGAATATTTCAGTAAATGGATTCTCATGGCCCTGAATTTATTGGGAACTTTCTCATGTCTCATGCCGAACAAGTCCACAAGATCTTTTAAGAGTTCAGAGACAGCCAGCATTCATGCTAGGTTTAGCACAGCACAGATCTAGGTTCTGTTCTTCTGAAGGCGGTGGATGTAAAGTTATAAGTTGTCCAACTCCACTCCGCTTTTGCTGTTTGTAACACTGCTGTTCAAGTGAAATACTCGTCTTTTTCCAATCATTGTTCCTCAATGTTTAGCTTCAGCTTTTTAAAAAAATTCTTCAAGGTGATTAGAACATTCTTTCCAGACCTGATCATTTATAACATGATGCAAAAAGCTTTCAAAGGTTAATGCACTGCAGATTTCAATACAGCCAAAACTCCTGGGCATCTGCAGTGATGCGCAACTCTATGTGGAATTCTAGTTTTTAGTCTCTCCAGGTATTTACTCACACAGGACAATGTCTCCAAGTGATGTTCTGTAGACTGTCTTTCCTTTCACCCACAATAGAAGTAGCTTTTTTATCATCCCCAAGCAGACTGGATGCATGTAGTCAACAAGAAAGATGGAGAAAGGAGAGGTATGCTCCTGTATATGGTGTTCTAGTCACCAACCTTCTGTAAATGATTGATCAGTCCTCATGGTGAGACCTTCAACCTCAGGATAGGTCATTTGACCATCCATTCTGAGTGAACTTATCAAATCCATAGTACCCAGACAACTGCTGGAGCATTACAGGTAACAACGTGTCAGCTGATTTCTTTTTTAAAAATTGCTTTCTCTCTTACCACAGAGCATCCTTTATTACTTTCCCAGTTCTTCAATTGCATCTTATAGAAAACCAGCAGTTTTCAGTCTGAAACCTGTGGTGGAAAAGGCTGAAAGAAAAAAAATGCAATTTGGTGATGAATCAATTTGACACAGAAGTGGCCAGAGATTTTTTTTTAAAGGGCAGGACATCTCTTACTTTATGCTCCTTTGTACTGTCAAAGAGGGGTCTTGCAGTGGAGGGGAGATGACCTTTGTCTTTTAAAGATGGTAAGTACAGCATCCACAGCATTACGTTACACCTGGAACATACCAGACTGTTTTGAAAGTTATTCCCTTGGTGTGGGTGTAATGTTGTCCTCACGTCCAGAGCTTCATCAGAAAACAAATCAGTGTTTTCTTTAAATCATGTTTAACCAGGACCGTTACACTGCCCACCCCGGCCACTTCTAAATCATGATTTTCACTAATCACAGGTTTGTCAGCTGACATATAACTTTAACAATGGTTCTATGATACATCAAACTCTTTCTAAAAAAGTAAAATTATTATTATTATTATTATTATTATTAATAATAATAATAATAATAATAATAGCTCTTGAAAATGTCTTAGCTATTTTATGAGTAAAAAGATTATTTTCACAAAATTTATAGACCCTATGCATTGTGTATTCTCTGTATGTATGATGTAAACATAAACATCAATAAATACAAATCGGTAGGATTTTACACATTGTACAATTTCTACATAGTTGGATGAATAGCTAAGTACATAAATGAGCCACCTGCTCATTTGCTCACCTGCCCAGATGTTCCTAATAAAATGGACTGTAAGTGTATATTGGCAAAAAAATATAGTTAGCAATTAGGTTTTCCTCCTGCTGCTCTGCATGGACATGCTAGGCATCAACTGCATCACATCTGGTTTGAAAATGTAAGTATATCTACACTGAAGTGCAAGAAAAACTGGTACAGACGAGCCTTAGGCTGGTGGTTTTATAACTGTATGTTTAGCTGACATTCCATGGCAACATCATACCTTTGGAAAAAAAAGTGGCTTTGGCTGGTTTTAAGTTTCCAAGCGCTCATACAGCAACAGTTCTGTTGTTCCTGCTCCAAACGCAGACTCGTGTCTACCATTCCCTGCATCTGATCAAGCACACCAGGTAAATATCAAACCTTGAAAACATTTTAATACATTTCAACATTGTGACAAGGTAGAGAGCATCAAACCTGGACAACAAAATAATCCGTTGTCACAACGTACCATGTTTGCAGGAATAAAACTGCACTGGTGGTGTCTTCTTCTTCTTCTTCTTCTTCTTATGCGCTACAATATACCAATCAGGCACATGGAGGTTGGAGCCCATCCCAGCATTCCTAGGCGAGAACAGGGTACAACATGGACAGGTCACCAATCCATCGCACGGCCAACACACTCTCACACCTAGGGGCAATTTCGAGTCTCCGTTTCCCCTCATAAAGTGACAATTCCAGCTCTGACAGATCAACCTAATGTGCATGTCTTTAGGGTTGTGGGAGGAAACCCGAATACCCCGGAGGAAACCCAATAGAGCTTCACTCCACACAGGAGTGGGAATCGAACCCGGGTCGATTTGCTGCGTATGGGAGGTGCCGGCACTACTGGTGTTGTAGATAAAGAGTTATTTTAGTGTAAAATGTCTCCACAGTCCCAGCTCTAAGAGACAACTCACAGAGACTTTGTCCCCTCATGGTGTCCCCAGGATTTAGTTTAAAACATCATACAGTATCAGGATGACCAGATATTCCTCAGAAATAATAGTCTGTATTGTGTTGCTTACTTTTTCCTATTGGAAAAATGACATGACTGGTTTACAGCACGACTATTCTCCAGACATATCATTCCAGAATGAAGGGAAAATAAAAGATTTGCGCGTGTAAATGGGAAGCACACAAAACGCCACACTTCCGGGTCACAGGTCTCGCTCTGGACCAATCAGATCTCTCACTTCTGCTAGCCGACGCTACAGCAGACACTAGCCTGCTCCATTGCGGACAGCTGCCAAGCACGGCTGCACTCGAGGTATGTCTGATAGGTTTGAGAAAGAGAGAGAGAGAGAGACAGAGACATGTTGACTAAAAACAAAACACACATCTGATGTAGTATATGAATTCATAAACAGTCTTAACGTAATGTTTTTTTACGCGGTTGGGAATCCATCAAGCTAGCAGCTATAGTGCTAGCTTAGCTAACTACATGAATTCTGAGGTACTGGTTTTAGCCAGCATGCTAATCTGAGGGCGAGTTTTATTGGGATGCTGTTAGCAGAAATGCAGCAGGCTTGACTACAAGATGTCTGGTTTAATTCAGTTTGCTGGATGTAATTTGACGCATTGTGTATTTTACCACCCTGGTGTTGTGTTTTGAACAATATCCAGTTGATACAGGGTTGGTGAATTCCTATAGCTAGCTCAGTGCACTGTATTTGGAAACCGCCATTTTTTTTTCTAACCCTGGCGAGGGAATTTTGAGTAATGGACTTGGGAGACTTGAGCCCGCCAGATCGGCCTCCTTTTTGTCTAATCTCCTCACGATGTGTGATTATTATATTCCTTTATTATTAACATCCTGGTGTGCTAGTTGTAAAGCTAAATGAGTCACTGGTTTGCTAATAAAGTCAGACATATGCGACTAGCAGTGAATCACTACTTAATATTACTATTAATATTACATTTCTGTCATTACTCTACTTGATCATTACTGTTTAACCCTCCTACATACACACCCTTTAGACCTCATCTAACTTTAGGTGGATAACCTTATAAAAAAAATACTACTTGCTGATTATTCTGCCATCTGCATGTAGTGAACATGAGTCTATTTGTGGGACTGCATGTCTGTCCTGGAAGATTATAGAAATAATAATAAAAAATGTCTAGATATTATGTTGTCAGGATGTAAATATTGTCCTGATAAATCCACACCTACGTGTCATGTTTATGTTTTCCCATTGCATGATGGCTCATAGCAAGAACTTGGTCAACACCAAGACCATCAGGATTTTTGGAGGTTTAAAAAAATAAAAATCTGAAAAATGCGTATCTGGGATTTTTCACGACAAAAAAAAGAGGCTAAGGTCCAGAGGAATCTTCTGAGATGAAACATGCGTGGCTTTGAATGATACAAGCTGTTTTTACTGCGTCTTGATTCAATCAAAAAAAAAAAAAGAAAAGAAACCCATTGTTTCTTAACTAGATTTACTTCCTGCAATGCAATAAAAGTAACACGAAAAGGAACTTGGTGAGGAATTTATATATATTTATAACTATAGATTAACCAGTTTAAACAATGCATCGGTTATATAAAGGAAGAAAAGGCCAGTGAACTAATCCTCTGACGCACTCTGAGACACTGGATGCATCAGCGGGTCTCTTTCTGGCAGTCTTTTACAGAAAGGCTTCAGATCACTGGCCTTTCATTGGCCTTTTAAAGATGAATACCCTGTTAGAACAGAGGAGATTAAGGAATGGCAAGAAGTTGGACACGTCTCCGCTTGGCAACTGAGTTTCTCACTGCCAAGTGATGTCATTTAATAGGTTACTTAAACCACTGCTTTAGTAATTGTAGAGATTTTTTAAGAGTAAGTCCATGTCTGCTCATTAACAGATGAGTGATATGAGATATGGGAAACACACTCATGGGATTTTATTACATTTTTTTGTAAATAATATATGCAGGATTTAACAAGGGTATGTTTGTTAAATCCTTACACATTCAAAATAAATGCACGAGCAAGGATTATTCTGACTAATGGCAAGAAATCGGCTGCTAATGTGTTTGATAGCAGCCATGTCAGTCCCACAGTGACATTGCTTTCTTTTGCCACAATCTTTGCCAGCGTCTCCATTTTGCTGCATCATTTGGCTGACACACTGTCTGTCTGCCTAGTTTTTTGTCTTATTGGTTGGCTCATTTAATCACTATTCCCACAAAGGAAGATTTCCTGCTTTTTGTCAAGATTTATTTGGCTTCTACAGCCCACATAACTAGTATATGGCGTATAGTGGTATTGGTTAAATTGCATAACTGTTCACTGATGTGCTTTTTTTCCCCCCTGTCTTTTCTAGGCAATTTTATGTTTATACGTGTATGGAAACAATAGCAAGGTGAAGGATGCAGGATGATGGACGACGCCTGTTAAATGTACACCGAAGGATGTGTTTGCACTGTGGGATGAGGTAGTAGGTTGTGTAGTTTTAGGGTCACACCCACACTGGGAGATAACTATACAGCCTACTGTCTTTCTCAGGGTGATGAAGCAGCTGCATCTTCTTGTGTCAGTCGTTGGGAATGCAGTGTCCTGGGATCTAATTAGCTGATGAGCTTGGATGTTGAACTTGCCTTTTAAAAGTTTATGCTTTCACAGTGTGAGGTAGTAGATTGTATAGTTGTGGGATAGTGATGTTATCCTGTCTGGAAGATAACTATACAATCTATTGCCTTCCCTGCGGGGCAGAAATTCAGTCAATTTGCCTCCTAATATTGTTTAATATGACGTCTCTAACAGTGACTTGTTTAATGAGTAATACTGATTTATTTTTGTTAATAAGTGGTTGTGTTTCTAAATAAATGAATGCATTTTATAGCATCTCATGAGCTTGGTTTTTTTTATTCCTTTTTTGGCAAATCATGCCAATAATAATAATAACAATAATAATAATAATAATAAGTATGTAAAGCTAATATTAGTCAGAATATTATGTTTGTATGTATAAATAGTAATGTGTAATTGCCACTGATTTTTTAATATATATTTTAAAGTTTAGAATTAAAAACTTAAGTTATTATTATATATTAAAAATATGTTAAGTAATCCAGGTTTGTCAGGTAGTATAACTTACATATTGTAGCATATGATCCAGTGATTGGTTACACTGGTGGTGCCAGACTGCTCCTTTATTCTATCTTTTATCCAGGAGATGGCGCTCTTTAATCTAGTTTCATTCAAAACAAGGAAGCCAGAGTATCATAATAAAGCCTGAACTCTTAAGACTTAAAACGTGTAGGTCTATAATTAGACATGGTCTTAGCTGTCTGAGTGTTATGTTTAATTTCAATGGTGCACCTGTAGCTTGTTAGATTTACATAGTTTGTAAACTATGGCAGTAACTATGGCAACATTGTAAAATATTACCACCATTGTATGATGTATGTCATCCATAAGATCTGCTGGGTTACCTGGCTGTCCTCTACCAGACCGATTAATATTGATTGTAGTTTTACTACAATATTTCACACAATACTGGGGCCACCACAATGTTTTAGATATGTCTGGATGTCTGAATGTTAAACAGAAATGTGCGAGCTAATGGGTTTCAGATAAATATATAAGATTTCAACACCTTAAATCGTTGTACTGACAAACTGCTATTAGTGTGAAAGTAACAGGTCTTCATTGCCTTGGTGGAGACAGATCCTGTTCATATCCAGTCCTGTTTTGAGTATGTCAGTGATGTGAATTAAATGCATTAGACAAGAAACAAGAGCTCTATATTTATAGATTCACAAGGTGTTTTTTTTTGTACAATTAGTTTTTTAAATAACAGAATATTGGAAAAAAAAAATCAAACTTTAAAAAATTCAAATTAACTATTTAAAAAAATCCTAAAGATAAAAAACCCTAAATGTGGGGCTCATGTCATGCTTTTCAGTACTTTCAGCACTCATACTGATCAATTTAAAGACAAACAAAAATATTAACTGCTGTGTAATAAAAATGTTATATTTAATGCAGTCAATTTTGCATGCATTACAACTGCAATTGGTGTATTTATTTATGCACTGTTTAGCTAGTGACTTTTTTTTATTAATGAATCCATTCATTGTGAACTATTTTACATTTTTATACATTTTATGACCCCCCCCCCCTTCTTCCCCCCTCCCCAGGGAGTCCTGTATGGACTCATATAAGCTGAATGAGCATACTGAATAAGATGATAAGTAGTTGAGGGGGAGTTCAGGGGCACCGAGGACAGAATCAAAACCCTGTCTCATGGGAGGAGCAAACGGGTGCAGGCAAAAGAGATAAAAAGCTCTGTTAAAGAAGCTCGAGCTACCGCGCGGATTAACCTCCATCAGACTAGACAAATACCGCAGACTGGGAAAAAGAAATCTTTAACCTGTTCACGCATTTCCGCCTACTTCTCCTGGACTGGTTTTAAATGACGGCTAAATTAGACCCAAAAATAGCGCCAGGTAAGGGCAGTTACGCGGAAGGAGACTCGGGACCGGTCACAGGCAGCGGAGCCGAGCCGAGCGGTTCAGCCTCACGGTGACTTGAAGACCTGGAGCGCAGATAAAGCAACTCCTCTGGAAATGAACCTGGTGTAAAAGTGTCGCCTTTACATTCTGTACCGAGATCAAAGGACCTGTATAAAGAAAAAAAAAATCAAGATCAATGAGACCACGAGAAATGATTACTGCGTAGTGCTTTAAACTTGTATTTAAGTGCAGGTGTCGGGTTTGTGGTACATCTGCTGAAGGAGCAGATCAGGAGGGTCTCAGTTCAGGTGCGCGGCGGAGCACTGCATCCCAGCTAAAGTACACACACACACACATACACATATACACACACACACACACACACACACTGGACTCACTCCCTTCCTATCGAAAGCAAAGGGCACCATGAGCAGGAAAACGCGCCGCTGGATTTTTCACATTTTCCTCTGTTTGGGGATTATTTATCTGAAAATTGGGTGAGTTTTAGTTATGTTAGGCCTTTAGTTAACCTGCTTAGAACTAACTTTTCAATCCCGACTTTACAATCATTAGTTGTAATAAAGCTATATTAATGACAGAATAATAATTAACTCCTGTTTAGCATTTGTTTTATTATCATGGAGGATGCTTTTTGCTCAGTGTTGACTATGGGCAAGATTAAGTCTCAGAAATAT
>JAOVVF010000001.1:20326645-20339353 GCA_028565595.1 Duopalatinus emarginatus
ACTCGGGGTTGCTGGTATCTCCTGGTGCCTCATCTGTAGCAGGTGTAGCTCATCAGAATCAGGACTCAGGGTTGCTGAGTCTGATATTTAATTTAATTTAAATAGACTTAAAGACTTAAAGTCTATCAGTCTAACGTGCCTTCTAATAATAATAAAAAAAATAACTTGTTCTTGTTCTATTAACGAGATTTTTATTGCCACATGTACTCACAAATCCACTAGGCAATGTGTTTGAGATCTGTTTTACTTACTGGATCCCAACTCAAGAATTGCACATCTGCAGCTCAATTAAGTCTAAACGAACGAATGACCTCATCATTCAGCTGATACAATTGCAATTCTGGCAGACGTACAAACATTCTTACAGAGCAAGTAATGCTTTCCTTGGTAACTACCTTACGGCTACTCCTTATTGTACAGATGAGATATTTACCAGCGGAACTGCTGGATATGATGACCTAATGCCTGTAAGCCTGATGTATATGACAAAAGTGAAATGTCAGTCCATTCGTAATTGTAAAGACATTCAGGGGACATTAGTATGAGGGTGTGTGTCCTTAGAGAGACTCGTTAAACCTGTAAACCGTTGGTCATTTTACGTTAATCTCTTCTTAACTAAACCAGGACTGAGGGCTCAGAATGAGAATCACGCATAGTAAGAAAGAACTGTGGCACATGGCGCTTAGCAGTGCGGCTGTGACTGTTTGTGGGGATCCCAGCTCAAAGGAGGCTATAATTTTCAGCTGCTCCGGCATTCTAGCAGTGATAAAGCTGCCTGTCACATTTTTCTCCCTGACTACAGCAGTTCCCATTCACACCCTGGACCCAAGTGAGCCCTAAACTGCCCTACAGCCACCCCTTTCTGGCCTTGTTTGCATTCAAATGCGCAAAAAAAAAAAAGGTGACTTTCTCTTGCAGCTGGGTGGAAAACTGGATTAGAGTGAAGTGACTGAATCCTGCCAGCGAGATGCTGTGCATGAGTGTGCGTTTGTGAGGGAGATAGAGGCCTCTGTGACTGTTTGTAAAACCGTGCCTTTCAGCTTTCACTTCTCAGTGGAAGACTGCCAATGACACTGATCTTTTCTCTTTCTCTTAATGCAACCACCCACCCAAATTGCACCAGGCTTATTTTCTTAAAAATGACACGCTATCCAACAACTGAATAGTGTTATGGGTGCTCTTTTAGTGAGGTTAAGTGAACCAATTGCATATTAGTGTTTTATTATCTATATACTATATAGATATTAGGGGGGGGGCAAATATAGATGGATAAAGATCAGGAATATAGGGAGGGAGGATGTTTTAACACATCAAAACGATTTTTTAGGGTGTATGTGAACGAGTATGCAACAACACAATGCCTTTGGATAGCAGTCCTGTCTGTTTTGTTTGAATGTCGATAGTTGAACCTTTTTCACTTCACACTGCTCTTCTTTCATGCAAATCACAAGCAGGACAGCTGTTTTTTCTTGCATTGCAGTTACTGGTACAGATGAGCCTATGCAACGTATGTAGTGGTGGTACCTCCATTATGATATGGGTTTGTTAAGCTGCCATTCCATGGGGCTCTTGGTATGTCTATAAACATCTCTAACTTTACAAGTGTCATCAGATCTCAGTGATATTGAGCACATCTGCAAATTATATCCAACACAACAGATTTGTGGACCGTTCAAATATAGTGTATATATGTGTTATATATATATGTGTGTGTGTATGCCTGTATGCCTATACACTGTATGAGTACTGTCCCAGCTAATTATCTTCACCTGTATCTTGTTAGTTTGCCCCTGCATGTCACCTATTTAAACCCTGTACTTTTCCCCGTGGCTTGGTTTCCCTCGTGTTAAATCGCAGTCTAAAGCCAAACTCATAGTTTCTAAGTGTACCTTTTGGCTTTTCATCATAGTGACCTTTAGGCAGCCCATTATGATATCCATATAGGATGTCCATATAGGGCCATACTCAGCAGCAGCTAGTGATATTCAGTTTGCTGAGAAGTCCAAATGCAATTAGAGTGTCAGCATAGAAGTGGCAGGTTTTGCTAAACTTTTGCCTAAACAAATAGATTTTTAGCCTAGACTTAAGTCCTGAACACTTACTGGAAGACGTCCATAACTGTGGGACTTTGAAAGAGTAAAATCTGCCCTCTTGCTCCATGTTACATTGTTCAATGTACCAACAAAGAGCCTGCACCTGTCAATGACAGATCATACAAGATTAGACGTTTACCCAGGTATTGGGCGCAGGAACATTCAGTAACTTTATATGCTAATCATAGTTATCGTTTTAGAATCAATGAAAAATTTGACTGGGTGAATTTTCAGTGGTGGACATGGGAGGTGGGGTTTTAGTAGGAGCAAGCCCCCCTAGTCCTCCCATGGTTGGAAAAGCATTGGTAAACAGCCATCTAGAGTAGCAAAAATTAGAAGAAATATTCCATTTGCTGCCCTTCAGATAGGAAACAATGATTTACCGCCCTCTAGGGTGCCCCTTCTTGCAATAAATGATAATGATGTGACCCCTAAAGCAAGAAAATTGCTGTCCTTTCCAGTAGAGAAAATGCGCTGTATAGGGTATTCCTACAGGTCTACCAGTCAGATGCTCTTCTAATGAAAAATGCCCCTCCAGTGGATATAATGTTATTCAGTGCTGTAAAGGGTGTCCCTAAATGTTTAAGAATGTAGGGAATCTTTTTAATTGAAGTCACTCCAGTGAATGAAATGTGATGTGTCCTGTAGGTGCCCTTACAAGGGGCCCTTGCAACATGCCCTCTTGTGGCAGGCCTTCCTAACATGGGTGATTTGACAGGTTAGGCTAATTTCTATTTCCACTGTTGTAGATTATATAAAAAATGTAGATCTGTTTCATGAATTTAAGTTTTCAGTTTCAGCCACACCCCAACAGAATGTCCAGATGCCAGAGAGGGCTTAATACAGTCTGAGCTGTAAACCTGACATCCTGCTGTGGTGTGTGAGGAGATTTTAAAGATTGAGTTTTTACCAATGATGCATTAGTAAATACTGATGAATATATACTGCAAGTTGATTTTCAATCAATTAGAAAATCAAGTAAAAATCCCTCCTTAAAAATCATTTCAATAGAGAAAGAAAAGTGAAGCATATACAAAGGAAGTTGTTGCAACCGTGAGGAGATAAGGATAGAGGTAGACTTGTAAGTCCTTTCACTGCTAGCTATGTACTGGATTGTCTCGTAGAGCCATAGTTGAGTCATCACTGAGAATCTGTGTATATGTATCAGAAACATGTTTAAGAACACTCATTTCAGACAGAAAAATAGAGTGAGAATACCGATCAAGGCAAGAGGGCTAGTGCTAATGCTGTATGGCATAATCTTTAGTAATTTATAGTGGCTGAGAAAACCCAGTGCACTGAGCTTAACTAAGCTTTACTAATGGAACTGTCTTTATATCTGCGATGTTTTCATTGCTACAGAGATGACTGGATGTAGATCGTAAGAAGTGCATATTGTGAAATGGCAAAACAGTACATAACAAATGAATTGTACTGATTTGCACCGTTGTTGGCATTTAAATAACTGAAATCAAAGAGCAGTCAAAAGTCAGACAGTGAAAATATGTAAGTGCCTTGTTAAAGACAGATCACGCCTCTGTAGTTTTCTTTTCCAGATAAAAGGGCCAGTCTTTCGAGCCTGAAGCTGAGTAGCCTGACATACCAGACAGTTTGTGTCAGTCACTGATCAGTGATCTTGAGGCTGAAGAAGCAGCATTTTTGCCCTGGCTGATGACAATAAGACCATCATTTATGTCTATGTTGTCAACTTAAAAGGGCTTTTGTCTGGGTTATGTATAGCGTTCTTAGTTGATACAATGAAAAAAAATATGTGGTTGGTCAGTTTTAATACAAGATACTGTGTATATTTCACATAAAATTATCAGGTTTATCATTAAAACAATGCTTACATTGAGTATGCTGAATTTAATTTAAACAAACACATACTATTTCAGTTTAGAATTATCAATGGACATAGTATTAACACGAGCCTGTTAAGTTATAAAATCTTTCGTAGTAGAGTAAAACAATATCTTAACCACATGCAGGATGGTAGCACAGTGTCAGTCCCGCCGCCTCCCAATGTGTTCCATCAAATCAAGCTGCAACTCATTAATGTGGAATCAGTGAAAAACAAGAAAGCTGTTTATTTTTTTTATTGAAAACATTATTGTCACTATCAGTTATTTATAAAAATGACATCATGATGATTTGAACGCTTTACCCACTTGAACTACATACCTCCAGTATATATGTGAAAACAGTTGGAATTGTAATATTTTAAAATCGGTGTGTAAAAACAAATGATATAAGCTAAGCTATAATTATTAAATGCATGGTGCATATAATGGGATGCAATAAATCAATCGATAGATAGATAGATAGATAGATAGATAGATAGATAGATAGATAGATAGATAGATAGAGCTGACACTAAATTCTCAGTATAGAAAGATGCTTTGTTTACTTTTAAATCCATATGACTTTCCCTGTCACATGACATGAGCAAATAATTGTTTGGGGGCTCGCTTTGTTCATTTTCCTAATTAAAATGACTATACAACGAATTATGCGTAATAATTTACATAATTAAACTGTTACATAAGCAAACGATTGTTCTTATCAGATGTCCTTCTCCTCTTGCTACAGTAAATAAAAAATCAGAAAATGTGGAACATAAAAGAAGATAAAGGCATGTAAATCTAGCCGTAGAGACTGAAGACGACAAGAGTAGCAACCTAAAAAAAAAAAAAAGAAATTCTTTTATTTATTTTTTATTTTTTCTTCTTTTTTTTTAATGTCATCATCTTGACACAAGGCTCACGACCAACAGTGCCATCTGCAGGCTCTTCACTGAGAATGCTTATGTACAATGCTTGAAATGAAAAGTGCACAGGTCAGCTGTGACTATTGCATAGGAGGAAATTTGCAACTCAGCAAAAACAAGATGTGTGATTTTCAATGTATAGGAAGATATGTGAAGGCATACACTAGTAGGCTAGTAGGCTAGCCAATGTACATACAGCACCTGTACTGCAGACGATAACAGAAATGCTCATTATTTCCTAATCATTATTTAGCATGCACCAGTACACAACTCAACAGTCCATGTCAAGTTGATCCACAGGATTTTGGAATAAATGTGGCAGTATTTCTGATTTTCTTTAAAGAAGCAATAACATGCAATTAAGGATTACAGCCAGAGTCTGACAGAGAGTGGGGAAATTCTGTGTGATTGAGGGACTGCTGGAATGTTGGACACGGTTGTGTTTACAACCACATTACAAATGATAAAAGTGATTATAACATATATTCTTTACAGACCTCTGGCTCCAAACGTTTTAGAAATATTTAATTCTTTCTATTTCGTTCTCACCAAAGAGTCCTCTTTCAGAGTTCCACTTTGCCATAACTATGACTTAACCAAAGCCAAATATCTCCCATACACACCTGTTTAAGCATACTGCATGCCTGTGTCGCTTCACTGTCACCTGCTTAAGACAAATACATGCACACCTTCATTCAAACATTACCAGCCTATTTATTATTAATGGAGAATTTTTTCCTTTATGTATGAACATGCACTAGTCATGCATACAAAAAATGTGTTCTATATGAAAAAGATAAAAAACTAAAAGTTTTCAACATGGACAGATCATTCATCATTTTGTCCCATAATAAACAACTCAGTTTTCAACATAATTAGCTTGGCATCTGCCCACATGAGATATTTGCATGGCTTGAGTGCTTAAATAACCAACATTATTACAATTTAGCTTAGGAACTGAGTGACAGGGATTATCAGGGATGAGCAGAAACTCCAAGAAAACATTAATTCAATCTTCTTAAATGCAGTGATTAAAACTGGCATTTGATTGCTGATTGCGTTTTTTTAATATATATATAAGCAAACATAGTCTACAAAGATCCAAGGAATCAATTATCACACAAAGCCCTTTAAATGCAGAACCACCTCCAATGGCTGTATTGCATTCAGGTAAACTAGTTCAGATATTATTAATGTTGATATAAAGGCTTCTTTATACAATCACTCATTTTCTCATGACATTTAACTGGCAGCAGAAAACTCTGACAGCTAAGAAAAATGTCAGGGGATTACATGTTTAGGTCCCGGTTCAGGTAAGTCTTCAAGGTAAGGCTGCTTCTTCACCTAAGGCCAATTTCTGCACAGGTATATTGAAAACAGTTTGTTTTTTAGTATAGAAATATTTCCTGAGAAAGGAGCAGCCTTACACAGATTAAATAAATTTTTTTTTTTTTTTTTGCCGAAAACTATTCAAAATTGAAAAGTTGCACAGTGCCTCTGACCGTTCAGCAAAACAATGGCCCTACAGTGGGATGTGGATTTGGTAGTATTTGCAGCTTTGATATGGATATAGAAGATAAAATGGATTTCACTTAAGACAGCTATTACTGGTTATCACTACAGCACACATTGTCTGTTTTGGGGATCACTGTTCAAACATCATGCTATCACTAAAACCCAGTCAAAAGTACAGATATGGCAATATATGATATATATAAATCTATCACCATATCTACCACTGTAGATGAGAAAAAACACAGAGTAGCCCTGTGTCCAGCGAGGCCTCTCAAATGTTACGTAGAAGTGGTTGCTAGCTGCCGCTGCAGATAATAATCACTCAATAATATGATACTTGCAAACTAACAAAGCAACATTCAGCTTTTCAAGACAGACACTAAATTCATACTATACTTCCCACAGTGTGCACTGAATGGCATTTAAATGAAGAAGGCAAAAAAAGAAACAGTTAAAAAAATATATTTTTAATGATTATAGTATAGTACAGTACAGTAAGACGTATCTATAGTAACATCGTCAACTTTGTGAATTGACATGAATGATTGTGTAAGTGTAAAAATGTGGAGAAAATATGAGATTTTAGGCTACAGTTCTGGACAGCTTTAGCTTTACACTTGACAGCTAAAACGACCCCCTCTAGGCCCTCCAGGCCTCTCTAAAAACCCATGGGTAGAAATTGTCAAACAGTAGCAAGGAAACAGGGATGGAGCTCATGACTAGTGAAGAAAAAGAGATGTTATAGGAATTTAGCTAGGAAGAAGCTTCAGGCATGGTCTTTCTCACAGCTTTAATCGCTCATAAATCCATTACGAACATGTTGGGAAATGTCCTCGGTTTCATTTTTTTTTCTTTTTCTTTTTTTAAATTCTAAAGAATAGAAGAACGAGTGATTCTCATCCTTAACCAGGAGCATACTGTTGTCTATTCTTGATAAAGTATGCACTATATACATGTGTAGTCCATTGGTGACTTGTTCTTCTAAGCAACAAATACACTGAAAAAAAAAAGTTGAATAATCTGATGCATTTTCTGTCTAAAATTAACCTCAGCACTTACTAACAGAGGATTGATCTCAGGTCACTGGGAGCCATGCGACCAGCACGCCATTCTACAACACATCGATTGACAGTGTTAATATAGTACTATAGTTGTCAGTCAGTGGCGTCACCCTTGGGATACTGGTTTACAACTGGTTTGGTTAATTCTATGTGAATTGTGATTGTTAGCTAGTGTTCCTGTGATGACAGTTGCCCAAACAACATCCAATATCACTCTGATCCATCATGGTATGGCCTCCACAAGACCTCTAATCTGTTCTGTGGTATCTGGGTACCAAGATGTTTGCAACAGATCCTTCTGTGGATCTTCTGTGGGATTGGACAAGCTAGCCTTTGTACCCCCACTCATCCTTATCAGTGAGCCTTGGGCATCGATGACCCTCTCACCAGTTTACCAGTTGTCTTTTTTAAAACCACTACAGGTTGGTACTAACCACTGCGTACTGTGTCCCAACAAGATCTGCTGTTTCGAAGATGATCTGACCCAGTCGTCTAACCATCACATTTACAACCAGTCACCCAGGTCCTCACACTTGCCCATTTGTCCTGCTTCCAACACCTCATCTTTGAGATCTGAGTGTTCACGTGCTGCCTAATACATCTCACCCCTTGACAGGTGTCACTGTAATGAGATAATCAATGTTATTTACATCACCTGTCAGTGGTTTTGTGGTTTTTAGGTTATGGCTGATTGGTGTAGAATGGTGTATTAATTTACAATAATTTACTAGCATTATGGAGTAGCAGTATAAAATGTAAAATGTGACTGATTATCAATTAGGGTACATTTTACAGTCAGATATAGTACATTTATTGTAGTATCAAAATTCTGTAACACTTGAAATTTATCATCCGTTTATGCATTAAAAAATAAAAATAATTAAATATTTAAATATTTTAAATAATTAAAAATTCTGTTCCATATTTAAATATCTGTTATTTATTTATATATATATATATATAATAAAATAAAAACAAATAAAAAAAACCCAAAATCAATAGGATAGGTAAGAAAATTATATTACCACAGTAAAAACAAAATATATTATCATTTTTTTATCAATAAATTTAGACCTCTTTTAAAAACAGTTGTGTATTCACCTTAGGTTTGCCCCTGAACTAACTGCCCCAGTGCTAATGTTGGCTAAATGTTCCTTTACATTCTTCACCTGTAAGCAAAATAAAACCCATGTGTGACTTCCTCACTGACAAAGACAAGAGGAAACACAGAACAAGGAAGTATTTGCTAAGAGCCATTGCGATCTTAATTAAGCAGGACAGTCAACACAGAGCACTGAAGGAGTGGCATCTCTGAAGTCCTGCCCCTAATGCTGAAAGACTAATGGTGCTAACTTGAACTTCCCAGAAGGTATGGTTTGTCTATCAACAGCCCAGGTAAAAGCATGAAGATGGGACACCTGAGAAGCACTGCTCCATGTAGCACAACTCATTTTGAAACCCTGATAACTGCTCTGTGGTCACGGTTTGCTCATGGTACCAGTGATATATACACGTTGGGTGTCAATGGAGTTGGCAGGTTAATATTTATCAGATGGATGTATATAATAACCGTGTACCGTGTTTTATACGTGTATGTATGTATTAAAGAGATTCCATTATTTAGTTTATTAAAAATATCTTATCTAGAAACTAATAAACTAGTACACTAGTATATGTTAGGACCTTTTCAAGAAAACACTGATTAAAAAGAAACAAACAGTTGCATCTGCTACTGTGTAAGAAAGCGAACTGAAAAACTACGTAATATTAAGTTGAGATGAAAACGTGGATTAAACTGGGATTATCTAATAAGAACCTATACTTTTCCACTGAATTCTTTCGCTGTCCTTCCTGCCAAGGGCATCTGCATTCCTATAGTAACAAAGCTGCACCGTGTAACCTCATCCACCAAATGAACACCAAGACATGCTTCCAATTTGTAATGATGAGGCCATGGAACACCGAAGATTTCCCCACAGGCGTTTTCAATGTCCAGTCTGAAGTATACATTTTTGATGCATTCTAAAAACGTGTCATTTAATTTCAATTACCGTTAAATTAAAACCATTTTAAAACCAAAAGAGTTTAAGCACTTTCACAGCAGAGTAAGATCCTTGTATAAAACAACAGCATGTAAAACTCACTCGTGAAGTAATGGAACAAACTAGTAAATCTGTAGATATGCTGTCAGAATGGCTGTGACAGGGGAAACAGGAGGAGAGGTGTTTGGTATTAGCTTAACACACCTTGAAGGAAAATATTTAGCCCGGTATTTTCCACTGCACTCTTTCAGCTGTTTATTAATAGCTACGATACTTTATATTCCACCGTTAGCATTAGATATAATACCATTCTGACACTGAGCACGCCATTAATGATGATGTTAAATTTAAGACCTGAACAGGTCATGAGCACTACACAAACATCAGATGGAATCCACTTTGCCTCTGCTTTCATTCAGAGTCATCACCTGTGGAATAATCAGCTTCTATTGCAGTTTTGTGCTATCGTGGAGTTTTTGCCAGGGTCGGGAAAACCCCAATTATCTCCTTAACATGAAATGCCTGAAGCCAGTTCCATTTCAGTCAGTATTTTGACAACTTTTTTGATCAAAGTGGAACTGAGAGTTGGGGAAATTTGAAGAAACACAGAGCCATTGACCACAAACACGAGGAATCGCGACTTCAAAGCAACTGTGCTTCCTCGACGGCGGCTGAACCTATCCTGTGCTCGTGGCTAATTATGTCTTCAGAAGCACAATCAGTCCAGACAAACAGGAAAATTAGCAAGTAGTTAGTATGACCCTTGAGGCTGCGTTTAGACAGCTGCCTGAGCAGTGTGTCTATCTGTGTCCAGCAAATGAATGTCGATGAAACTACTAATGTCGGCGGTACAACAGGCTTTTGTTCATTGTACTAGTAATGAGAGAATGAGATAGAAAATTAAAGGTCGTATGCGTTTCAATACAAAAACTGGAATAAAACACTGTCGGAAGGTAGGTTGATTCTTGTCTGTGTCTAGACAATTTTCTAATAGGCATTCTTTATTGACAGGTATTCACAGTCTGGCTACTTGAGATGTTGTCTGGAGGCCATAAAAGTTCTGAAAGTGTTTGTTTCCTTCGTTATAAGTTTTCCTCTCTATGTTGTTTCAGGACGTTTTACCTCTGGCTTGGTGATGATCTAAATATATCTTACCTCTATCTGGGTTTCTAAAAAGCTGTTTGGTGACAATACTCTTGGTGTTAGTTATGTTTTCATGAACAAATATGACTTGAAAATGTCTCGTCTGTGAAATCTTTTCTATTTTTGAAAGTCACATTACTTCAGGCTGTGAGAATGACTGTGAGAATGAATACTGAGGCTGGACCATTTAGACATAATAATAATAGGGGCAGCATTTGACAGGGCTGGTTAATATCTGTGTTCAGGAAGTTCAACACCTGGTCCATGTTACCTGCTGTCCACATCAGCTCAGCCTATCAATACCTCTGACTGTGTGTGTGTGTGTGTGTGTGTGTGTGTGTGTGTGTGTGTGTGTGTGTGTGTGTGTGGATGCTGTCTTCCCAAATTGCCATGTCTTTGTTACCTGACTCCTTATGATTGATCTTATGTCCACATGTCATTATCCTATCAGCTATCCATCTCCACGGGGAGATATTAATTGGTTTCATTTTGCTTTAATTATAGGTCATAATGTGGTGCTAATGACAGGGCAGGTCAGTTTGCTTTGAAGAGAGATCGCTGTCACCTGAATGATGAATACGCTTTAATCCGGCAGTTGGGGTTACATTGCTTAACATGATTCATTTCGACTGTGACCTGCACTCGGTGTGAATGGTTGTCATTTATAAAGGACATATTTTAAGTCGAAAATGGCTCCGAAACAGTTTATTTATGTTGTGTACAAAAAAATTAACGGTTTTGCCTATAAAATGTTAATGCAATAGACAGGTGTATACACATTACCCACACCACCCTAAAAAAACTGTATAACTAACATTAAGGTACTAATACTCCCAGAAGCACAAACACTGATCTTTATCTAGATCAGATTAGGATCAGTCCCTACACTAAAACAATGTAGCCTTTATCTTTTCAGAGTGATGAGGATATACAAGTGTCTGTCAGTGTAAACCCCCCCCCCTCCCCCACACACACACCCCACACACCCACCCCTCGCCGCCTTCACCACCCTTTCCAAAATTGCCTGCAGTCATGCAGACCTACAGGTCACTCTCTCTCTCTTTCTCTTTTCTGCTCTCTTTGTACCTCTCTCACTCTCGGATGAGTCTAACCTGCTACTGAACTTTCCATTACCTCGCACTCTTTTCTTCCCATGCTCACTCTTTCTGTCTCTCTCTACAAAACAAACTGAGAATTCCAGTATACCATGCCTCTGGGCTCTCATTCTTCCACTGCCTAATATGTTTCTACATGAAGTTTTTATTCAAGCGGGTGGATTGTTCTCTTCACAGTCCAAAGATCCAGGCAGGGATTAGCCCACAAAATGCACCTATGCACAATCATGCCATGTAGGCTTCTGTTAAGAGAGCTGCATGCTAATTATGATTCTCTTCAATTATAAATAAATAATGCACACATCTCATCAACAAGCTCTTATATACCAAGAACAGAACTTCTTTAATTAAGCAATAAAATAAATATGTGCTGGAAATGATCTCTAAAGGTGGTCTGAGTCCTTCAAATAAACCTGTTGTGCATTTATTTATTGAAAGCAGGCTGCATATCCTCATGAAGATTGATCTTTCTTTTCAATGACAGCTATTTCTCCAGTCTGCCAAGAGTCTGTCAAATCCACCACTGACTAACGATCCGCGGCATTTTGCCGCAGACATCTGCTTTGATGTTGATTAATCAATGGAAAGCTCCCAGTTAACTGACGATGGCAATCACATTTCATTTTATTCATTTGACAAACGCTTTGATCTAAAGCGATTTGAAAATTGACACAAGATACAATTAAAAACATACAGCTCAGTAGTTTAATAGTCTTTGTTCGAAGGCCTGACGTTAGCTGACTGGCAGTCCTGAGATTCAAACTGCCAGTCTTCCACAATCATGGATTTGGATTCATCATGACCCTGATTAGGATAAAGCAGGATAAAGATGAATTAATGAATTAATAAGATGAGTTAATACTTCATAACAAAATATATAATATATAATATATATATTCTAATTTGGCCCTGCGATTCACCCGTAGTTCATGTTGAGGCTTGTCGCGCGCTGCTTCAGTAAGAGTAAGGCTG
>JAOVVF010000001.1:20366238-20380214 GCA_028565595.1 Duopalatinus emarginatus
TGACACGATGTAGTGCGTCCGAATACCTAGTACATAACAGGTAGTATGTAAAAGGTTCCCGGATGTCCTAAGTATGCCATTTCGAAGCAGCGCGCGACAAGCCTCAACATGAACTACAGGTGAATCACAGGGCCAAATTAGAATTTGTGTTAACGGCACTATTTTTTTAAATCGTGATAATTTGAGATCGCGTTAATGCGCTATTATCGAGTTAACTTCGACAGCCCTAATAAATTTATATATATATATATATATGCAAGTCAATTTAGAGTACAGGAAGTCCAGTATTTTTCCCCCAAACTGACTGAAATGTTGAAATGTTTAAGTAGCTAAAATAAAGGGATACAGCACTGTGTGAAGAAGGATGAAGTATATTTACCACTTCATCCTCTTTCATTCTCTCCCTCCCTCTTTCCTGTGTCAGGAAGCACTCCTTTTTTTATAAAAAAAAATAATAAACAGACATTGTAGAAAAAAAAACAAAGAAATCATAATTGCTTCAGAAAAAAAATAACAGATGGCACTTCAAAAATCAAACTACTTCTGTCTGTCTTTGCAGTTTGCGTATTCCTTTTTTTTCCTCATCTCAAGTCCTGACAGAATACAAGCTGTTGAATTCCTATATAAAAAAAGCACCATCAAACCTCTTTCTGGACAAGCTTCTTCTGAAAATCTGTTCAGCAAAGCAGCTAATGAGATATTCTGACAACCCCCTCAGGAGCTTAGCACCTTTCGAAAGCAGACGTGACGCAACACAAAGTGTCATCACTTAGCGTGAGCTGTGATGAAGACATAGATGCGGGTGAGGAACGTAGTGACGGTGCCCTGGCGTAGCAACTTCATCTCCACGTCGATGAGGAAGTCACGAGGTCCGTTGACCTGCCGCTGGAGGTACACGGCTCCGGTAAAGCTGTTGAGCCGACGTGGGCTAAAGTAACCTTCTTCGTTGCCACGTGGGATGCTAATGATGATGTTATCACCTGCATAGGCTGGAGACGGCCCGATGCGGAAGATCTGTGCCGGGATGGCGATGTTAGTCTGGAAGCTAAGCTGGTAATAGGTGATGCGGACTGGCATGCTCTGGCACTGAGAGCCATAGCAGCTTATCCGCTCGCAGCGTCTATAAAAACACAGGGAATGTAAATAAACACCTGGACAATGTGATGCTATTGTAAAGGCTACATCTGATCTTCGAATAGTATAAACCAATCCAGTTTTTTTGGCCAATCCTAAGCTCATCATCTCCAACAAGACCATGACGGCTACCAATTTATAAGGATAAAATTGCACGACCAGATCTTTAATATCATACTGTAGCTAAATGTGCTGAACCATTCGATTTGTTTCACACCTATGATCGGCTATGAAGAAAGAAACAGAGATCAAAACAAGGCACTCGTTTCCACCCAGAATCCAGAGCCAAGAGCACCCTTTCAAATTTTAAAGGCACAGCTGGCTATCCAATGTAGCGTTTTGTACCAGTGTTACCGAAGTCTCAAATCGGATTGATCACAACACATTTTCCTCAACAGTGCTGGTGTTCTGACAAACTATCCAACGTATTTGTTACACCCAAGGAAGAGATTCTGAGAATTTGCCTTTCACGTTTACGCAGCCAAAAAATCAAGCTTCTTGACATATCTTAGCACAACGTAAGAACTCTAAATGCTTGGGACAGTTTGATAATAAAGTTCAGGTAATACAATACGCAGGTTTACGTTAATGTGCTTGTTTTAATCCAATATAATTTATAATGTAACAGCTCATTCACAGAGACTTATATGGGGAACACTATACATCTAGGGGTCGTCAAATCAAACCCGTAAATAACCGGTGTTGCCGCAGGCTTTCATTCCAATCTCATGAGAAGCAGCACCTGATAGTTGATTGGAAACAGAGATAACCTGATAAAAGAAGTGGAATCAGGTGTGGCTCCTGTCTGGTTGGAATGAAAACCTGCAGCCACATCAGCCCTTCATGGATAAGATTAAAGACTCTTTCGCTGTGTTAACTAATAAGAAGTTATATACTTATTTGTTATTTGTTAACAAAGGAAAATGTTGCAATCTTTGATCAAGTCAAGCTTTCTATAATTTGATGAAAAAAAGTCACATCATCCGTTAGTCTCTATTTTATAAAGCTAACACAACTGTAATTCTTTTTCCTAAAAACAATCTTGGTTAGAAAACATACTGACCATTAATATGCAGTGACATTAGAGAATCTTCCATTAATGTACGTTTATACACTGACATGCTAAAAGTCTTGCAACAGTGACTAGTGTCGTGTTGGACCCCCTTTACCCTGGTGAAATGACCTCTTCACCACATCCTTTAAACACTTGACTAGGCTCAGGTAGGGCAAACATGCAGGCCACACCATTTCTGGAACTTTCTTTAAAGAGAACGCTCCTTAAACCTGACGGTATGGTGGAGTATCCCATGATTGTGGGGGTACATAAGGCCCATGAATGAACACCAAGCAGTAAAACGTATAAATGACATGTTTAGCTGGACCAGCAGACCCAACCCATGCCATAAGAACACCAGTACCAGTACCAGTACGGACCCACCACCAGCCTGCACAGTGCCCTGTTGACAACTGGGCTCCATGGCTTAATGGGGTCTGCATCACACACAAACCTACCATCAGCCCAAAACAACTGGTACTGTGACTTATTGGAGCACACCACATGTTGCCAGTACTCTAGGATCCAGTTAGCAACCTCACCAGCCCTTGTTGAGGCGCTGTGCCTGGTGTTGTGCTGTTAACAGAGGCCCTCGGGTGGGTTTTCTGAAACTAAGGAACGCTGCACTGACCAGCAGGATATGCATGTGGGGCCTCCTGCATAGAATGTGTATGTGATTTCTGTCAGAGTCTGTCTGGAGAGAGACAATTTTAGACAAATGCCACCGGTCATGACCATTACTTTTGCCTGATGTGGCTGATCTGTGTATGCCATGTATGCTATACTGTACGTATTTGTGGGAGAGGGGACAGAAAGGGGCCAAGTCAAACCAGCATTTATGATGGGTGATGATTTTACTGCTGGCAGACCAACACAGAAATATACACAGACAGAGGCTGCGTCCGAAATGGCATACTCCCGTACTAGTTAGTATGCGAATCTAGTATGCGACACGATGTAGTGCGTCCGAATACCTAGTATGTATGAGGTAGTATGTGAAAGGTTCCTGGATGTCCTACCAGGTCAGGAGAGATTTTCTAGCACACTAGTCGAGCCTGACATATCCCATAATGCACTGTGATCAAACTGAGAGCCTGTTTTATCTGTAAACGAGACGGAGAGAGTTTATTATTATCCGTGTAGGCTGAGCTGAGGGAACATTTTTAATTGAAACTATAAATAATTTTTGTGTGGGAACTTAAGCGGTGTGACGTCTTGGGTCAAAGGTTGTTGGTAAGATGGAGGATCAAGTGCGCCCGAGGTGGTGTGCACACTACATGCTCTAGAACATTCTAAAAGTGTATCTTAGTTTAGTGGTTAAATAGTATATACTCGATCCAAGCTAGTAAGTAGTATTCAAGTATGTCATTTTGGACGCAGCCAAAGTGTCAGCTTGAACGTGATGGCATGAAGATTGTCACCTGGACCTGTTTAATGCTGTTGGTTCTGTCCTTTTTGACTTTTTAAAAAAATTAACACAAGCCTGGAGCTTGTTTTCAAACACTGTGAGCTGCAAAATATGTTCAAAACTTGTCTGAAATTATTATTATTATTATTATTATTATTATTATTATTAAGTCCCAAACTGAGTCTGAGATTGTCTACTAAATGGACGCCGCATGAAGTGCAAATTGCATTTTAACGCCGCTGTGAAAAGTAGAAATGGTTAACAACAAAGGCATTACAAGACATGGGACTACAGAGAAATTGTAATTTCAGAAACAAAGACAATGTGTTAATAAATAAAGTTCTCATTAAACAGACAGTTGGGTAATAACCAGTAAACGGTGTGGAGTGTATTAATGCAGTTACCACGCCATTTTGTTACTAATAGGTTTTAATTAGAAGGCTGCTGATTACATAATGAGCCTCTGCATATAAAAGTGCAGTTGAAGTTTACTCCATTTTTCAGGATGTTCAGATTATGTAGTGCATTTCTATATTATATGAGTCAGACATGTATGTATTTGTATAGAGTTGACAGAAGATGCCTATTTCATAAGCAAATTAGAACAAGTTATATTTATTACATGCTCCAAGCAAAATGCACTGTACATATACAGTCAGTACCATATATTATTGGACATCAAGGTTAATACTGTTGACAGTATATTCTTGGTGAAACTAATGAACAATTTTGAGCTTACATTTACATTTACAGCATTTGGCAAACGCTTTTATCCACAGCAACTTACAAGGTTTCTGGTATTACAGGAGGCCAATATAGTGTTAGGAGTCTTGCCCACGGACCCTTATTGGTGTAGTAGAGACTGGTTGCCCAGACCAGGAATTGAACCCAGGTCTCTTACATGGGAGCCATTAGAGAATTAGAGAATTTAGAGAATAAGAGCTTAGAGAATTTCAGCTTTAATTTAAAGAGTATTTAAAGATCATGACATTTTTTATGTGGACCGTCCTGTTCTTAAAGAACCAAAATTAAATATGAAATGAGCATAATTATTTCTAATATTTGATTTTTGGATGCATTCTTTGAAGTCAAGTCCCATTGCCGATATTTCTTAAAGGCACGCCCTTTTTATCTCAATACAGAAACACGGACATTACAGGATAACATTTACGTTATTTTATTCAGTATAATATATTTTTGTACTCTACCTGATTAACACATTACTGTGGTCAGGTGTTTCAGTGCCATGTCAGCTCACTAGTTCTCTAACATCAGGAAACAGCTAATGAAGTAACTTACTGAAATAGGCCAAAAACAGTATGGACATGTCCCTGCGGTTCTGTTAAAATAATTTACTGCTTTACTTCATGAATGTTAAGTTAAACACTCAAAGTCATGAAAACGGTCAAAGATACCAAAAGATACCAAACGATGCCCACTGTGCGTACAGCTGCTATGGAGTTACAGAAAGTGCCTGCATGTTCCTAATATCAGACGGTCAGTTTTAGCTGTTTGTCAACTTGCCCAGACTTTGTGTTAATTGTAAAAAAAAAAAAAAAAAACTGGCACAAATGTGTAATTTTTATTTAAACTTTTTTTTTTTTCTGCTGTGTTACTTACATAGGAATGGCTAAGGTATTGCAGACAGCCACCAGAAGGCATAAGAAATATTTTAACTTCACTGTCCACTCTTATACACAGTCTATGGTTTTAAAGCATTTGGTTGAAGCTGAGCAGGTAATATAGCCATATATTCTTCACAGTAAACCTTACTGCTTTTGGAAGCAGTCACATCATCAATTTAACACCAGTTCCATTGTTGCCATACATCCCCACACCATAAGACCAAGTGAAATGCTTTGACTTCCTTTACTTCTTTAATTCTTGTCACTTTCTATCATTCTCGACTTTGTTTTTGGCAAACTTTGTTTTGGTCTTTCTGTTTTGGAGGCTGTCCAGTGGGTTACATCTTGGCTAACTCTCTTTATTTACTTTGTTGAAGACTACCAAGATGCACCATGGTATCTGGTAAATTGGGACAAAATGTTGGGATAAAATGCCAGTTTATGAGTATTTTTTCTTTTTATAATGTATACAAGTAACTGATTTGACAAGTCCTGTTTTTCGCTAATGGGTTTGTTTTGATTATTCAGTATAAAGACCGCCTGCTTTAATGGCAGCGACAGCTTTCTGGATTTTATATCGAAAGTAAACAGGAACAGATCTTAAACGCCACACTCAAGCTTTTATCTACTTACCTGCGGGTAAAATAATGAGGACAGACACACACCTAGCAATGGAAAAGCCAAGCAGTCAACAGTCTAACTATCTTTTGTGTCTTTAAATGGGAGAACCACATATATACACCATTCACCTGGTTCAAATTTACACTCGAATCAAAGCTGAAAATTTGTAATAGCTACAACATGAATAACTTGTCTACGCCTGAATATTTATGGACGTTACTGTTCATACCAGGGTGTTAACCTTAAATTCTGCCAGGACCACATCAGCGGTTTTGTAAAACCATTAAAGTCTGCATATTTAGTTTCAGCCAACTTAGTGTTATTCAGTGTTTTCTTTATCTTGTTGGCCAAATGAAACAAATCTGCTGGCCAAATTGGCCAGCTTTGTGTCTGACACATACGATAGTATAGATATATACATGCTTACTGTTCATTTTAAATGCTGTGGCCCACTAATGTCAAGACGGATGCTGCGTACATGCTGAGCTGCTGTTATTGCTGACTGCAGATTAAAGATTATTTGGGTTACTACATTCTTCCTGGCAGCTTGAACCAATCTGGTCATTTTCCTCCGAGCTCTCATATCAACAAGGTGTTTCTTTCAAACAGTTACACAGCAGTTAATGTACTTAGACCAGCCTATTTGGATCAACATCCATACCATGATCAGAGTTACTGTTTTTCTTTAGTCAGATGCTTTATTGACCTGGACATGAACTGAAGTGCTCAACTTGTGATGATTTTTGTGCACTGTGCTGCTGGCTGCTGCCACACGAGTGGATCATTAGATAACAGCATGACTGTGCAGTCGATTCTAACAAAATGGACTACGTGTGTGTGTGTGTGTGTGTGTGTGTGTGTGTGTGTGTAAGGAATAGGTCGTATATAGATAAGGGCTTAAATCGTATGACTTAACTGAAAATAGAAGCAAAACTGGAAAAACTGGGTACTTCAGGCCACCACTGGATGCATTTGACCTTTGTGTACAGTAGTCATGTGTGTAAGTGTGTGTCAGTTTGGCCCTTAGCAGAGCCTGCACTTAGACTGGATATGCGTGTGTGAAATAAGCACTTTTTGATCAGAGACAAGCTCCTTCATTTCTTAGCCTAATGGAAAGCGTGCCTGCCAGGGGCTGGGCTCAATAAACCTGTCACCAGCATGGATTTCCTTATTTAACAAGGTCATTGCTGGAACACACAGGACCAGAGGGGCATAACCCATCCTCATAAACCCCTCCCCACAAAACGCACACACACACACACACACACACACACAGTGAGTTACGCATGTCTTTCCTAGAGGCACATTCATGACCACTGAACCATATATACCTCTAATGGCTGCTGCTGGCAGGCGCTTCTTTCTTGTCTGATACAGAGCACGCTGATTTTAGCCTTGCACGTATTTGATTCAAACATAAATGCTTATATATACATAATATATGGACAAACGTACTGGGACAACCAACACATTACACCTACAGCAGCTTTCACAACATCCCTTTTCAAATTCATTGCAGATGTAACAGTTTTCAGTCTTCTCAGAAAACATTCTAGAAAATTTTGGGATGCATCTTGGGAATTTCGCCCATTCATCCAGAAGAGCATTTGTGAGGTCAGACACTGAAGTTGGTCGAGAGGACGTGCCTCACAGAACCCAGAGTCCAGCAGCGGCGTGCTTTACTCCGTCCATTCGATGCTATCTGTTCAGCTGCTCAGTCATGAAAATCCATGCCATTAAGTGAATGGATCGACCTTCTTTGTTTGCACACGAGGCAATTTTACCTCTGCATTTAGACCATACATGCAGTTAAACGCACATACTGCTGACGGCATCTGTAAGGGGATAGTATACACGCTTGCCCGCAGTGGGGGGTTGGGACAGCCCCTATCCATGGTGACTGGGAAGCAGTTGGGGGTTTAAGCCTTGCAGCAAGGCACGTCAGTTGTGTCTTGTTGGTACGGGGGATCAAACTGTCAACCTTCCAGTCATAAGACTGGTTCCCTAACCATCCTGGCTGCCCATCGAGGCCGTGAAGCAGCTGATGAACAGTTGTAATGACAGTTATTTAGTTAGCAAGTGCTCTTTAGTATGACCAATTCTTTCATTTTTGTAAACGCAGACTGCACGGCTGTGTGCTTGATTTTATACACATATGGAAATGGGACTTGAATTCAATAATTAAGAGCCGTGGCTTAATACTTTTGTCCATATAGTGTATATGCAGTGGATATAACATGTCCACACATCCCTGTTAAAATGCTGTTTTGGTGATAGATACAAATGTGTGCACATCCTCTATATAATTAATATAACTCCACGTTTAAATAATCACATTCAAACCCATGTTAAATTAGTAGACAGTAGACACCTGCCATCACTCAAAGTGACTCTAATTAAACCCGCTATAAAGTTTGGCCAAGGAACTCAAACAAAGAGTTACTGGTATCCTGGTGTTGAAATATAAGTCAGGAGAAGGGTACATACAATTCCAAAATAGTAAATATACCACAGAACATTGTGAAGACGGTCATCAACGAAAACATAAAACAGTGAACATTATATCGAGAACTGAACATCCCTCCAGAGAAGAAGACAGGATGTCTGTGAGGCTGCCAAGAGGCCTACAGCAACATTAAAGAGCTGCAGTTGTTTCTGTCTGTACTGGTTGTGTACTACATGTGACAACAATCCAAAAAAGTATTCTTTACATTTCTGGGCTGAAAAACACTTAAGCCTGGCAGAATATTCCTCATAATTAGTATTAGTAATTCTAATTATGATTACGATTAAAATAACTCACGTGTCTGACACCTTTCTGTAGTTCTCAGGACATGTGAAGGACATGCAGCGAAATCCTCCTTGAATGTTGAAGCATGTTTGGGTTGACGAGCAGTTGTGTGTTCCTGTTCCGCACTCGTCAATATCTAAAACACACACAAAAAATGTTTTAATAACATAATGGTTGTGGAAATCACTATTAACCATTGCTAAAGTTGTTGTGGCAACATATCTGAAAGTATAAATAATATTTAACTAATTCTAACTCATTACAACTGCAATTCTAATAACAAATTAAAGCTGTTAAGATAATACAAAATGTTTTAAATCTTAAAAGTATTTTAAAGATGATGCCTCCGACCTCAGTGCAAGACGACTGAAGTTAAACACGATATGTGCTGTGCTCGTCTTTGATCAGTCAATAGCCACTTCTGCAGCTAGAATTAATTACTAATCTCATTCTACAGATGCAAAGTCCTCATTACAGCTTGCAAGCTTCAATCCCCACACTATTACACTGACCGAGTGCTCATGCTAACCCGAGGGAGTCGGAGCTCCTTCCTTCATCAGTGTTCTCCATCTCTGCATCATTCCTGAAGACCACAAGGACAGATGTGCTCCTTGCCCACAGGTGTGAGAAAGATTAAATTGGTCCTCTGCTCAAACTAAGTCAGGGTCTTATTTTTCAAGATGCAAGTGCTTGCAAATTAGAGAAGATAACGAAAAGGTGTCTGTCTGATTCTCAGCTCAGGAGGCATGTAGTTCCTGGGTATAAGATTTACGTAAACAGTACAGTAATAACAATATAGTTGCAGAGTACACGTGGTTTCAGTGCCGCCGTAATTTTACAAACCAGTTATTATTATTGTTATAGTTTTATTTTTTTTATTTAAATATATTCGTTCAACTCATTTTCAAATCTTAAGACTTATTCCGTCTTGTCACCTGTAGATGAAAAACACATCATCTGGGTCATATAGTTAGGAAGTGACCTTTACCTTGACATGTGCGTCCATTGGGTGACATAGAATAGCCATGACTGGGGCAGGTGCACTGGTAGCTGCCTTGAACATTCACACACTGGAAGGCGCACATGTTCCCAATGCTTTGAGAGCACTCGTCAATATCTACAAGCAAAAAAAAAGGACTGTAGTGATAAGAGCTATTGAAAAGCACTAATAGCACCGTGAGCACTTACCAGGAAGGAGATAAAGAAAATGTGTGTGTATTCGGACATTAATAACACACCTTTCATTAGGAACAATGGCATCTGTCAAAACGACAAAATGGAATCGATCCCATTACATTAATATTGATCTGGTGCGTCTCCATTCTCAACTTGAATCAATATGTAACAAACTATTTGCGTCATTTGCTTCTTTTCATATCTGATATAGATTGCTCTCTTAAAAAAAGGGAGTGCTGTAGGAGTTAAATAAATAATATGTCACCTGTATTGATTTATTAAAACACATTCTCTCTCAAAAGCTTCTCATCTTTATGGCAGTGGCGATTGCAACTGTGAGTATGAAAGCATTTAAACAAATGTGACATACCCTCACAGGTGTGGCCGTCTTCCTTCAAATAGTATCCCACGCGGCAATAACACTGATAGGAGCCGTAGATGTTGGCGCACTCCTGACTGCAGGGATTGTTTTCGCATTCATTAACATCTGCAATGTAAAAGCAAAAAAATTAAAAATAAGATCCCTAAAATACACCACACATAAACAATAGACAGGTTATTTTAGACAGCTGTACTATTTCTAGGTGGTACTAGTGCATATCAGCCCAGGCATCACATTTGTCATCATTACATTCATTTTTACATGTGATAAATGACAACAGTCCTGTAAAATCCCTCATTTTGTCAGTTGTGTATTTATTTATAAGAAAAAAAAACCAGGAACATTAAGTCAGTGCATTGTTACACAGTGGACCATGGGTGCTTATTCATTTCTATTTTTATCTAGGTATGGCATTCATTTCATGTTGCTGCATAAGGTGACATCCTGACCAGCACCATGGGCCACCGGCGAGCCGCAAAGTCCTTGAAAGCATCTCCCCTTAATGCCACTGCCTGTGTGATGTGACTAGGGGAGCTATCATGCTTGATTAAGTTCCTTAAATAACTGTAGAAACAAGCCCAAAATAGACAAATCCATGTGCTCCCCTACGAACTCAATCTCTTCTTGTCTCGGTCCTCTTTCTCATCCTCATTCTCTATCACTCTTCTCTCTGTCACTTTCTCTCCATCTGGCTCACACACTCACCTCATCATGCTCAGCCATGCTTATTTCTCCCTCTGCTGCCCTCTTCCTCTCGCCATCTCTCACTTTTGTTTCACACTTATGATTAGTTTTTATGGCTAAACCCAGCCTAGACCAAGGAATCCCCTACCACCACCAACAAGTGGAGTTGTTTTAAGGATAAGGCTGGCTTGTGAGGGTGAGATGGTATCTTGGGAAAGTGCTCATTTTTTGCAGCATAGGACATACTTAATCTGTGACAATCCAGAGCCAAGGCCAGGGAGCAGACAAACAGAGTAAACTGTCTGCTAGCTGCTTTGAGTAGTCACTCAGGTTCCACCATTTTGAGCCAAACAAAAATATAGAAATACTCATAAAATTTGTTTTAATAACCTAATTAACATACAATCAGATTACTCTGATTATACAGCCAGCAGCTTTAACCTCAAGGTAGGCTTGTAATAAGTGCTTTAGATGTACGAGATTTAATATCTGTCTGTGTTTAATGTTTAATATACTGTGTTTAACAGAAACGTGGATTAAACCAAATGTGTACATAATATTAAATGAAGCTAGTCCTTTCGGATACAGTTACATATGTCAGGAGGTGTCATGGATATTTATAATGATAAGCCTGGTGGCACACAAAAACCTCAGCATAAATGTAACACAATTGAGGTTCTTTACACTAAGATAACAAACGTAGCCAGAAAAAAATCGTCTACTAATTATTACTGACAAGCTACCAGTCAGGATTTAGGCCTCATCACAGAACACAGAGCGCTGGTTAAAGTGGTGAATGACCTGTTGCTCCCCTCTGATCAGGGCTCGCTCTTCTTCATCGTGTTGCACAGATTTATACTATTCTCTTGCATAAACTAGAAAGTATTGTTGTAGTTGAGGAAACAAAAGAATCTTCTCCTGGTTCAGGTCTTATTTGAATGATCAGTATTAATTTGTAGATGTTAATAGTGATTTCTATATGCATACTAAGGTAAAGTTTTTCAGTATAAGCTTCCAGCCTCAGTTATGGTGTTAATACACAGTTATGTTTGAGAAAAGCCAGATTTGAGACCAGCTTAGTAAAGGATATTAGACACTAGACGTTAAGTAAGTAAGTAATTTCCTTTTGCTATTTATAATAATAGTACAGCAGTAAACATGTGATTATTGAGTCTGGTCTTATATTTGGAAACTAAATTTAGTGAAACAAAATGTAATCAGGATTACAGATTAGTGAGAGAATAAAAAATGACTACCTTCACAATTCTTGCCATCCAAGGCAAGGGAGAAGCCACTGGTGCATGTGCACTTGTAGGAGCCCACAGTGTTCTCACATGTCTGAGAACAAAGACGCCTTGGGTAACGCCAGCACTCGTTGACATCTGCCAACAGAAGAAACAGATTCTACTGTGTTGTGTATGCTGCACGTTTTTCACTTTCAGGTTCATTCCAATGTCTTTTATTCAGCTGATTTTTTCAGGGGTCACCATAACTGTCTCCATTTCTCCCTGTACTCTGCATTAGTCTCCACACCAACCACCTGCATGTTCTCCCTCAACACATCCATCCATAACCCTCCTCTTTGCCCTTTCTCTTCCCCTCCTGCCTGCTCCGTCCTGCCTACACTGTCTCTCTTATACACTCATTCCTAATCCTGTCCATCCTTGTCACTCCTAATGAAAGTCACAGTATCTTTAACTCTGCCACCTCCAACTTCACCTTCCACTAGATACTGCAGCGTAACTGTGGGGATTTGACCTTTCAGCCACAAAAGCTTTAGTGAGGTCAGGCACTGCTGTCCAGTGAAAAGATCTGGGATACAGTCAGCATTCCTTAAAAACCTTTTCTGACAAAGTGCAGCTATGTGTTAAACATACCAATGCATACTCGACGAATGGCATCATATTGGTATCCTGTCTGGCAGTCACATCGGTAGCTACCGGGAAGGTTGTGGCAGATCTGGCCGTCAGAACAGCGGTGTGTTCCTGTCAAACACTCATCGACATCTGCATAAACAGCAGGACACAGTCACACATATCAGACCCGATACGCATCATACACACGACTGTAATATTGGCAAAAAAAAGGCATGTGATCAATAATGCCTCATAACTACAATACATAGGAAAATAAGATTAAGATCAGGGTTGGTAGTGAGGTTAGTGGTCGTTTTTTTTTTTTCTAAATAAATGAGAATAACGCCTTGATATGGTTGGCTATGGAAAAACTGTGCTTGCAGGGTAACTATACTCGTATAACATTTGAAAGTGATGAAAGAAAACTATTAATGAGATACATGAAATCGGTTGAATCAGGCAGACCAATGCTGCTGGAAAGCTCATCATCATTTTCAGCATGTAGCTGAACTTTACACATGGAAAAAAATCGATAATGTATTTTAATGAAAAGGTTTAAATTAAATATCTTCTTTCTTTTATTGGCATCATTTAATGTTTTGTTAACAAGTGATTAACTGCTTGCATTTAATAATTTCCTTTCAAATAATTAAACAAAAATGTCAAATAATGAGTAAAGTAAAAATGAGACGACAACAAATTAATGTCATTTTAAATGCGTGTGCAGTGGTTAATTCAGAAGAAAAAGAGTCAGATGTGTTATTTTGTCATAGTCAATTCAAAAGTACTTCATTGTCAATACTTCAAGAGGATTGAAATTGGGTTTCTCTCAGACCCATATAACATTAAATATAACACTAAGCATAGAATATAAATGAAAAGATGAAATATGTAAATGTAGGAGCAGTAGTAGAGCAGTGGTTAAGACGTTGGACTTCTGATCAGAAGGTCATGAGTTTTGAATCATACCACCACCAAGCTGCCACTGCTGGGCCCTTGAGCAAGGCCCTTAACCATCAGCTGCTCAGTTGCATGAATAGAAATGTATAAATGTAAATCGCTCTGGATAAGAGCGCCTGCAAAATGCCGAGTCATCTACAGACAGACGTCTGCAGATATAGTTAGTGCAAATTTTAAACAATAGATTGTATAAAATTGTATTAGCTTATACCTGTCTAAAGTCATGTGTGTGTACCAGTGTGGGATTTGTTAATTATGTACAGAACAACATTATAGTATATATAT
>JAOVVF010000001.1:20382235-20401301 GCA_028565595.1 Duopalatinus emarginatus
TTGTTTAGTTGCATACCATTACTTGTGAGTTATGAATACATGTGTTAATGTGTTGCCTTGTTAAACTAATTTAATTCTATAAAAGTAAAATTCCAATAAATAAAGAAAAAAATAGGCAATAACAACATATAATGTACATATTATATAATGATAAAAGTGTACATATTATTATTAGTAGTAGTATTATTAGTACTATCCAGTAATCAGGTGTAACCTCAATAAAAAATAAAACAAATACTGCAAGTATTAAAAAAAGCAAGCAGATGAGAAACTAATGTAACTTAAAGAGTAATTGAGTTGATGTATTAGAAATTACTCGATTGTCTAAAGCTGTGTGTGTGTGTGTGTGTGTGTGTGTGTGTGTGTGTGTGTATGCTCACCGACACAGCGTGCACCATCAGGGCTGGAGTGATATCCTCTGCTGCATGTTATAACCTTGCGCTGGCAGGTGTAGGAGCCCACAGTGTTCATACAGTTAAAGCCTACGCTGCATGGCTCTCTCTCAACGCTGCACTCATCGATGTCTGAGAGATGGACAGGGTTGGAACAGTGTTTCCGAAACACAAATACAAAACTGTAAAACTACATTTACATTCACAAGATTTTGCAGACATACTGCTATATATATAAGCTGTCAAGCTAGAACTCTGTTAGGGCAGGTTGGTACAGCATGAAAATAAATAAATAAATTAATAAAACAACAAGTCTTTAGTCTTCATTTGAAGACAGTTCCCTGTTGTTCAGACAGCTAGGGAAGTTCTAGCTTTAGGACAGAGTCTTGACACACATCTTTTTATCTTGAGCAATGGTGGTCCTTGCTCGTAGGCTATGATGAGTGCCTTATGTTAGGTGGAAGGTCTGCAGGTCTGGTTTTGGCTCTGTAGGTAAACACTCCCTAAACACAGCTAGTTTAGGGAGCTCCTGATAGCGTTAAGCAAAAACCTGCATGGCTGGGTCAGGATAACACTATGAAGTATGACAGACACTAACTGTCACTGTCACTGGCTAACTGACACTGGCATGCTGGCCAAATTAGATGCTAGAATGCTGTCAAACTGGTGCTGGTAAAACAACAGCCAAACCAAAAAAACGAACAATTCATGGTCACTTGAACAATACCAAAGACACGACACGCAGTGTATGTGGCAAGGTATCCACCATCCATCACCATCACCAACTACAAAGCTCTATTATGTATATGCGATGATGAGTCCTTGCTAACGGATGTCCTGTGCAAACTGTTTAAAGAAGAACATGCGCATGAAAGACCACCGTAGGTTCTACCAGTCACGTACTGCAGAGGATGACAAGAACCCACAGAACTCTGGTGTCCACACCTGGCCAGCTGCTCACAAAATTTCCAATTTGGAGATGAAATATGTAAACCAGTGTGCTTCAAGGTGCTGTCAAGGACAGTTTGGGGACGGGCATTGCCTGTGGTTTTGACAGTTTGGGGGCGGGCACTGGGGGTGGTTTTGACAGTTTGGGGGTGGGTTCATGGCCGTTTCTGTCAGCGAATGCTATTGTCTGATGGCTCCTGGTGTTGTGGCTGACCACACAGTATGAACAGCCCTTCTCCAGAAGACAAATATGGTGGATGACGCATAAGTTGGTTACTTACTAGCAGCTCCCGATTCGTTTGGCTCCTTATTCCTAGATCCAGACGTTAGCGTTAGCTCCTTAGTTAGCTCCTTATTCGCAGACTGAAGTTATTTTTGTTTTGACATTGATCTGATGCCATATGCACAAAGTTGACGTTAGTAGGACTTGAGAGGACCACCTGCTACTACACGTCAACAGAACAACTGTAACCAGAGTCAAAAACATCACAACAGACCTGAGCCAGACTTCCATCCTCACACCACCTGACTATCCAAGACGTCCCAGCAACATTTCCTTTTTCTGCAGAGGCTAAAGAAAGCTAAGACCTCCCTCTCACCCTCACCACCTTTTACATCAGGACAATAAATTCTCACCATTTCTCTATGAGAATTGGACAGTTTTAGACTACAGGACCCTGCAGCAAATAGAGTAGAGACAGCTGACAAGATCATCAGGGTCTCTCGATCCACCATAACAGGCCCTGCATCCACAAAGCCACCAGAATTGTTGATGACCTCTCCCATCCCTCTCCTGGAATTTTCATCCTCCTGCCATCTGGCAGAAAATCCCAGAGCATCTGCACTGCCTTTCACCACCACCAGACTCCCGCAAAAGCTTCTTCTCTGAAGCGGTGAGGATCTCAACATGCTGCACGCTGGATATTATTATTAGTCCCGCCTTACTCTTATGACTCTTATTACTGTTACCATAGTTGTGCTTTTGCTAGTGCGTTACCCGTGTATTTATTGTGTATTTGTATATATGAAATGACCATGTGACTTGACGGCGAATGAGATACAAAAGAAAAGCAAGCTTTTTACTCTCTCTCTCCCTCTCTCTCTCTCAGACACACACACACACAGACACACACATCTACACACATGTCTCTCATTCGTCAGGTCTCTCTCACCGACGCAGTTGCCATGGGGGTCCTGAGAGAAGCCGGTGAGGCAGTGTTGCTGCTTGGGGCTGCAGCGGAATGAGCCGTGCGTGTTCTGGCACAGGAATCCCAACCCACAGTCATGGCTCTGCACAGTGCACTCATTAATATCTGAAAAGGCAGAGCAGCACAGGTGTTAGAGCAGCCTGGAGGCCTACAGGTTCACAACCCTGACTGCCAGGTATCATGATTAAACTCAAATGATTTGTCGGTAATGAGATAGGAGTGCACAATTGATGAGTCCTTTGACGGAGAACTCGAACGATGCACTCGAAATACGAGACCAAACTGAACAGAATACCTCACGACACATATGCCACCACTGAACAGTAGGTGGCACTGTGGTTCAAGGTTGGTGAACAGAGCCTCTGAATCCCACCCAACCCATTAGTCGGCTTTCGATCTCTCCTTCTGCTGCTTATTTAGATTTTCAGAGGGGGAAAAAACACATTGTTTGTGTTTTGGTTGGACTTACATGGCTAGCATTAGTACAGCATAGCTGAGCAGCCGTAGCCCTTCCCCAGATAAACGTTAACTCCCGTAATGATGAGGGGGTATTAGTTATTCCAGGCTATTCCTGTTTCTCCAAGCTTTAGTGCAGGTAATTTTCTGCCTCCCTTTCAAGCGCAATTAGTTCACGACTTTTCTAATTATTACGTCAATTCTCTGTATTTAAATGCCAAGTTCTGGCATTAAAGAAATAAATTAGATACATTTTCTCCCAGAAAAAAGCGTCTACATCATTACCTGATTTACCAGGTTTACACAATAATTAACATATCTCGCACAGAAACAGATGCTAGATAATGTACAAGGTTGTAGCCCACTGCTACTAACTTTAGAGTGGCGGTATAGCACTATACGGCGTCTTGGGATTGGGTTCTGCAGCTTTACAGCTTGTTAGATCATGAACGAAGCCTAAGATGGATGTGAGATGAGGGGGCGGAGAAGTCGGTTTATTATCAGAGCGCGTTCATTTACATCGCCGGTCCCAATTCGATAGCTGCATCTCAGGATTGGAAGCTCGGAATGCTGCCGTTCTGCTGATAACGTTGGAGATGTACTTAAACGGAGCACTCCAGTGAAGTGTTTTCATAAATCCTCTAAACACTTTAAAGCAGCTGATGCTAAATTTCGATTTGAATTTATTGCTTTGGCAGACACTTTTACCCAAAGTGCCATATAATTGAAACAGGATACAAACTAAGCCCACAGCTAAGCAGAGAAGGGTTGAAGGAATTCTAAAAGATGCATGTACGTGTAGATGATTTTGAGTAAACTTTAATAAATACAACCAATGCACACGTTTTTTTTTTGTTATGTAAATCCAACAGATGTGTGTATGCTGCATTTGCCATGTCATGGAAGTGTTCTCACTTTAGGGACCTTTTGTTCAGAACCAAGGTCAGGTTCAATCCTTTGTGTGTTCGAGCTATAAAGTGTGTGTGTGGGGGGGTGGGGGTGTTGCAACAAACGCCTAACAAAAGCTGGTCAGCTGACTATGAGGAGTAACATGATGAGAAATGAGACAACTAAACTGCTTCTCCTACTACTGGATTGTGCTGGAGTCTATACCAGTCTATATACATTTAAACATTCACTCTCACACACACACACACACACACACAATTTGTTATCTGTGTGGAGCTGTGGAATAAAACCAGAGCTTTCGGAGGGATATACAAACTCCAAATACGCTCAAAAAAAATGTCTGATGGATTTACATGAAAACAAACAAACAAAAAAAGCATCGGTTGCACAAAGTTATGTATTCATCTTCAACATGTGAATAAATGAATACATCATTCCGCATAAACATAACTTTTATTTCCAACAGATTTTTTTTTCAGTGGAGAAAAGACCCTGGCCCAGGCCTTTCTTGCTGCGAGGCATCAGCTCCACTGATTTTTATATTCACCCAACCGTTCAGTCCGTTAATGTTAAACAGGACGATATGGCTGCATTTTGGCTTATTTAAAGTCATTCTTCATTAGACTGATTGTCTGTCTAATGTCGACATTGTAAACATTTACAATGCCTGTGCTGTGCCACAGGAGAGTAAGAAAAAAAAATATACGTAATCACTTACAACTTAATATCAATCCACTGGGTAGCATGGCGGTGCAGCGAGTAGCACTACTCATTCATTACAGGGTCTCTGGTTAGATAATGAACTCGAGCTTGAGTTACTGTCTGTGTGACCTTCTGTCTGGGTCAGCTGTGGCCGGTCTCGTGACCGGAAGGTCGCAGGTTTGATCCCCGCCCAGGGCAAGACATGACTACGTTGCTTGAGCATGGCACTTAATTCCCAACTGCTCCCTGGGCGCTGTGGTTTGGGGCTGCCCCCCACACTGCCCCCTAGTGTTCACTGGCGTTGAAGTGTTTCGCTGCAAGGATGGGTTAAATGCAGAGGTCACATTCCTCTGTGTGCAAACACAGTAGGCAAAAACTTCACTTTCAAAAACGCTACGTCGAGAATATGAGAGACTTCCAGGTGGAGTCACTAAATATCCCAAACTTGTATATTGATTGACTCAGCTCAGCTATTTCACTGGGGGGAACACTGCTGTATTTTTGAGTGATACAGTGCACGGTGCACCCTGACACAAAAATGCAGAGCTCCTGCATCTCATAATAAAAGCTCATAACAATGTCTGGTAATAAAATATAACCAGAGTGTATGTCACTGGTTATTCCAGGCGGTATCATTTCACGTAAAGATGATGTAATGGTTATATTGCCCAAGCACTAAAATACAGCAGAGGATTCCGTCGAGCTCCTCGCAACAAGGGCCCGACTGTGGCTCTTTGTCTTTTATTCTCTAGCTCTGATCTCCTACAGAACATAGAAAAACATATACGGATACTTAAGATACAGATACTGTGGGGATTTTCCGGATCAGTACCTCTACAGGGGCGGCCACAGGCTTGTATGTAAGGAATCAGCCTGGTGACCGAAAGGTTCCTGATTTGATCCCCTGTACCGATAAGACATGACTGAAGTGCCCTTGAGCAAGACACCGAACCCCCAAATGCTCCCCTGGAGGTGTGGATTGGGTAGCCGACCACTCTAAGCTTAGTGTGTGTGTGTGTTTCACTATGCAGATGGGTTAAATACAGAGGGCAAATTCCTACATTCCTACAGTATGAAGAATATTGGGAAAGTGAGGAAAAAAAACCTACCTTCACACACTCCATTCCTCAGCTGGTATCCACTTGAACAAGAAATCTGCCTCTCGCACATGAAAGTTCCGACGGTGTTCACACAGCGCTCGTTGGGCCGGCAGGTGTGTGTGTTTGTCACGCACTCATTCAAATCTGAAAGGAAAGCATGTATTACTTAACAGTAAGTAGCGCACCTTCTACAGCAAGTATCCGGGATGACACAATTCCTGATATGGAGCCAGACAAAACAGCATGGCGGTGGCGGAGTGGTGGCTATGGAAAGGCAGCGAAACCGTAGCATCTTCATTACGATGAAGCATATGGAGCTGCGAGCAGATGGATCACAACACAAACATACAAAAACATACAAACAGGCTTCAGAAATACTGACGACTCGTGAGCAAGCGAGTGGACGCTTTCCAATCGGAAAGTGTGACGTCCGCCATGTGGCTCTAGTGTAGATTCTGGTTCAACACTGTGGCTGGGACTGCTTGGATTACTGTTCCAAGGAGAAGGAGAATTCACTTGTTCTGATGCGGCTTGTTAACGTGTCCTTAACGCTGTCCCTAAAGCACGAGGTACCTTATCAGAGATTCACAAAGACTGATAGGAGCGTCAGAAGAAACACATCGATTTACAACATGAGTGTTTAGGAGCCCGGGCAGGGGTGCAGGTGGGGGGGTTGGCGGATTTTTGAGGCAGTAGCAGATGACACCATTGTAACGGATCCACGGCATCATTAGGAAAAGGTCACAAAACGGTGACTACTGGAGTTACACACGAGTGTGAGGCCTCCATGGCTGTCGTTCAGTCCCGAAGATCACCCTGGCTGTGGCACTGACCACTGAGACATGGCTAAAGTCAAAACAGACACCATTTGGCCGAGTGGAACTACTCGTTAGAGAGTCAACACAGTTAGAAAACAGACAGAGCTGCAGATCATGTCTCCCTCAGGACACCAGAGAAAAAAAAATAAAAAAAGAAAAGACTTGAAGGCCACCCGAATTCGGCGATTGTTTATTTTTTTTGCGAGGGCCACAGAACATGTATTGCTTTGGGGTGATATAATATGGAATTTAATAATGTAATATCTTCCTTGAGCGGGTAGATAGCTGAAAAACAGAAACAGAGAGATCTGCTCTCTCTCTCTCTCTGTGTGTGTGTGTGTGAGACTGAGTGTGTGTGTGTGTGTGTGTGTGTGAGAGAGAGAAACAGAGAGAGAATTGCGTTGTAGCTGCTCATTATATTCACACTTTCCCCTCTTCTTTGCTCGACTGAAACGAGACAAGGTTCAACTTTGAGAGGTAAATTAACAAATTAATTTCTAGCGAGTTACTGAAGACATCACTCGCATAAAGACACGCCGTCGGATTGAAGCAAATCAACAGAAGTAAATGGAAGCGGGGGCAAATCAAGACCATCTGCTGCTCTTTGCATTGCAACCACTCAGGAGAACTTCAGGTCATATTTAGCACCATGTCCCATAAAGCTTTACCTCTGATTTTCAGCATAATGCAGCCAGTAATCCTTAATGGACAGTTTATTTTTTGGGGTTGCCAGAGTGATGGTTTTTGAATTACGGGACTCTGGGGGACCGTGTTATTTCTGATGAGTCACAGAAGTGGGGACATGCCAGGGAAACGCCTTGATTCCTCACTCCTTTCAGCCTAGTTTTTCTCTTTCTCAGTCTGTCTGAAACAAAACACAGTTTTATCCAAGGTGGCAAGCGGTTCAGTCTCTCATTAAGAACTGAAAGATCCTCTTTAGCTGCCATTTCCCCACCCCACCCTACAAACGTAAAGCAGCTTCAGCATATTTCCTCTGATAATAGGCTACCTTGGCCGGGCTGAAACTGCATTAGAAGACATACATGTTATAAATAATGCATTTCCATGGCCAGGCGAGGCTTGAGAGAGCCTCTCGGCGATAGACGGCATGACTGAAGAGCATGCAGCGAGGATTACGGGCTATGAACCTTATTTCTTTGTCAGATGTAACACTAGCCTGGAGGGGTACATCAAGGAATCGCTAATGCTGGTTTGCCAGTCAGTACTTGCCTCCGTTTGTTTTCTTTAGAGACTATCCAGAATGGTTACAGATGAACAGCTGAAAGAACGGCGTATTGTCTGCAGACTAATTAATAAAAAATCTCTTGTCATATCAAACGAATTCGTCAGTGAATTTGACCGGTAGCGGGCATGGACTCCATGAGCTGTAGGCAACGAACACTATGTTTCCTGCATAACGGAACATAATTCTGTTCCTCGGTGTGTGTTCATATGAATCTGTATAAGCCTTCTTACCCACACACTCTCTATTCTGGTTGTGTATAAAGCCCGCGTCACACCCGCCATTCGGAAGCACACACTTGTAGGACCCTTCCGTGTTCGCACACATGTCTTCGGGAGAGCAACTGTGTGCGGCCTTGCTGCACTCATCCACATCTATGGTACACACAATAGATTGGTATAACACACACACACACACACACACACACACACACACACACACACATACACACCAAATTCGACTACATTCGATTTTTTCAGCACAGGATCCTTATAAGGTTCTTCCATGTTTGAGAAGGTGGACATACATCATGGTGTAGTTAGGTAACTAAAAGCAGGAGCTGTATTTCATAGGTTAATATATATATAGATACAAAATAATTGTATGTATCTGTAATCTATTGTAATATATAGCTTGTGAACATGACTGTTTAAAAAGAAACAGATGAGGATTACAGTGGCGCGTAGACTGGATCCGAATTGTCTCGTTGTTTTCCCTCCAGTCAAATGATCGGGTTTCTCAGACTAATATCACAAATTGTATGAAATGTAATATCAGTACATGGCAGATAAAGCGTTTCTTTCCTGTTTCCTCAAGTGTGACAAAACTATCTGGCTCTACAACCAGGATATCCAAACCTGCTGTTTGTTTTATTCCAAACCCGAATCAAGCTCTCGGCCCACACGTACTCAGACATATGGGAACAATTCGGGCCAGGGAAAGAAAAGAAAAGTGTCCTTTACACAAATGCTCAGATACGGCTCACAGAGACCCCGCACATACAAACTCATTCAAACAAACAGCCCGCAGTGAATCAAGGCTGGTTTTAGGAATGAATACCTAGATCCCATCGCGGACTGAAAGCCACATTATTACAGACTGCGAAAGCACTTAGTATTTCTGAATGAGACCCAGATTGCACCTTCATTACTTTGTATTATAGTTTACGTGTGTGCATGGTAGCTCCTGTTATTATAGCTGGTAAAGTGGCTGAAAATCAGGCAGAAACCTGAGCTGCTGCAGTACCAGGAGCAAATCACTATCATATCATATCATAATATGATATCATATGATATCATATCATACGCACTCCTCTATGTACTCTAAAGCTTGGCATGCAGAAGCTCCTCCCAAATTTCAAATCACCACTAACAAATCGTTTCTCCAGCATCACACAAGCCTCACGCTTACTGTAGAAATCTGTATTAGACAGGAACACATACCAGAGCTAAAGTCACTTTTTTATTTTTTTATTATGAGCCAAGGGAGTTGAGTTAACAGGCTACGGATCAGTGAAGCTGAAACCTGTGGGCTTCTCATGCAAAATGTGAACATGTTCAGGTTATGAAATGCCTCTGCACTGTAACGCTCTACCTCTTAATGACGGACTGCTTCCAGTGAAAAACGCGGCCTAGGAGATATGAGTCATCGCTGGATTAATAGAGCACAGTTATTTGTGTTGGGTGGCATTTTAGGTTATGGTTCACTGTATACGTGAACACACACACACACAGAGAGAGAGAGAGAGAGAGAGAGGCTGCAGGTTTATTTTGTGTTGTCTCTAGTAGCGGTTTACCTTCACATGTGTGTCCATCAGACATGAGTGCGAATCCTGGGAAACAGGAACAACGGATCAGTCCTTCGACAACGGAGCACTGCTGAGCACATGGGCCGTTACCTAGAGAAAACAAACAGCCCTGATTAGTTCACACTTCACCTGGAAAAGCGGAGAGAGAGAAAAATAATCAGAATCGGGCGATTAAAAAAATAAAAAGGAGGTTTGTTATGTGCAGAAACAGAACGGCTCATTAGTCATTTTTACTGTAGTAATGGCATTTCCTTATGCTATCAGAACTATAGTTGAACAGGACACTGCCAAGTTCCCCCGAATGCCTTCAAAGACTAAACGGGCACTAAATACATTAATAATGGAGGAAAACGTGACTCAGAAGACAAAAAAAAAAGACCAATACTGACAATCATACATTTTACAAGGCACAAGTCTCGGATGGCACAGAGGACGTTGGTTTGGCCTGAGGGAGATGATGTGTTAGACAGACGCGGGTTCGAGAGAGACGGCGCAGAAGGCCGGAGACCCTGCTCGGCCGCAGACATGGCACACGGACCCGTTAAACTTTCAGGGCTTTGAGCAGCAGCCATCTGTCTTTTTTTTTTTTTTTTTAACCAGATGTACGTTAAACCCAATTGCACCTGGGCTTCAGGAAGATGCCTGTCTACCAGAAACGATCCGTCTTATGGACTGAGCGAGCTGAAGATATGCTGATGTGCGATTTCCTGAAACAGATCAGCGGCTTACAAATCCACGTAATACGTTAATAAATCCTTCGCGTTATGTCAAGCTTGGTATTAAAATAAAAAGTTATTCAAGGCAAACTCAGAGGAATAATGAGATCAGATTGATGTTGCTTCTTGAGGTGAACAAGAGGCTTAAAATAGGATATTATGTAAATATATTTAAGCTTCTGAGTATCTGTAGTCACTGGCAATTATATTCAGGATGCAGTACGGCTATTAACACCGGACATCCAAATAGCTAACCTTTTAATGCAATACGACTATATATTTGTCTAAGTACAAGTATTAGCAGAAATAATAATTAGATTTATTTATATTTTATGCAAGCATTATGAATATCTATGTTTAAGTGTAACAGTTACTCAGGTGTGAGTGCTGATCGTAGATGGAGAAAACATTGATATATTAAAATATTTACTTTTACAAGAATATAAAGCTTAAACGCGGAATAATCTGTCTGTATTACAGATTCAACAATGGAGATTGTAGACATGAATGCGGATGGTAGGATGGATACTAGGCTTTGGATTCTGTAGCTGTAAACTAAAGATGTATAAAAGAGAGTTGTGTGGTAGGTGTGTGGTCGGTTTGGTGGTGGCTGCTGGGAAATGCCGGAGTTCCAGACATCGTGTGTTAATTTTGGGAATACACACAGCTTTGTGCTTTTGGTAAAAGCCAAAACTGCTGCTTGTGGGGGGTGGGAGTGGGAGGGGGTTCAGGAGACCTCTGGTGTAGACCTCAGGAATGTGATTTGGGCCAGGAAGAGGAAAACCACCTAGGGTAGTGTCATACTAAGACAAAGAGCATATACTGTGCAAGCCTGTTACAGATTAAAGGGTGGTGGGGATTCCAAGGGATGGGAGTGAAATATATTGGATTGGAGTAATGTATAAAGTGTTTGCTTGCTTGTGTGTGCACCAACAACATAACGGGTCTTGGTAGTGTTGGGCTACCACAAACTGTCAGATCAAGCCATGCCTCTATTAGATCTAGTCATTTTAGTTACTTAAGCATGGCTTTATGACTGAAGCCTCCGCCCAATCGTACCCCAATACGGAGCTAATCTTGATGTTCTGATCTAAATATATATGTATATATGTATAAGGGTCAGCTTAGCATTTTATACACAGACACATGTGCATTCATTTTGTTTCTACTCTCCTTTACTCAACGTTTTAATTTATCACCTGTACATATATAAGCTGCATCATTGTACCTGCACATGGGTTTTGTACAGAGGACACCTGGCTGGTCTCTTGAGGTGGCGTGGCCATGTGCGTCACCCTGTTGTCCTCCTCTGCGTTCTCTGTAAGATGAAAAATAACACACAGTATACACAATATTATAACCTGGCTGTACTTATTTAATTATTATAATTTAAGAAACGATCCCCTCCAGCATGCCATTACGTCACCGCTGATACAAAAAACAATTTACGATAACTTCTGGACACACAGACTGTTCATTTTTAGCCTAACTGCCAGTGGTACAGTGACAAATTAGGACAAACTGCGGACAACCTACTGCAATTCACCCACTTTATCACTTTTCTATCTACGTATCTGTTTTACAACAAGCACGAGGTCAAGATTTTTAATCTCCAAGCACACAGCTAGGACGGCAACGTCTGTGTTTAGCTGCAAGCGCATACTGAGCCTCATAAACCCTGACAAAGTCATATCTCAAATTAAAACCTGAAAATTTGATTCCCTAAGAAATAAAATGAAATGAAAAACATTTCCCAGCACGCCATTCATATAACAATCACACTCAATTACGTTGGTTAAAAGCATTCGTCCTAGCCATTTCATCAACGTGTAGGCATGCATTTGAAACAGATCACCTCCCTCAGGCATTGGGAGTATTACATAAGCTGAGCTGAACCCTCGCAATCCAGTACGGCTGAAACTGATCTATATAGGAAGGATATAAAAGTGCATATGCATCATGGTGTATTTTCACCTGCTTTTACATAAATAAAAACTGAGTGTCTTTTCCCATTATGAAAGAAAGTGAACTATTTGCCTACTGTGTTTGCACACAGAGGAATGTGACCGCCGCATTTAACCTATCCGTGCAGTAAAACACACACACACCAGTGAACACTAGGGGGCAGTGTACACACTTGCCCAGAGCAGGGGGCAGCCCCAAACCACAGCGCCCAGGGAGCAGTCAGGGGAGTTAGGTTCCTTGCTCAAGGACGCCTCAGTCGTGTCTTGCCCCGGGTGGGGATCAAGACCGGTTCCCTAACCACTAGGCCACGGCTGCCCCCATTATGTAGAGTATATGAAGATGACAGATCCTATTATTACTTATATTATTATTAACTGTCATATAAAGCTAAGCTTATTTTCTGATCTAATGTCCGTCAGTATTGAAACTTTTTGGGCAAGTGACCTCAACGTTGGAACATTGTATTTATGTCATTAAAATATATGTAGTTTAGGTTACTGCAGGAAAACTTCACCAGTGAAGTGTTCATTAGAGGTCTGCACTGGGATTGGGTCCCGGTGGGTCCCAAGGGACCCGACGCAAATCTCGCAGGAACGGGCGGTTTTCACTTAGCTGCGGGCGGGAATGGGTGGCTAAAACAAAACACTGCAGGATTATAGACTATAGCCTAAAGCTCATTCCAAATAAATAAAATACAGAGAATGAGAATAGAATATGAAACTACCTTTATTTCATTTAAAAACTACACAAGTGTGTCAAAAGCTGCAGGTCAGAAAAACTAAACAAACCCCAAGAATCTCTTTATTATTAATATCCTATATTAGGTTTTCTCCTGCTGGATGGAGAGGACACAAAATCAATGCATCTCTATCAGTGTGCAGGAATAATTCTCATAGGTTCGTGGGTTGCGGGCGGGAGTGGACAGAAATTCGGCGGGAGCGGGCAGGATAAAAAAAACAGTCCTGCACAGTTTTCTAGTGTCCATCAGTAAACAGCTGATAAAATACAACAAAAATCAGACTTAAAGAATTTCCTGGCTATAAATTTTTTCTATAGATCACGCAGTTATAATGGGATTATATATAATTACACTATTCGTGTGAACCAAATGAGTGTTGGTTCCCGTCTGGTTCATTTCAAGGTTTCTTTCTCTTGCCATCGCAGGGAGTTTTTACTTTCCATGTCGTGTCCAACTTGCATATCAGGGATAAAATGTGTATGCTAATCCAGATCTGATATTTTTATTATAAAGATCCTTTGGGACACAGAGTCTATTGTTGAAATTCATGTCTTGATACAGCTTTTCAAAAACGCTGCGTTTCTTTCCAATGCTACGTCCAACTTCTAATGATACTTAAGGAATAAAACACTACATTGTACAGCCTAATGTTAAAGCAGAAGGGTCTGGTTTATAGCTGATGCTTGGCTTTAGATGCCCATGCAGAAGCAGGAGCAACACAAGTGCCATTGTTCACTCGTCTGTGTACTTTATGTCGATCTGGATGATTAAATGTGACATTTGTCAGGTTTCCAAGTCAATATGTAAAATGTTTCTCTTTAAAATGGTGACTGTAGTCATGAGCTGTGTCTAAAATTTTGACCTTACAGACCAAGATCTAGAAAATCCAATTACAGACCTGTGGGTAAGTTTGAATACTGCATATGAGAGGATTTTCAAATAAAATCCCCTATTTGTGATAGGATACCATATTAGTACTAGTACTATAAAAGTACAGAATAGTATATAAGTATGCGATCTCACTGGGTATGAGACCCAGTGAGAGTCAAAAGAAAATCTCTCCATGTTTATTGTTAAATAATTTACTGAAGTGAACCAGAAAAGTCAAAAGAATGTACAGTTTTAAGTTAAATGTAAAAGAATGTAAAGTTTTAAGTTAAATGTAAAACAATGTAAAGTTTTAAGTTTAATGTAAAATAATGTAAAGTTTTAAGTTACATGTAAAAGAATGTACAGTTTAAAGTTTTAAGTTCAATGTAAAATAATGTACAGTTTAAAGTTTTAAGTTCAATGTAAAATAATATAAAGTTTTAAGTTAAATGTAAAAGAATGTAAAATAATGTACAGTTTTAGGTTAAATGTAAAATAATGTAAAGTTTTAAGTTAAATGTAAAAATTTTTTTTAAAAAATTTACAGTTTTAAGTTAAAGGTATTTATTTGAGTCAGGTCTGAGAGATTAAAGAGATTTGGCCTAAAACTCAGAAATTTTCTGAAATCCCACATATAGACATGGCTGCTTACAACTCAGATTTCCAATGAGCACATTTACACATTTTACATCTTGTAAATAGTTTCCTTTTTTTTAAATAATTTTCTTCTTTTAAAAAATTATTCATTATAGATGTCTATTTCTATTTCTTTTTCTATTTGTATAAATATATATATTTTTTTATTTATTTTATAGTACAGTTAGACAGTCAAAAGCATTTCACTGCAGGTTGTACCATCTATGACTGTGTATGTTAGAAATAAAACTTTGAAACTTAAAACACACTCAAGTTCACCAGGTTCCTTATTGCACACACCTGGCACTCACTCAATCCATTTAAACAGACGGTCTGATTAATTCAATGTGTAACCTCACCCACTGTTACATACTATTCTAAACCTTTTGATTACTTTGATCTCTGATTTTGATTTTCTGATAACCTTGTTTTAAAAACTTAGAGCCCTGTTTACTTATATTCAGGATTTTATCACATTGTTGTCTGTCGATTGTCTAACTCTTGCAGTTTGTTACTTCGAGTTTTGCACACCTTCAAGCACAGAGGTAGGAAGGCAATGTGTGTACACTAAAGTGTTTTTAGAAATCGTACATAAAGGTCACTTGACCTGGCATATAAAGATCACACAATTATAAATGGGAGTTTATATATAATTGCACTTTTCATGTCAACCAAATGAGGATGGGTTGTGCTACTTTTGCAAATTTTAAAATGTGTAAAAATATTTTTTTATCTTATTTTTATTAAGCACAAAACTGTTAAAAATAAAAACTGATAAAATGCATTTTTTTTGTATTTAAAGTGAAATTTATAATAAAAATATATAAAATTCACATTAAAATCCTGTCACCTTTCAATTTCTCTACAAAATGACCTAAACTAAATCATTATAGTGTGAATATGTTTATTTCCTATTTGTTAATCAAAGTTCAAATTATTCAAACATAATTTTTTAAAAATTATTTTGTTTCAAGAAGGTTCAAGTCTGAACTGGTTTGAAACTCTCCTGACACACTCCTACTAAGTGTGACCTGGATAAAAATCTTCACATTTCTAAACCCTATTTCTGCCCATCAATTTTAAGACTATTCACATACCAAGTGCACAGGTGTGTCCATCCTGCATCAGTGAATATCCAGGATGGCATTCACATTTGTATGATCCCAACGTGTTGATGCAGACATGAAGGCAGCGGTTTCCCTCAAATCTCTCACACTCATCTACATCCTCCAGGTTCTCCACAGCGTTAGATGAATGTTCGGACTCGTCAATGGAGTGAGACTGCTTAGGAAATGGTCTGTCAACCACTGAGGAGAGAAAGGTAAAAATAAAAAAAAAGTCAAGTGTGTACCTACTGTATAACTTAACTGGGATATAAGCTATGATAAGCTAATTATTGTATTATGCTAGCTTGTTTAAGTAAGCTACCTAACATTAGCCTAACAATTACGTCATGTGAATACAATCGGTACTAAATTTAGCATTAGCTTTCAGCTTTAGCATTCACCCTCTCACATTTCCAGATCGACTTACATTAATTGCATTTATACAACTGAGCAGTTGAGGGTTAAGGGCCTTGCTCAAGGGCCCAACATTGGCAGCTGATCAGAAGTCCAACGTCTTAACCGCTGAGCTACCACTGCCCTATAAGCGCCCTGGACAGATACCTACCTGGTAGGAAATGATAAAGCATAAATTGTTCGCGAATAACAGACGTTCCTATTTTTAGCCTCTGCCTAATTTTTAATTGTTATCCCATATGTTTTATATTACATATCGTAATCGGAAAGAAAAAAAATTAGGTCAAGGTACAAAAGATTTCTTGCTTTTCTAACAATATTCACCTTTCAGTGCTTTAGTGCTGGTTAGTGATTAGTTCAAAGCTATAAATAAGATATAATAAAATAAATGTGATTGAATAAACTGCAACAAATATTGCACTGGTCTATGTTTACAACATTCAGGGTTGCTCAAATATGGACAGTATTATCAATTGAGCTACGGCTAAGTTGTATTGTATTATATTTGCTATATACTGAAGACATTTGGGTTTGAGACCAAAATATGAACTCCATGCTCAAGTGGGTTAAGATGTAGTGATTGACTTGGCTAGTCTAAAACCTTTCCAATGTTCAGCCCATGATTAAGTTCTGTGTTATTGGTTTTGGATCATGATGAAGTTCCTCCCAATCAGACTGGATGAATTTCTCTCTGATTGTTTCTGCAGACTTGAGTCTGTGATGATCAGTGAGCCTGCACTAGGAAGCAGCCATGCAAGCCCAGGACTCTAACTCCTCTGTGTTTGACAAATGAGCCTGTATGGATCATGAGCAGATCTTTTCTTTCTCCACACCTTGTTGGCTTGTCCACGCTCTCCGTTACTTTGATTCCAGAGCTGATTACTGGTCTGCATCTGGTTGTGTGGTCACTATATATTTCTGCTCTCCAGGTCTTCTTCGAATGGTGGGTTGTAATACCTTCACCGCTGCCTTGTAGAGGTTGGAGGTGATGCCGCTGGCTTTTGGTTTTCGTCACAGCTCTCACAATGATTTCGTCATCACCCGCTGCTGCTTATTGATTGTTTTTATTTTTGGTGCTTTGCGATGTCCAGTGGTCTTTCCTCAGCATAAACCAAATGTTTCTATAGATCACACAATTATAAATAGGAGTTTATATATAATTGCACTATTCGTGTCAACCAAATAAAGACGAGTTCCCTTTAAGTCTGGGTCCTCTTTAAAGGTTTCATTCTCTTGCCATCTCAGGTAGTGCAACTTTTGACATTTTTAAAAATGTTTTTAAAGGCAAATCTTATTCTGATCTCTCTCAATGATTTCGTCATCACCCGCTGCTGTGTATTTTGGCTGACCTTGTTGTTATTTCTGGTTCTTTGCGATGTCCAGTGCTCTTTTACTCAGCATTAATGTGGCTTGATTTTCTCCCATAGACAGCCCTCTGGTTTTCATATCGGTTTATCCAGAATAAAAATTGCAGTCTTTTGCAATTAAAAATTAAAATTAGACATTTAGTGCTGTTAACTGTTTACCCGGGCAACAGAAACAGCCACATGGTCCGACATCTAGATCTAAATAATGAAAGCCAACGTTCTGATCCATCATCTAATCTTTTTATCTGAAACTCAAATGTCTTGCCTTGCCTTTTCAATACGTTCAATATAATAGGATTCTACAGATTCCACTGTATAGTCGATATTACGGAACATAACGCGTAATAAGATGTCAAACAGAAATGATCGAGCACTGCTGTAACCGAACACACGACTCCAGGAAAACAGCCTTGGTGCAGCCATGAGCGTTTATGACTGACTTTTGTGTATCCGCTGGCCTCGTGCCTGACACGTCAGTTTAAAATAACCAGACTAATGAACACAAGGCGCATTTTGTGAAGGACACACTGCCAACCGTCAGACAGAACTGGTATGCGCTAATTAAGGTGCTTTATGTGCCAGACACTCATTAAGCTCAACCTTGCCACTCAACATCTGCAGCTCCGCCTCCGACAGCTGTCAGTGCCACACCTCTCCCCTCAGTGGCTGCCAATCACGGCGGCGCTACCGCGCATACATATTACCTCGGCTCGAAGCCGGCTGGAGCTGAAGAGCACCGGGCCGGCGCCGCTGACACACGAGTCTGGCGGAGCGCCGCTCCCTCCGTTAGCACATGCCCGTGCGTAATAAACAAGCGTGGGCTCGTGTTGCATGGCGTAGCAGTTTAAAGTAAATATTCCTCACAGTCATTACCTGAATGTAAATGTGCCGTGGTGAGAGATTAAATGTTTCCGCTATAATTAATCACGGTTTCGCCTGGTGCGAGAAGGCAGCAGGGATGAGAAGGCATCCCTCATGGATATAATTACCTCTCGACTGGTTTTCTAGCACTTAGCCCGTTAAAGATAGACTATAATAATACGTCCAGTGCAGATCGTGTGGCACTCTTTTTATTAGAGAATGATGAAGAAAGGCACCCTTGCAGTTCGCCTCCGGGTTAATAAATATTTCATGCTATAAGGTAGGAGGCAAAAGCATCTGAATAAATGCACTGACTAAAACCTAATCATTAAATTTCATGCTCTGTTCAGAAGACAGAATCCATTACTGAAGTGCAGATCACAACAGAGGCTCTGTTTAGTATGCTCAGTGATTTCCATGGTTTGTTGAAACCTCGATTCATCAGAAGGTTATTTTCTATAACAAAGCTGACAGTAATGCCATCTGTAATTCAAAACACAGGTTAATATTAATGCACTCGTTCTAATGCATCATCCCCCTCCCCCCCCATTGCTACAAACAGTGATACGATGAAGGTTTATGTACGGGGATGTTTATTTACGCACGTATTTATGATATGGTGAAGGTTTCTGTAAGGTTATTGATTTGAGCAATTATACACTCGAGGGTGGTGCTATATCATGAGATATTAGCATTGGTGTGCTGCGGACATAGATCAGTACACCAGTGCCAATATCTCACCATCCATCCCGACCCTGGAGTGTATTATTGTGATTCTACCACAGTTCTGTTCTCAGTGTTTATTGATA
>JAOVVF010000001.1:20408409-20423924 GCA_028565595.1 Duopalatinus emarginatus
AACTGCTCCCCGGGCGCCGTGGTTTGGGGCTGCCCCCCGCTCCGGGCAAGTGTATACACTGCCCCCTAGTGTTCACTCTTGTGTTATGTTTCACTGCACGGATGGGTTAAATGCGGAGGTCACAGTAAAGCAAAATAGTTCACTTTACCTGTAAATAAAACACAGACTTTAAAGTCATAGTGCACTACTGTGTTTATATTCTGTATCATTTTGTTCATGCTAACAGCCTTCATTCAGACAAACGGAGCTGTTAACTACCTTGCTGTACGGTAGCTTAGTGGACACGTAATGTGATATGCAGTCCGCTCGGGAGTCGGAGCAGCAAAAAATAAAACTTAAACCCATTTTAAATTCAATTTTAGGCATTCTGAATCGATTCAGAATCGCCAGGACTAGGAATCACGATCCATCAAAGAATCCTAAAGCTTAGTGAGCCTTACCCACAAACCGAGTCGTCCTCGATTAACAGGGGCATGTGGTTGCAGTGCTGGTTCTCTGAGGCCCATTTCTGCCCAGCTTCACAGCAGGTCTTCACTATGACCAGAGTAGACAAGTCTGTAAAAAAACCCCCACAAACAATTCAATCACACCAGCTTCTGAAAGACAGGCTTCAGGCTGCAGCAAACAAGTTCATAGTAAAACACGAGTGCAACAGAAACGTCTTGGATGCAGGCAGAGCACTACAGAAAACTCGCCTGAAAAAAAATGCAGAAAATAAATAAATAAATAAATAAATAAACAAAAAAGGGATGTGTTGTGTGAGCATCATGAGTCACACTGAATGACTCTGACTGAATAGGTGCTGACGTCGGCGGCACTGCTATAATCTTCCTAATTATTAAAAAGCAAAAGAAACTGAATTGGTTTTAATTTTCTTGGAGCCTCTTCTCCAGCCTTTTCATTAAACCGAATGAAATCCAGAAAAAAAAGAAATCTAGATATCTATTTGTATAATTCATCTCTATACAAGCGACAGGGATTAAATCTAATTACAGTGATAAAAGCAGCTGTCTGGAGTGTGAGGAATACAAAAAAAACATGGATTCTGCACATGACTGACATGCTATAAAAAATATAACTCATGTTAAAAGGCATAGTAAATTAGCCCGTGTGTGCGTATGAAGGCATGAAAACCTAAAGTAAATTAAATGAGGACCAGAATCCAGTCGAGTTGTTCTGATCCTTTCTATGCCGACGGTGCACAACGTGATAATGTGTCGTCATCATCTGGAGGCATCAGGTGGTCATGCCCCAACCCAACCCCAGTCAAGACGACACTGTAAACTTCATCCAAGAAGACGTCCCCAACACCAGTGCTGTGCTGATTTATTATTCAATGGATTCTAACATCTAGATCGAGATGTGAGTGTGGTTCTAACCATAGCAGCAGTTCATCATCATCACTAGAGAAGATGCTTTTGCTGTTGTTAACAGCTACTGCTTTACACATAGCTACCTATTATAAAGCCAAGCCTGAGCATGAAGATGAACTGGTGAGTGCCGAGATGGTGTCGATATCTTAAACAAAGCAGAAATGAGCGGATAGAAGTAATAAAACTATTATATAGATAACCGTTTGCTTGCGCGATCGTACAAAAATGATTTCGGCAGAATCTTTGGACGGTCATGTACACTATGTTCTGCACAGTTAATACTAAAATAAACATTAGACCGGCAAAAAAGAGAGACGAGCAAACACTCGGCGAGAAAAAGACGGAACACTGTCCAGCTGTGCCTTTCGTTGGGAATTATTTTCTTTGACAGAGCAAAAATAAACAAATTACTTGGCCATACTGTGTCTGAAAAGTCAGTGTAAATCCCTGGTCTGTGAGGTGTAGACTAAGGAGACCGGGGAATTTTACTGAGCTCCAGCCTCGTTCCTGTTTATTGTTTATTTACTTGATTTTATTATTTTCTGTGCGCTTTCAAACAAAAAGCCAAACTGACTGTGGGATTCTGGCACAGGATTGCAGCGTTGTCTAGGAATCACAGCACCCATCCCTGCTTGAGCTATTCCCATAGCTGCTGCATGCACAAACAGGTCCAATTAGGCCTCCAGATTGTCCGCGGAGGTTAGCTTGGTAAGCGTGAGGGGTGGTGCGGCGGCAGGGGACGCGGCCTGTGGGCTGCAGCAGCTTCTGGAGAACCCACCGGCTCTCAGCCTGCTTCTGCATGAGGGCCTTAAAAGAGCAGCTGTTGAGGCTGAGGAGGCTGGCGAGGGACTTGACAACCTTCCCAGTTCACTGGTTTTAGCGCCGCTGTAAAACTTGGTGTGTGAAGAAAAAGGCAAATTATTAAAACGGCTAATTGAGGAAGAGTGGCTCAGGGAGAATGAGGAATCATTTTTATACATGAATTGGCCACGAGAGTCCTGACCTCAACCCCATTAAAAGTCTTTATATCTATATAATATAATATATACTTTACATATTACACTCAACAGTATAGTCTTATATAAATGTGCCTGTTCTGAACAGTTTGTAGAACAACAAGTACAGCAGCTCCACATAATGTAAGACTAATAATAATAATAATAATAATACTAATAATAATGCAATGAATGTGATGCGACTCAGAGATTCTTTGTGTGTGTGTGTGTGTGTGTGTGTGTGTGTGTGTGGGTATGTGCTGCAGACATATTTTTCTAAAGTTCTTTAAAATTACAGAAAACACAGAAAACCTTTTTTTGTCTTTTCGTCTCTTAAATAAAGGTTCGAGTGAATTAACTAATTACAGATTTCAGTGTCCCAGTGTACCAACTTTTTTGAAAATGTGGTTTTTATTTCTGTACAGCACTTAACCAGAAATCTTCACATAGTCACATAGTGGGTCAATAATCTGGATGTAAACTCTAGAGCTCCTCCCTTAATGTGTGACACTGTGGTTCATCTGTGTAATTTATTATGGGCTCAGAGGTACAATAAATAATTTGGGCTGCTTAATTCAATATGTTCCGGATTTATTATCACAGCCACTGCATTTTACTGTTTATAAAATATACTGTATTTAGTGTAAAAAATGCAAATTTCTATTTATTTATTTATTTATTAGAATGTGTATTATTTGGTATAAAAGGGTGCAACTGTAACAAGTGAATTTTTCTCTGAGATCAATAAAGTATTTTTGAATCTGATTAAACTCTGAATCCCTAATGAGTAGTAACCCATGTATTGACACGCACTGCCGTTAACATGAATGATCGGATCACAAGAGGTCGGTCGTAATGAATAACCATTCATTTGTCTCGACCGGGTGTTCAGTGTCCACTTGTGATTGCGTTTTGTGAATACAGAAGGTTGCCAAATCTGCCAAAAACGTGACCTCCGTTCAAAAACAATGACTAGACTACTAGCTTTATATTAAAAACACTTCGTTTGAATTGTTTGTCAGTACCTGAGGATTTTTTCCACATAAGTGCATTTTCTTTAGGCCAGAACGGCTTCCCACTAGTGACATTTAGACCAGTAAGCTGCACAAAAATCGATTTAGAAAGAATATATGCTGCAGAACAACAAGACCCAGTCAGCTGTAACATTATGAACGTATTTCACAACGTATTAGATCCTCATACGGGTTTGCCGTCTCCTCATGCCGTAGGGAACGGATCGAAAGGCTTTGTCGACCTCGGACTAGTGCCGTGTTCAACCACAGATTGCATGCAGGTTCCTTTTCTAGAGCCTCGACAGCCTCGCTCACTAAAACAAACTGGGTAGAACAGCCCCAAAAACAACACACAGCCTGGTCTGGTGGGTGGAGGAAACAAAAACGTATTTCATCATTCCAATTTGCTGGACAGGATTTCTTCGGATTCTTTGCAGCCAAAGTCGTCGGAGCACTACATTGAATAAGTGACGCTTCAACCAACAGAGTCTCCTGTGGATTTTCTTTCACACGTTTCAGAGCTTTGCTTTGACATAACAGATACAAAATATTGTTAAATGGTTACATGGATGAATGGACATTTCCAGCTCTCTTGACTTGGTTCATATCTCCAGGAACTCGTCTGTGAAGCAGATGTAGAAGTAGAAAAGCAAAGTGTTTTAGGAAAAAAGAAAAAAGTGACGTTTGAATGGTACAGATTGGATCTGGTTCTCCATAGAGAAACAAAAACAGCTCCATGAGCCAAAATCAGAAGATTGTATGAATATATCTTTGTACTGCAAGGTCGGTTTTTATTACTGAGCAGCATAATAGACATATAAATAACTAGATATCAGAAAAAGAACTAGACATTAAGAGGTTAATTTTTATATATATATATATATATATATATATATATAAAATATTTTTAAAGTGTTGGACTAACAGCAGCGTGTAGACCACAAACTATTAATTGCCTGACCTTTTCCTCAGATTTAACTTGTCTAAAAGTTCTGCGCTGGATATTTCTCCTGGGGTAGACACAAGAGGCTCATTAGTACATGACGCACTCGTCTTTCACCAACAGATGGCTACAACCCAAACAGGATTTGCTCTTAGCTCTTTGATATTTGAGATTGTCCCAAATGTATCATTTCACAAAATTCTAGAGACAATACGAAAACGACCTCTGGGTGTTTTCTCACTGGGATGTGCTCAGAAAGATTTTGGTTATGTTTAAAAATACACTAGGTAATACAGAGCATTAATATACTAGATGACTAGATACTAACGACATGCGATCACATGAAAGATTTTGCAAGGCATGTGCAATATGCCATGCTGTGTTGTGGACATTCAAACAGTGTCACAAACCTGATATGAAAATAGGCAACTTTGCCTCCTTTTTTTCTAATAGACTGCAATGTGCTACACAAATAGTTACTGGGCATGATGACCCACAAGAGGGGGACCATCTCACCATTCACAGCGGCTCTCTGATTGACGGAGCGAGGTGAGAGGTGGAGCTTCCTGCTCTGCATAACTAAACACTGATGCAATATCCCAAACGCAGTGACTTGATGTAAATCAAGTAACCACTACCAATGAAGCCCGGGGGGTGGGGGGGAGGTTGGTGGATAAGGGAGCGCAAGACTTGGCCGTGACCGAGAGGGGAGCAACATCTGGGACTGATGTTCCCCTGTGAAGCGAGGTGTCCTTAACAGAGGAAAATATGGCGTCAGATCAATGTCAAAACTAGGAGGCGCAAAAACACAAGGTGAAAAATATAAACCTGCAAGTTTTAACAGTTTGCGTGCGTAAATATACCTCCCGCGTGCGTAAAAGTGAAACTCGTGAGCACAGAAAGAAGTCCTGCACGTGTATTTATATCGCGCTCAAAACGCCTTTTTTGCATTCTCAAAAGTTTTTCGGCAGTTGACCTCGCGCGCCATGTGAATCACCCTCGACTGCTTTTTGTGCTCGAGTGAATTTTTTGTGCTCGAGTATTGAATAAGAAGCTAACTAAGGAGCTAACGCTAACGTCTGGATCTAGGAATGCCATGTTTGTCTTCCAGAGAAGGCCTGTTCATAATGTGCGGTCAGCCACAACGGCAGGAGCTATCAGCCAATAGCATTCGCTGACAGAAATGGCCATGAGCCCCCCCCCCAAACTGTCAAAACCACCCCTACCCAATAACCAAGCGTAAAAAGCAGTTGAGGGTAATTCACATGGCGCGTGAGGACAACTGCCGAATCGAGAAAAAAAACATTTGAGAATGCAAAAAAGGCGTTTTGAGCGCGATATAATGATAAATACGCGAACAGGACTTCTTTCTGTGCTTACGCGTTTCACTTATACGCTCGCAGGAGGAATATTTACATGTGCGAACTTTCCATTGTGTTTTTGCGCCCCCTAGTTTTCACATTGATCTGACGCCATAGGAAAAAGGCTGAGCAACGTCCTTAGCAGTGACGGAAGGTGAAGTGATGTCCGAGGCTAAGCAGGAAGACCGAGTGCTGCTTGCTGGGGGTCCTGAAAACCTGTTGCTCTCACATCAGGCAGTTTAAATGAGAACACTTGATTAGACAAGGGTACGAATAGGGAGACTATGACTGAAGACAGGCAACATGTGCTAGTGCTAGTGCTAATACGTAACTTAAATACCTGTGCTAATAGACAGCAGTGTGATCCCTGTGCTTGTGGTTATGTGATTTGCATGCAGCCAGCATGAGCTGTGCAAACTGTTATTTTGTCTTAAGCATTATTTATTATAATGAACTACAGAATGTCGTGTGTTGCAGCATTCATGTAAATTATTTATCTGAAATAAGCATTAAGAGGTAACTGTTGTCACCATTATTTGGACACAGCGGTTTGGACAAGTGTTGATTTTGTCGGACACTTTAAATGACAAGACCCTATTTCACACAAGCAGCTATAAATCATTGCAGTTTAAGCTGAAATTCTACAATATCACTCAAGGGCTCTATAAGATTAGGTGGTTAATGCGACACTGGATGTTTAGGGAGTAAGGCATGCATGAACAGACGCTTTAAATAAAACATAAAGAAGTTTTCCTGTGCACTTTAATTAAAGTTTTAAAGCATCAGACTACTATAACAGGACAAGGAACTTTCCGAAATGATGAGGACAACTATGGAGTCTCAGGACACTCTTGTGTGTCTGGTCAACAGAGAAGCCGGGATCTCTGTCTAGCTTTAATGGTGAAAAATGGACCAGGGGAAAGCTAAGACAGCCAATTACAGCAAACTAAAACTCTGGCTAAATGCGCTAGAAGGTTTTAGCACTTTCTTGAATCTCCAGGCTCAATTGTGAATTAATTCATAGCAATTTAATTACAAAATACAAGTACTTTTTTAATTAATAATCAAGCATGTATATTATTTAATTACAATTAAAAAAAATCTATTTTCTACTTTTTCTGCATCTTTTACTTTCACATAAAACATCACAGAAACTATTTTTTTCCCTGGCGTCATTTCAGTCACACATTTAATAAACAATTCCTATCACTTCAGCCCTTTGAATGAAAGCCTAAACCTTTTATATTTAAAATAAATGCGCTAAATTGTTCTCCACTCAAGAACCAGAATCGATTTACTGCCCAATTACCGCTGCTCCTACACAAAACCATCTGAGAAACTGAAAAAGAGGAAAGTACTCATCCTCAGCATAGCTGAAAATATTTAAAGTAAATGCATGACAATGGGATAACTGAGATAAGGGATTAACTTGTGCTTCAGAGGAATGATAAAGCTTAATATAGGACAGCAGGCAAGACAATAGTGTATAGAAGTGTCTCGAAGACAATAGGTCATGTCTTCTGTCAGGCTGTCTTGTACTTGAGTATTTTTGGTGGCTCTAACTCTCGCTCCAGCTCCATGAAATGAGCTGTCGATCGCAAAGCGTTCATCCATTTTTAATTTTTCATTTCTTCTTATTACACTGATGTAAAAACGGAATGCAAAGAACCAAACAAGTGGATTGTTGTATCCGAATCTAGTTTTCAATTTCACATCTGAATGAAAACCTTTAACAGGCAAGTAGTGAATTCCCAACAGTCTTAATTAAGACCGATAAAGGATGCACCAGAGCTAATTAAGACAGATATAGTAGACATTCCCCCAGACAACGAGCTTTCAGACTTTGTTGTTAGCGTTCCTTGTTTACCGAGGCTCATCTTTCACGCTGACCTGCCCTGCCATCAAACCAGTAATGTGTGCCATTCTATCACCAAGTGACACATGTCACAGCCCCTGAGTAAAGGGCCAATCTAACAGCACGTGTAAGGAAATCGATGCCCATGTTATGTGGAGTGAGTAGCCTGAGCTGCCTAAGTCAGTCCAGGTGCTACCTGGGAAAATGTACGAGGATTTATAGTTGGTTAGACTGTGGTGTTCAGTCAACCCATGCAGAGTTTGAACCCAGGTCGTCAGGTCGTCAAGAGTCAAAACACCATCACTGAACTAACCTACAGGTCAGCTGTACTTTCTTCAGGACTGAAACAAGAAGGAGGAAAGTCCATACCAGCACTGCTGTGTTTGAGTCCCAAACTAAATATACAGATGTGGAATAAATGAGAATGATATAAGAAAGTATAAATTTTAAAGAAAGTGTTCTTAAGAACTGACAGCCTACGCTACCACCGAGCCACAAGCCCTGTGCAGGCTGGTGCTTCTCAAAAAGGGAGGAGAAAGGGCAAATTAAGGGGACGTCCCAGGTGATAGATCGAGATGCAGGTAACACTTCATATAAACACGGAGCAAAAGGGACAAATTAAATCAATAAATAATAGTAGGGGGGAATAGCGAAACTGCGAAAGCTAATGTAGCTAGCGGTGAGCCACAATCAGCCCCCACACTTTTCTGAAAAAAAAGACTTCTCTAAAGAAAGGCACTAAGGATAAGGTGACACCAAAAGTGATAGCTGTTCCTGATCAATCAATTATTACCTCAGGCTTTATCTTACCGACAGCCGTTTATGAGGCCCATCATCACAAGTTCTCCTGGGAAAACTACCTCGCACCACATGGCACCAACATACCCAAAAGATAACCAAAAGTGACGTCACTTCCAAACCGGCTAAATTGTCTGCTAGAGCAGGTGTCTCTCATCCCCACTAACTGGCTTTTAAAACGTCTTTCTTTTTTCATTATGACTGTAATATTATATACTACATGCCAATAAAAATTACATTAACGCATGCAAGTCTTATAAGTGAGATTTTCACTTCTGAATGTGGATAAAACATTTTGAAAAAAAAAATATATATATATGAGCAATGTACAACATCACATGACTGTCACATCACATGTCTGAAGTATAATATAATATAAGTAAAAAAAAGCAATGCAAATTCTCAAAACACAAGCATCAGAAAGACAACACCTGCGCAACATTAACAAAACACGCTGCAAAGATTGGGGCTGTCTTGGCTCTACATCCAGGTCCATGCAGCTCTTGAATGGTTCCGTCCACTTTCAGTGTCCCTCTGAAACACTTCCGTTGTGTTATATGTCTGTTTACATGTGTTTTCAGGATTTGCAGCACGTTTTGTTAATGTTGTGCAGGTGTTGTCATTCTGATGCTTGTGTTTTGAGAATTTGCAGCACGTTTTTAACTTACACAGCGATTGGCTTTCTCGGCCACCGTATAAGTGTACTTCAGTTACACAATATATAATTGTAGCAAATCCACCACGTTCCTGCTGATTGAATTTGGATGTAAAGTCGGTGTCCTAAGGGCAGCTGTTAAAGAGCTGTCAGATGTGTTTATGACTCAGCTGCAGGTATTTTAGTTCACTTGCATTTTCATTCTAGAGTTCATATTCAGTCGCTGATCAGATCTTGAGCAACGCAGGACAGTGACAGACAGAACGTGGGTGCAGGATTGCGTCGTCTTATCCTTACTAAAGTTCACGCGCACCAAACTCTTATAGACGTACTTTGTGTCAACCATATTCCTGACAAACGATCAGATTCACATTCGTTTCATATGTTAGCAATAACGTCCGTATCATTTATTTATCCTTTAAATGCCACTACTACTTCAAACTCTTTGGCTGTGCATTTTAGAAGATCGCAAAGGCAAATCGTTTTTGTAGCTGGTGGAAAAAAAAAATCATGGGCGGAGGAACAAAATAACAATAAACCACAAACACGTGTCGAGACGCTTCAAGGCAAGAAGTAGAAACGCGCACTATAAATCAGCTGACTGAGATTCCTCAACTCAGCAACTGCATGTCTACCACGGGTCACAATAAATCAAGATGTTCGAGTGTACACGCCTGTTACTTGCTAGAACGCTGATGTGAACTACTTGAAGAAATATTTGACGCTTGACCTACAGTAAATCAGCTGAAACTTTTTGTTGTTGTTGTTGTTGCCGTTCTGCTTCTTTCTCTTGCTTCCTGTCTTGTTCTCTTCCCTGATGGACTGTAGTACACATGCCATTGTTTCGCATGTTTGTCAAAGATCCTTATCTTAATTAGTCTCAAAAATGTGGAGTCCGCAATCACCTGCCTGTAGAGGAAAAGTGCACAAGCCTTGATGAATGACTTTCAATTGTACTTTTCCAAACCGGGCCCCTCACCCCGTTAAAACAGGAGCTCCGTACTGCAGTGATAGTCATCAGTGCTGACCTGGTCGCCTGGTGCGACTGTAAAAGCAGCTCGGATTCGCATGTCGAAACTGTAAACACACATCATGGCAACCACAGCTCTCAACAAAGATAGAACAAAAGAAGGAAAGTCTCAAGCACGGTTATTTAACAGGACATACTGATAAGATGACAGACTCCAGTAAGTAACTGTGTACTTGTATAATGGAGTTATTTTATTGGGGCCGCTTTCTGCAGCCCAAATCACAAAACAAGTCAGTCAGACATGACAGTTATTTGTACTGTTAGAAACATGAGCAAATTAAAGAGAACACAGTGCTGTTTAAATTTAGAATGGCTTCGAAATAGCATTTTTTAATTAAAAAAAATAAAATAACAGACAAAATAACAGACAGAGGGAAATTCCCAGGATGAGGAAACACAAAAAAATGTGATTTAAAAAGAAAAAAAACATTGAGATGAACATGGAGCTTGTCATAACAATTAAAAAACTTTAGAAAAAAATAGCTTTTGGACAAATAGCAGCCAAGATCAATAAACGTACTGTATATATACAAGATGGAAAACACTAAATCACTTCAACTGGAACTGATGAGCTGGTTACATAAGATATATAAACAAAACCCAAATTAGGCTGAGTCAGTCCTGCTTCATTTTCTCCCGTCGGATGAACAAAGAGAGTTATTCTGCCGGCATGTCAAAAAAAAAAAAAAAAAGGATCCGAAGACACAAGAAGAGAAAGGAGAGAAATATAAACACGCCGGTTGACTGATCCTCAAAAGCGGTAAAAGGTGAAGACATGCTTGTCTGGAACCGAACACGGTGTCATCGGCTAAGTATTTCCCTTGGACACGCCTCAAGTGTTGAAACAGAACTGGTGACGTTTTCATGAGCACAGGGCATGAAACGATAGTCATTACATCGAGGTCCAGTCTAAAAAACATGATATTGTTTTTAAGAAGAAGAGCCTGAGCAAAATTAGAACTATGAGCTACAAGTTTTCTGATAGTGTTGATAATCATAAGGTTCTCTGGCTGGATGAACTCTCTACATGAACGGTTACTTCCAGGTTTTAGACAAAGACACAGTTCATTCACCATTTACCGTGAATTGTCAAAGATGTCGTTCTGTACATGCTGAGTCAGCATCAATGATGTACACCACCTGATTCAGATCATCTCAACGGCTTCATCAAAGACGCTGTACACATTTAGCTAGAGTAGGAAGGTAAGTGTAGGGCAATGGCGCCTCAATGGATATGCTAAGAAAAGAATTCCACTGTAGACAGCTAGCTACACAGACAGCTTAGCTACAGTCGCTAAGTTGAAATGTAAAGATGTAAAGTGTCACCTTGCTATTCCACCTTGAGATACCCAGGCTTGGCATGAACATAAAATTGCTAAGCTATTATTGTTGCTAAATTTGTTAGCACTCAGTTTCTCAGCTCCTGAAGTTTCTCAGTTCCTGAAGACCACACAACCTGAGAGCAGGTTTGATGTTATTATATTAAAAGTCTTTGATTTTTTTGAGCACGTAAATGTTATATAGACTAAAGAACGGATAGCGCCTCGATCCGACTTCAGTCAGCTCGGTGACGTCTTCGGACACAAAGTGTAGTCGACACATGGGTAATGTGAGATATGTTTAGGTTGTCTTTTAATATATTTACGATCCATTTCTTCCACCGGTGGTTGTTGGAGATGAAAGTGTGAACACTAATGGCCTTAAAGTTCTCTTTTTTCCTGGTTCTTCTGCACTGGAGAACTAAGTGCTTTGTACTTTCAGGAGGTTTAACCCTGAAGACCCCTGGAGTAATGGCACACAGCAGTGTTGAGCTATATTTCTATTTGTTTGTTAAAACCTTTTCTGAGACCAACTCACCAACTGGGGAAAAAAAAATCATAGAAGCAGTATGGATAGCAGAATTGATTTAACTGGCTTGAATTATACTAGGTAGGGCACTCCGACTCACTCCAAATCCACTCAATCATCATATAAAATAATGTTTATTGGGTGACATCTTGGAATATGCACCAGCCTAAACTGCTTTGTTTTGGCAGAAAATCGGTTAGCACGTTCACTTTAGCCAATCCGAACATGACGATAATGTGATAATTGTTATGACGTCGCGATGTGATCATACAGATGGAAGGCATCTCCTGTGCAAGGCAGGGGTTTGGACGAATGTGTCCTTTTCAATCAAGTCAAGTGGTCATTAACATCAACCTATGGGTGACCTTTTTATTTCAAGAAATGGTGAATGGAATAAAAAATAAAGATCGTGTAAAATAGATGAAAAGTTCTTGCGTTCTTGACCTCCTCTAAAATCCAGTAGCGACTGTGAATTATACTGACGCTAATAAGATACATAATTAGGAATAATGAAGTGTTGAGTCTAGACACGTCATCTCATACTGGAATTTCAAGGGGCTAAATCACACCGAATATCCTCATGCCAAAAATCCTGTTGACACACTTTATATACATTCCCACATGATCCGCCAGAAAAGGATGGGTTCTCTTTTGACTTTTCATGTCGCCTCGGGGCGTTTTCTTTTTTTAATGTTAGCTCCGGCTTGTTCGTCATAGGCCTAAATCTATATCTGGATTTTAGTAAAGCTATTTGGTAAGAATGCCTATCGTTAAAAGCACAGTACAAATAAAACATAATTGAAAACATGACGATGCATTACAGAACCCAGACTGCATTAAGGGGGGATATTTAAATCTTGGCTGAACTGCTTTTCCTACTTTTTCAATAAAGTGGAAAAGTCAGTCTCATTCTGTCCAGTATCAACAATCAATGGCAGAAATCCAACACTACTCCAGCCTTGACCTCAATGAGACCAAACAACAAGGTGAGCACAGGATAAACTGTGACATTACTGCACTATTTATCACAAGCATGGACCAATACGCAGACACGGTGACTTACATTTATTGGGTTAAGTACATATGTTTTTCATAGTGTGTGTGTGTGTGTGTTCTAAGGGACAGTGCTGTTGCGTGCCATGCTGATGGATATAACGGATGAGCTTGAGGCCCGCATAGGTTTTTTATCACTTTCATGGCTCTGAGGGGAGACACATGATACAAATGCTCAAGTGCACCCTAAATACAGTATGAGGTCACAAGTCGGTCTAATTTACTATACAAGCGTTGGACAGAGGTGAAGAACTTGTGCAAATGGACAAGCCATATGGCGCTGTAAAAAGCGTGTAATGTAATGTAATGTAATGTAATGTAAGAGAAAGTCAGGGTAAAAGTTAGAAAACAAAATCAACTTGTCTTAACTGATCCCGTCACTTTGGGTTTTCAAATCAGCCTTTTAATGGCACAGATTAAAACACATAACTGCGGAAAAAGCAAATTCATTCACACACTGACTGCAGATGACAAATGTAGTAAGAGGATGAATAATTGAGGGATTTTTTTTTCTTTTGACTGATTTGCTCCATTTATATGTAACAGAAAAAAAACACTTGCAAAATGTTATTCTAAACACACTTTAAATTAAAAATGGACATTTAAATCCGGACATTGTTAGTCCTAAAAGTCAAGTTTGGTAGTAAGTACTGTGCCATTCAACATGAAATAAGTTTACACATGTGTGGCTAACTGGAAGAAAAAAAATATATATATGGGACTGATATTAAATATTATATTAAATATATATTAAAACTATGTGCCTGAACTGTAATATGTACCTCCATGCAGATCTCTCAACCAGTAATAAAAAAAATGTTGTTTTTTATTATTATTAAAAAGTAACATTTTTATTTCCCAATGACACACCACAATCTAGCAACTTCATAACATTCACTGAGTCAGGAAATCCAATTTAGTTAGCAAGACTTCAGATATCTACATTAAACTGACCGCTTTTACCGCTACGTTTGTTAAGCTAACGTCTTACCAAACGTTATTTTTTCAATAAAGAAAGGCAAACTTAGGCAAGATTAACTAAATAAGTAACTAAAAATATTTACATAAATGTGTCAAAGAATGTTACATGCAGTTAAACTTAATTTTGCCCAAAAGATTTTTTTTTCCTACCAGAATACAACCAAAGTCTTGCCAGACTGTCACTCATACATCATTTCCCATTGTTGCATCATGTGATATTCATTTGAAATTGCTTTTTCAGTTTTGAGCTCTTCTGAGGATAACGTCGACTGATGCTTTCTCATCACACCTAAACCCGCACATTTACATGTTGTATTATTCTAGATGACAAGTCTCTCAGTGGATCGTCTTCAACAGAGCGGTTCATAAAGAGTAAAACACTACAGGGTTTGAAATCAATCCCTTAAAACACATGTTTACAATCAGTGCACACACGTACCAAAGCATTAACTACAGAACATGACGATGACCTTCTCATGTCAGGAGGAAACACTATGCGTCAAAAGCCTCAAGTGTTCCTATTCTGGTGTCCAACTGATAACCAACTCCTTGGCTAATCTAGCCGGACATAAACAACGTGCACCAGGAAGACACAGACCTGGAGTCATCTTCTCTAAAATAAGAAAATTTTACCGTTAATCAGATTTAAACGGACCAGCAGTATAACGATGGTCTTCGACAAGCCTTAATGAGATAACTCCACATGCAGGAAGGAAAGGATAATATTTGTCTCGTTTCTCTGAGAGGTATTCACACAATTAGCTGACCTTTTCATCCCATTCAGATGGATGACTGCACAGCTTAAATGCTTAAATAATGAAAGGGTTGTATCAGACCGAGTGAAACGCCAAAAATAAATTAAAACCAGAAGATTGATTGAATCATTAGACCAACCCATTTTTGAATTTCGTGAATGAAACAAATGTGGCACTTCATAATGAAACTTGATTTGCGTGTACAGATAATAACGTTTTATGACATTTCCACTCGGGGCATTATTGGACTGAATATCGTAATACATTTTACCCCACATGCACTCAAGGCTGCAGTTTATGTGGGTGAAAACTGTACAGACTTTACTTCATATGATCATCCAAACATACAGTAATAATATCAATTCAAATGAATTACATGGACTGAACTTGTAAACACCAGTGGATTCAGCTAACCCTCAGTAGAAGATAGGAGCTGACTGCAGAATGTATTAAACCACTAACGCAGTGGATTACGCACTTGGGCGTGGCAGGTCATTAGATACTACATGGTCCAGCTGAAACACCCATCAGTAGTAATCACTGACATTATAAGTGCGGTAAACTTTTACACGCACATGTTAAGGGTAGATAAGCAGCTGCATACGTTATGTCGTTTCCTCTGAGTTTTAAACATAGTTAAAAACAAATTAATAAATAAAACGCTGTAATTTTGCAGAGCTATAATTCATACACAGGTGCAATCGCAGGTGTTTAGGCTAGCAGATGTAATGAGTAGTGCCTAGTCCATGCTAATCAGCAATCAGAACACATTAATGCAATTCTCAGATTTATGATGTTGTAGACACTTGTTCATTACAAACATTGATTAAACGGGATAAACGGCTAGTCCAGACG
>JAOVVF010000001.1:20529013-20536513 GCA_028565595.1 Duopalatinus emarginatus
GGTGACATGGCTATACTTGGGGAGGTTGAAAACAAGTCGAGCTGCTGCATTCTGGATCAGTTTCAGGGGCCTGATGGGACGCATGGAAAGACCAGCCAAGAAAGAGTTGCAGTAGTCCAGTCTTGAGATGACAAGAGACTGGACTGGTACCTGGGCAGCTTCCCTCGAGAGAAATGGTCGAATTCTCAGAATTCCAATTCTAATGAAGTTTAGTAGTCATATAAAATTTAACACCGCTGATACGCCATGTTAACAACACTAAGGATGGGCTACACTAGTTCAGGAGGTCAGCCAGAATGTAGACCTACAGTTACACACAGAACTAGGACGGATTGAGACTCTTCCAATGACATGGTATGTGCGTGCTGGAAAACGTCCACTCCAGTGCAAGTGTGTGTTGTGTGTGTTTGTCTGAAGAAGAAATGGAGAGACTCCAGAGAGAGGAGGTGCATGTAAGGAGATGTAGAAGGATCATCAACGCTGAACTGCCTTTGTGGAATACTGTTACCCTGGAATGGTGGACTCGGTCTGTGACAATGTTTAGATATGTGGTATGGCCAACATTGTCAATGGCATGACACCGCCACTGCCTTCGTTACATCCTGCTTCCTGGTGTTGTTTTTTCTCCCATGTAAACTACACACACGCATCTGGCCATCCACATGATGGCAAAGAAAATGTAAACCAGACCAACCCACCTTCTTGTATTGATTCATGGGACATTTCTAATGCTCACTTGTCCACAGCAGGCACTTTCGGCATGGACAAGGGTCAGCATCGGTGCCCTGAACAGTCCCATGCATAGTTATAGGCAGCATGAATGTTTTTAGCTTTTGGTATGATGTATGATGGGAGGTGCTACTGGAGCTGTGAGAGCAGAGAGGCCAGACTTTGCTCTCCACACATGTAAATGAGCCTCTGCTGTCCTTGACCCTGTCACCGGTTCCACCAGTTGTCTTTTCTTGGACAAGTTTTGTTAGTTACTGTATAGTCGGTACACAACACAACATCCGTTTTGGTGCTGCTCATCACAATTTGGTCTTTGTCAGAGTCACTCGTATCCTTACATTTACCCATTTTTCCTGCCTCCAGCACATCGGCTTTAACTGTTTACTGGCAGTCTAATACATACCAACCCTTGACTGGTGTCACTGGTTTTAATAATATAACGGATCTGTAAACATAATCAGGTGCAAATCAGCCACCAAAGACCTCTCAGGCTGTTCTCCCTGAGAGTCAAGAAGTGGTGGTTTAATCGATCCTGAACTAAAGAGATGAGAGATGCTTCCGTCCTTCGCCTTTATTTCTGAATGCTTCAGCTCAGTCTCTTTGTGTGTGTGTGTGTGTGTGTGTGTGTGTGTGTGTGAGAGAGAGAGAGGGGGGGGGGGGGGAAGAGAGGGGGAAAGCCATTTGTCAAAACTGCCAAGCTTGAAAGCATGCAGGGTTCCGATGAGTAGCTTCTGACGAGTGGCTCCAGCTGCGACAAACTTGGAGATGCTCCCTCCCTGGAATAGAAAGAGCCCTCAGGATGGAAATAGTGCTGACACATGGTAAATACTGTCTGTATGACTATATATATATATATATATATGTGTGTGTCTGGATTCTGTTAAACATCAAAGTTAAGTTACTTTGCGACAGCTTCTGTCGAGGTGTGATTGAGAAAAGTCGACCCGCACTAACAACTAACAACCTAATAAATTAACAGTGACACATAGAATATCAAAAGCAAAAAGTGAGAAAATTACATAAAATGAGAAATAAAAAAATAATTTTATTGAAGGAAATAAGTATTTGACCCCCTAGTTAAACATCATTTAATACTTGGTGGCAAAACCCTTGTTAGCAAGCACAGCAGTCAGACGTTTTTTTATAAGGTTTCCACACACTTCAGGAGTAATTTTGGCCCACTCCTCTCTGCAGATCATCTCCAAATCCTTAAGGTTTTTAGGCATGCATTTGGAAACACGAAGCTTCAGCTCTCTCCATAGATTTTCTATGGGATTGAGGTCAGGAGACTGGCTAGGCCATTCCATGACCTTGACATGCTTCTTATGGAGCCACTCCTTTGTTTCCTTGGCTGTATGTTTTGAGTCGTTGTCGTGCTGGAAGACCCATCTACGACCTGTTTTCAGTGCCCGGGCAGAGGCAAGGAGGTTGTCATCCAGGATTTTGTGATACATGGCCCTGTGAAGTTGGCCTGTGCCCTTAGAAGAAAAACATCCCCAAAACATAATACTTCCACCACCATGCTTGACAGTGGGAATAGTGTTCTTAGGGTCATATTCTGTATTTTTCTTCCTCCAAACACGTCGAGTTGGGTTGAGGCCAAAGAGCTCAATTTTGGTCTCATCTGACCACAGCACCTTCTCCCAGTCTCTATCGGAGTCATTAATATGTTCGCTGGCAAACTTTAGGCGGGCCTGGACGTGAGCCTTCTTGAGCAGAGGAACCTTGCATGCACTGAATTTTAAACCATTTCGTCTCAGTATATTACCAATGTTTTTTTTGGAGACTGTGGTCCCAGCTGCCTTGAGATCATTAACCAGCTCCTCCCGTGTAGTTCTTTGCTGATTTTTAACCTTTCTCGTGATCAATGAGACTCCACGAGGTGATATCTTGCATGGAGCTCCAGGCCTAGGTCGATTGACAGTAATGTTGTACTTCTTCCACTTCCGAATAATTGCACCAACAGTTGTCACCTTCTCATCCAGCTTCTTACTTGTGGCTTTTGTAGCCCGTTCTAGCCTTGTGTAGGTCAACAATTTTGTCCCTGACATCTTTAGACAGCTCCTTAGTCTTGCCCATGGTGGAAATGTGGTGGCCTTTTATACAGGTGGCAATTTGGGACAGGTGTCTCTCATGCAGGTATCGACTTCACTGAGATTAGGTTGTGTCAGTGGTCTGTGGGAGCCAACATTTCAAAATCAGTGGGGGATCAAATATATATATAGCAGATATCATTTTCTACAAAGTTATTGACGTCGCTTGCTGCCGGATCTACATTATCGTTAACGATATTAGTTAGTTTAATGTCTGTAAGTCTCATCACCACTCTTAAGTTACATGAGAGTAAAATGAGGGGAGGTTTCTCCAGAGTGTTTCTTAATGCTGGTTTTTATTGATATTCGCTGGTTTTATGGCTTGCCATCAATCACTAAGGCCACTACTCCACCACTTCACATGTCTGATTGAACACAAAATGTAACACATCCATGCAGTGAAACACACACCAACCAGGGATGGTTGTGGTTGGGGAGCCCGGGGAGAAGTTGAGGAAGTTAGGTGCCTTGCTCATGGACACCTCAGTCGTGTCTTGCCTTGTGTGGCGATCGAACCCAGTGCCTTCCAGTCACGAGACTACTACTACTAGGCTATGGTTAAAGGGAGAAGGGTGTTGTGGCGCTTGATCCTTGTGTTATTGTGGTACATTTCAATTAAGACAGAATGGGAACTGGGTTAACTTGTGGAAACTGGCTATAATATGTCACTTTTAATTTTTGTAATATCCCGTTTTTGTTAGAGACATGTAAGAGACGCTTCACACTGAGTATTCCCTAGCCAGTTCGGCCTGCTGCTTTGTGTTACTGAATGGTTGATGAGCAGCGATGAATAATTTATACTTGATGGATCTGTAGAGTCAACATGGCACAAACATGGTGTCTGATGGTTAATACCTGGTTCAGCTGACATTTTTTAAATAGGATGTGGTACAGCACTTAATGGTGATTGTAAGAATGTCAAGAGAACTGACAAATTAATGGAGAGCCATCGCTGTCATGACACCTAAATATAAACAAAAAAATCCCTCCATCAAGGATGTCTGGAATGCATCCCTTAGACATCCTAATGACCATAACAACTATCTCCTCAGATCAGGAATTTCATTGCTGTAAAGCCTGAAGTGCCACTCAGTAGTGGAGGTGACTCAGTAGTTGTATGGGGTTTGTTCGGCTTGCATTTCGTTAATGCAGTGCTGGTACGTCTACAAACATCTCTGTCAGGTGAACTCTATGAGTGTTCATTGCCTACAGAATATTTCCATTGGGAACCTCCCAAGTATTACAATTGTTTACCACTTTTCCTTATTCAGCGTTCTTATCCAGAGCGACTTACAAGGTTACTGGTATTACAGGAGACCAATGTAGTATTAGGAGTCTTGCCCAAGGACCCTTATTGGTGTAGCACAGACTGGCTGCCCAGACCAGGACTTGAACCCAGGACTCTAACATGGGAGCCAACGGTGTTATCACTGTACCACACCAACCACATGCACTGAAACCAAAAACAATCAGTACTACAACCCAGCTAAGGCTTTATCAAGTCCGCATCATAAAAATTGTGTAGGTAATTCATATGTCCCCAAATAATCTGTGAGCACCTCAACCACTGACTTGAGTGACTGTCCTAAAACCAAAATGCAACAGAAGCATTGTCACTCACATTGTATCCTCACTGGTCTGGTGTGTTCATGCCAACCTTGTTCTCACACGTCCACCACCAGTTCCTCAGACTTGAGCTTCTTCCTTTCAAACCCTCATCTTCAAAGGGAGCTGTTACCTTTGTAAAGTAAACCGTACTCCTTACTCCACATCATATCCGGTCTTGTATCAGTCACAGCAGTACACTGTAAAGTAGCCTTCTAAAAGTAACCAACAGCATCTAATCCTGCACAATGCCTCACTGCCCACACTGTCCTATTAAAACGCATAGAACTTTGTAAATCCAGAGAACGAAATCGTGCTGTTACAGCAACATTGTCGTTGAGTGTTGACCCTGTGTGTAGACTCAAACGTTACTGTAATCCAATCCTAATCAGTCCAATATTATGTCTGATCTGCCTTGACAGTTTCAGCTGGTTTCTGAACACATTTCTCTGGTTTTCAGGGTTATATAGCGTGGTGCTTTTGACAGTGAAAGTGAACTGTTAACCAGCTGTGTTTGCACACAGAGTGATAAGACCTCCACATGTAACCCCCCTGGGACCGAAGGGGGCAGGTCCCAAACCACAGCGCCTGGGGAGAAGTTAGAAGGTTAGACGCCTTGCTCAGGGGGAGCTTCAGTTGTGTCTGGTCCGTTCTGCTGCTAGAGCACTGGCAATGAAGGATCAGTGTCTGATGTTGAGGCAAAATAGAGGAAATAGAGGCGACTCTGGCTTTTTTCATACGCAGTATCAGTGTCATCTGTGTTATCTGAAGTTATTAGTAGACTGTCATCCATGTGCACTTGCAGGTCTTTGTAGGTCCTCACCACTTCAACATCCACACCATCAATGGTTACTGGTAGCACAGGAGGCTTGGACCACCATCTGCTTGGTCTTGCTGAAGTTAAGCTGGTCTTGCTGAAGTTAAGCTGGTCTTGCTGAAGTTATGCTGGTTGCTCTTAGACTAAAGGCCTGTACTCCCCTGTTCACTTCTGATACACTCCACAATGGCTGTGCCATCCAAAGATTTCTGCCCATGACATGACCCAGCACTCAGCTTGCCGTTTCTGTCTAGAGCAACCAGTAGGGGTTAATCAGAATAAAATAGGACCCACTCATAATGGTGCTCATGTGGTGTTTGATTTAATACTAACGTTTAGCTTAAATATGGAAAATCTACACAGACGTCTCAAGATCTCAGATCGTTACCTCATCTAATTTAAAATGTTTGTCGGATAAAAATATGTTTATCAGGTTAGATCACTGTCCAGCCTTATAGAATTTAATCAGCTGGCTAAAAGCTTAGTCAACATTCTTCTGTACTCTGGATAATGAAAAAAATACAAACAAATTAATTAATTTAAGAAAACTAGCAGCCTGGTATAATGATTACACATACACACACACACACACCTTAAAACAGAGCACTTGAGAATTAGAGCATCACAGTAAATTATGGAAAAGAATTATAGAAAAGCTCTTAGTGCTGCTAGAGCAAAATATTTCTCCACCGTAATTACAGATTTAAAAAAATAATTGATTCTTATTTAATACTGTAGTGAAACGAATTAGGAAGAAAGCAAATATAGAAGCGTCCACACCATCGATATGTAGCAGTGATGTCAGTATGGCCAGATCAGATCATAGCCCTGTCCTGGTGCAGGTCTTATCAGTGTGTAGATGTAAATGAGGACTTGTCTATGTGTACTTAGGTAGAGTTTGGTGTTCCACATGGTTCTGTTTTGAGCCAAAGCCAGATGAGGAACGACCTTGTTTGAGTGACGTGTAAAGGACATAAGATACTGAAGGTTGAGTAATTTACCTTTACTAAATTTGTATTAATAATTCAGTAATTCAATAATCACACCAAGACTTCTGTAATCAGAACGCTTACCTGCAGCTGCCGTCTGTCGTTTAAAGACATTTGGCTAAAAAAACGAAGCGAAAAAGCAGCAAAAACAAAGACAGCATGTTTCATGTTTCATGTGCTGTCTACGTCTTGTAGGTTTTTCCACCATGTTCATCTCCAGCCTCATTAGCATCTAAAAAACGAATCTGGATCAACCACTTTAAGCCGCCATGCACCGCTGGTCTGACTCCAAACCAAAGTAGGACTGGATGGCGGCATGCGAACCGTAGCTCCAAAAGCATGAACAACTAATTTACTCAGCTATAAAGGATGGTGGTAGGAATGCCTACAGGAATGGGATGAAAAACCCGGTCTCTCACACCTCATCTTCATGTGAAGTGTTGCATGGTCCATTAAAGCGTAAGAAAGTTAATAACTTGTGGACTATAGAATTGGTCTCACCTCCTAAACTAGCAGTTGAGTATAATTCATGCAGTCTGTCTTAAAAAAGTGAAAAAATCTGTCTTAAAATCATTCAGTCCCATTGCCACAGGCGTATGAAACCAAGCCTACCAGTCTACCGTTAAAATTAGGAGCGTTTTATGAAATTCCTTCCTACCTAGATAGTCCATGATTGTGTGTAAGTGGTAATATTGAAAAGTGGAAGCATTTAGGAACCACAGCCACAAAGCCAAGAAGTGGTGGACCATGTAATAGTGCCAAGACCCATAGGGTGCAAAAGAGTTCCAAACCTCCTCTGGCATTAACATCAGCACAAAAACTGTACACTGTGGGCTGCATGCAAGCATTTACAGTCTAGGTTTGGAGAATAACAGGGAATGCCAATTACAAAAAAATGTGAAAGTACAAATAAAGTTCACTGATAAGACAAAAGTCCTTTCAGTTGTTTATTTAGGAATAAAATGTAGCAGCTGTAGAAACTCCAAACGTATAAAATAAACTTGACTTTTTTTATGGTTCTGTTTTCATAGAACAAATCAGTCTGTTATTTAATATTAGAAAAATAAAGTCCAATAAACAATTCTTCAGGAGTCCATCAAGACACTGAGACATTACAGACATGTGGACAGAAAAGTATAAGAACTAAACAAATATAATTATATCAGTAAAGGCAAAATAAGAGTCTCAAAGTTTATATTTACATGAATAAATGACAAGAAAATGAATGTAAAAATATGCACATTAGTTTACAATAATAAATTATTAT
>JAOVVF010000001.1:20539013-20540215 GCA_028565595.1 Duopalatinus emarginatus
TGTCTTTTTCTCTATTAAAGCCACGTGACGGCTCAGAACGGAGGGTGTGGATGTCAGTGCTAAGCATGTTGAGCTCAGTACATGTGATCGGAGGCCACTGTTAGCGATGCTTTCTCTTCCACCTTCACGTCAGCTGCTAGTAGCCCTGAACCCATTTGTCATGTATTGTATTCGTCCCCTGCGGTTGGTCGATTATGCATTAAATCGAGCTTTAATATGCAACGATGTCTGGAAGGCACACGCAGAGTATTTGTATTCAAATAAGATCTTTTTATACGTACAAGAATCCAGAAAAGGATGGTGGATACGCAGACGGCTTCCCTGGTTTTCACGCCGGCGAATCGTTTTGAAGCCGGGGTGCTCTTGATCCTGTCATATAATTCTAAATGAGAGGTGATTAAATATTTAAACTTGTGTTTTTAATATTTGATGCATCGAACACTTGGTTGGAGTGCAATATCTGTGGATAAGATAAGACACGGTCAGCGAACACGTTTAAGGATTTTCTGTCTAAGATGAATTCATTAATAATTAGGGTTGTATTTTAGACATTTTCTTCTTATATAAAAATACCTTACAGCAGTATATCGGCTGTGGTGTGGTACTTGTGGTTTCTTGAATCATGGTTAAAGTACAGCAATAATCCATGAGAGGGTTATTGTTACAGTATTTGTCTCCCAGGTAAGGGTGTTCTTGAGCTCTTGACTCTAAGTAGAAGTATGTATGATGCAACATTCGAGTAAATGCAGGCAATTTTTTTTTTCAAATTCAGCAAATTGAGATGAAACTATTTAAACTGTTTTTATGATCTATTTAAAAAAAACATATTCTTACTATGGACTTAAATATTAATTAGTCTTTTTTTGTATGCTGACAGACAGAATGAACTTCAGCAGCAGTGTTAACGGTTTCCATTTGTCACTGTTTTGATATACAACATACATTTCAGATACACATTTCATTTAATTTATGGTGTGTAGTCATTATTTTAGGCCTGTTTAACACACCATACACATGCTTACTATATAGAGCACGGCTGGGCAATTTATACACGTGTCAGAGGGCCGAACTTTACATTTACATTTACAGCATTTGGCAGACGCTGTTATCCAGAGCGACTTGTAATATTGGTATTACAGGTAGGTCAATGTAGTGTTAGGAGTCTTGCCCAAGGACCCTTATTGGTGTAGCACAGACTGGCT
>JAOVVF010000001.1:20562450-20584285 GCA_028565595.1 Duopalatinus emarginatus
TAGCATAACATGTGTTCACCATTTTAATTGTAACATTTCACTTTAAAGCCTTATTCATTTACATAGATTAAAAAAATACGATTAAAAAAATGTAATCGTTTGACAGCCCTAATATGTATAGATCTGAGATATATCAGAGATGTAAATATCTACACATCTTCATAAAGATGTCCACAGAGATGTTTATTTTCAACAAGTTTTGTTTTCACTGATTTTGGCACACCACTCATTGTCTCCCACTGTGGACAGGCTTATTAAAGCTGCATATCTGTCTTTTTTTTTCTTCCTGATCTTAAAAACAGAGAGGTATTTGAACACTGCCAAAAAGAAGACATAGTTTGACAACTGTAGCTTGTTCACCTTGTGCTATTCAAACACCATTTGATTAGAACAGCATGTCCCTGTCAAATGCATTCACTAGACTTCAGCAATTTCTTTCAAATCACAGAGCCGGCACTCATTGTCCTCCATACACCCAAGCTGTGATATTTCCGTAGCTATAGTCAGAACAGTGGTAATGAAATATCTTCGGCTGCATTTTTAAAGCAGGGTACATGTGTGATTCTGTCGTCTGCGAGAAAGACAGCGTAGCAAAATTCAGCTTGTCCACACCAAACTCTTTCTTAACCTCACACAAACCTCTCCCTCTCTCCTCTTGACTTCACTGAAGGCTTTTAAATTGGACTTATTATTTGCTAAGCCTGACAGATTTAGGACACAGAGAGCAGAATGTGGTCATGAGCAAATCTCCAGGAGCGTTGCTGGTTTTGAGACGAGATAAGTGCCAGACTTTAAAGACTTTGTGTGTGTGTGTGTGTGTGTGTGTGTGTGTACCCAATCAAACCAAATGCTGTTGTCAAAACTTTTCGGATGTGTGTTTAAGCATTATGCAGATATACCTTTTTTCATTATTCTTTGTGAATGACTAATTGATATTTGACACTCTCTGAGCCCTTTTTATTTCAAACACTCTCCGTCTCCTGCCGTCTTTATTATCTGCACAGCTCTCATCTTTTTCTTATTTTTTTTTAATATTCATCAGGCACAAGGGAATAGCACAAGGCCCAGAGATCAATTACTCTGTGCATCGGCCCAATCAATCTCCCCTAATTTGCAATTCTGACTTTTTAAAAAGGCCTCTTTTTAAGAGTGACAGGCATAATTATGCTGGAAACTGATGAAAAACAATGGAGGAGGATATTTATATTCAGAGATTCCTCCAGCAGGAGAGACTGATATAGTGCTTAAAGTTAGGTAATGAAGTGAATGTCGGGGACAAAGAGAAAGGATTCCACCTGTATCTACACATGAGTGAACCCAGCACATGCTTATCTTTTGGAAAAGCTGCACTGCAGCTATATGTCTATGGGTTTAGATTCCTACAACACTGACACACATGTACACACTAGTGAACAGTCAGCACACATGACCAGAGCTGTGGGCAGCCCTTTACTCTCAGCACCCAAGGAGCAGTTGTGGGTTAGGTGCCTTGCTTAAGGGCAACCTGGGACCTTCTGCCCCCAGGCTAGGTTCCTTAACCACAAGTCTATGTATTTGTGTATTGTTCATGTCCATACCAGAACACCAAGAGGCATGGGCAGAGCCAAAGCAGGGGCCGGGGTGGCACTGGACCCCCCTGAAATCTGGTCGGACCCCAAACAAGCAAAGCATGTTGCTTTTTGTAATCAGCAGCAGAGGCGGAGACTCGAGTTACAATCAGATGAACACTGATAAAAGACTCGACTCGAACAAGTCTCAAGGCCTTAAAATCGTGACCCCACCTCTACATTATAACATTTACAGGTCGAAATTGACTCTGTTTCTGGAATATTCATTGTCATAATCTGTGCCCCCCTAATATAGCTTTGGCCAGCCTCTGGCCAACCCAAGGATAAAAGTCTAGCTCCACCACTGCCCAGAGGGGTGCCGACTAGGCAGAGGGTGAATAATGATGATGATGATGATGGATCACATTGTGTCATCAGACAGATTCAGGCCTGTGGACATTATGGCAGGTAACTTGTTTGATCCTTGGCAATAATGGCCATGAGGTATATAATGAACAAAACAGACAGGAAGTGTTAGTAGGTATAATGTCTCATTTTTAAAAACAAAAAACGATTGCTTGACATGAAAGCCATCAGTCAGGTCATAGTGTCGTCTCCTGAGCTCAATCTTTCTGGAACTAATGCATAAAAGGGAGAAGAAATAACCTTTAATGTCAGCCGGTGGTGTTCAGATGAAAAAGATTTTCCTTCTTATTCCGAGTTACTTGTTTTTCCCCTCAAGTGACAAGTGTTCAAATGGCATTTATTTCACACACCCCCCCTCCCCTTCCCCCTCAAAGGGCTGCATGAAAAATGAAAGTAAATACTGTATATGACAGGTTTCTCTTTGAAATTGCTGCTTTTCAGTTTGTCATTGAAAGCAAAATTGAAAACAGAGAAGTCTGGGAAGCTTTGATATGCTGCCGAGTGTCACAGCGTTAAAACAGGCCTTGAAATACATCATGTCGAATAGCTGGCTGGCAGGAGAGCACCTGATAAACTGCTTCATCACTGCTGACTCCGCAGCTCTCCCTCATGGAATGTTTTTGCTCATCACGATTCAAACGGAAGTCATTTTCTAAGGGTTTGGCAGTCGTGCTGTCCCGTCGACCGCATTTTACCTTCTGGATGAAACATGGACAAAGGCGTCTTTGGTATTTAAACTTATGAACGGACAGCCTTTGAACTTCGGGTCCATATATCATCAAATACCATATATCGCTTCTTTCCTTTCGCTGATCCCCTGAAGCCGCCCCCGTACCCACAACCAACGTTAGCTATCTCATGAACGTTAGAGGAGATAGCAGGCAGTGCTTTGACAGCTGTGTGTGGAACATGCATCACTGCAGCTCGAAAACAGTCATTAAATCCTGCCTGTGCTGCACGGCACACAGTAAACAGACTTGCACTGCTTTAGTATGATGGGACTAATGGAGCTCAGTCAGACCTTCATATTCAGAGCTCTGATTATTTTTATCAAAACACTCTAACGCTGCTCGTTTTGCTCCCCTCGCTTAACGGTTTCCAGTGAAACAACAGGAATGTCTTTGAGTGTGTCATTACTTATAATCTTTATTATAAGGAAAGGTTTAAGGATTTTACAACGATGGCAACCTTTCAAAAAAATTGTCATCCAAACGTACTAGCCTAATGAGTCTGTGAGGATATTTTCTGCAGCCGTACAGCCTCAGGTTCAAAAGCGGAACCTCTACTCGTGCAAGCGAGGGTTCAAACCCGCCTCTGAAATGGGGCAAAGCTCACTGTAATGAGTTCCCCCGAGTTGCCGCACTGCATTTAATGGTTAGACATGTGAAGTTGCCTTTGCTGCTATACCAACGGCATGCATAATATACGATCTTATAAGCAGAAGCAGGGTTTTTTTTTTTTTTTTTTTTTTTTTGGGGGGGGGGGGTTTCCCCAAGACATGAATCAATACATACAGTAAGGAATAAATAGTAGTCAGTAATAATTGATGGATATCAGTAGAGAGGTTTTACTCTCAATACAAACAGTGAAAAACATTTCACTGTATTTTACCTCCGCTTTGCTTATAGTGTTGGTTGTGTAATGAGGCCCCCTACTGGCTGAATCCTGCACATTACATTATAGCTCAGTACAAGAAGAGATAAAGAGGTGGTTGTTTTTGTTGATGGTTTTGTAAAATGTATTGTAAATTTTCAGCTGATGACAGAATGATACGAGAAACGCGTTGCTTCTCGTCAGCTCTAATGGGAGAAAAACGCCTTGGGTACAATTGAGATCGTTTTCTTGAGTAAACCAGCATTTCAATTTCTCCGAGTAAAATACATCAGGACAGAGAGAGTAAAATAGCACAGTATCACACGGCCCGAGGATCACTGAGGACTGACGTATAAAGATGAGCGTGAAATTAGGCCGCATTGTCTGATCACTGGAAAATGCATCATGACAGAATCTCGCAGCGCTGGTGATTGCTTTGTAGTGGTTTATTGGTTTGACAGCTGTAGCCAAGAGCCTGTCCCTGTGAATCCTATAGATCCATCTTTCTGCCTGCATGGGCGTTTGTATCGTGTGTTCACGTGCACGTGAGTGTAACACTTTTTTTTTTTTTTTTATCCAAGGTGCCCGAGAGTGTCTAGGACACTTCTTACAGCTCAGCTAGTCACCCGAAAGAGGGGAAGAAGCAGCACAGTTTGCGAGTGAGAGTGAATTTTGTGTTGGCGTGGAAGAGCAGGTCCTTGGAGAGCCAAGACCTCTGTTTCATCATAAACATGCCAAGGAAGAGAGAGCGCAGGCTTCCCAAGGGCCATGCTTTGAAGGATAATACATATTCCTGGGCTAAAACCTCCTGGGCAGATAACACCGAGAAACTGTAGCTCTTATAACGACATATTCAGCTGAAGGAGAGATCGCCGTTTAAATGATAGGCGAACATATCCTGAACGAGTAGTAAAACGATACTCGTTCAGCATTTTTAACAGCCGCCATTGTCACACAACAGCTTTGCCAAAATCTGCATATAGACTTTGGATCCCTGCTCCCTACAGCAGTGGAACATGAGGGAGAAACCTCTAGACAAACCCGATTCAAATCCTATAACGAGCAGCACCAGTAAGTGAGGGTATAAATCAGTACAGTATACAGATGTAGGAGGGTGAAGATGAATATAAGGAGGTATGTTGTGGATGTTCAGAATGAGTTTATTAGAGCAACTCCATGACCACACTCTTCAAAAAAAAAATAAATAAATAAACCCTTCATGCGTCTAGTTATCATTTCACATTAAAATGAGATTTTACATAATGTTAAAATTTTTGCTTTTTTTTTTAAACTTTTTTTTATCTTTTACCTATTGAAAAGAATTTAGTGCTGCTCGATATTTTGTGTGTTTATTATATTCAGAATTTAACACCAACACTGCACATAAGTTTAAATAGTAGCGCCATGATTATAGAACTGAACACACCTATGTTAAGACTTGGTGTGACACAACTTTTAGACCACATGCAGAGTAACCTCAAAAGGACTGCATAGGTAAGAGCACGATGACTGCTTATGAATCATTTTCAGTATGAAACTTTGACATGTTTTGGTTTCTACTAGCTGTCAAAAACCGTCTAAAATCGGTCCAAAGCTTAAACTCATTTAAGTGGAATCTGAACTCTGTGTATGAGCACTTAGAGTGTATATCCTAATTTCCCATAAAAGGATCAGAATGGCCTTTAGTCCTTGTAAGGCTTCGTCTCAAATCACTCACTCTTCTGTATGTAGTGCATTTCGTAGGTCGTAGAGAACACCAAAGCAGTGCATATGTCTGTTCTAATGTCATTTTATTAGGCACTAAGTTCAACCACTGTATATTCAACATGTAGTCACTGTTTAATTACAGTCGTCCCTGGTTTATCGCTGGCGTTACGTTCCAGAACCCACCGTGATGAGTGAAATTCCGCAAAGTAGAGACAGTGTATTTATTTTAGTATTTACATATATTTTAAGGCTTTATAAACTCTTCCCACACACTTTTAAACCTTTCCCACTTCTTTATTAACCTTTTCAGTCCCTTATTAACCTTCTCCACACTGTTTATAATCAGTTTTAATGATACTGTACACTACAGTACATACTGCATTGGATTAAAATTTACATTTTAGTAAATACATAAATACGTAATAAGTTTGCCGCAAAATCCCGCGAAATAGCAAAGCCGCAAAAGTCGAAAGCGCGAAGTAGCGAGGGACGACTGTATTGTGTTATTTTTAAAGTAGTGCACTATGTATGGAGAAATATATATTTCTAAGTAAAGATATGAAGTTAAACTCAAATATTTTTTTTTGTAAAAAAAAGTGGTAAATGTTGTTAAGTTAAATCAACACCTTGTTTTTTTTTCAGTGCAGGTGAGAATATGCACTGAAGAAAGAAAACTTGTATAACTAATGTGATTTGGTAGGGAAATGTGTAGCTTACCGTGTTCTCCAGCACACACTTCTCTGGCTTGTGTTGCCTCTCTTTCAACCAGTGACAGTATAGTTACCTTGAAAAAGTCAAGGTTAGTTACTTTATTGACTACTTGATTTTAAAACTAAGTTAAGTTAGATTACAAGTTACTTTATTATTTATTAGTCATTCAATGGCTGCCGACACCCACCCCCCCCAACCACCACCACCCAACCCATGCCCGGGCCTCAACATAAAAATGACCACCAGTTTTACCAGTCGTCACTTTATCAGAAGTGCATTTGAACAGTAACAGTGAATCTCCTGACCTTTAAAGTTGAAGTCCAGTTTTTGTAGTTGGGGTGGTGGAGGGTGGTGGTGGGGGGCCTCCTGCATTAATCACAGCTCTGTGCTTCACACCACCTGGTGGGATTTGCTCTGTAAGTCTGATTGACGCTGAGCCGCGACTCTGAACATTTCTTCAGATTTGACGTAGTGTTTTTAAAGCTGGACACTTCTGGTCTCCAGAACAGAGTGAACAACAAACCTTGATATTGTCATCTTTATCTGACACAAACTTAAAACATTTCGTGATTTCCAGCTAGAAAACACACATCTCTCTCTCCTCCCTCCGTTGTTCACGTTTGTGTCTCTGCGTGGTTTTACACATGACTTGTCCTTAACTTGTCCTTAACGTGGCTTAATTGTCTCGTAGGCCAGACATCACTCCCTGAGACATGAGAAGAAAACAAAAATGTATCTTTTTACTAAGAAAAATGACAGAAATAGTAACACACAGTGACTTGAATAAGTAACTCTAATCTGATTACTGGATTGGGAATAGCACAGTGTTAGATTACTGTTACAGAGAACGTGTTACAGAGTTACTAAATAACACGTTACTGTGTTAATCCACACACTGATTGCATGCTAACTGTTTGCAACATAGTACAATGATATAAAGACATTCTTCAGAGACGTTTAATTTTATTAACAATTGCCAGGAGGATGGGGGCCCCAACTGTAATGAACCAGCTTTCGGGGGGCCCATTTTGCAAAAGGTTGAGAACCGCTGCTCTAGGCTTTACGGGGATGGTTACACTATACGTAGTGAACTAGGGTTAGTAATGATAGAAGTTGTTTTTTTTTGTTTTTTTATGAGGACTGCCTTTTTTTATAGGCAGTCCTGCTGTATGCCTCGATGTGCACTGTGTCCACATTGTCCTCGTTTCATTATTTGTTGAGAGGGCGTTAACTGGAGGGGGCGGGGGTGTTTTTATACCCAAAAATTCCACACAAGCGCAGGGATATCTGATAATTCTGACCTTGCTGGAGCATTCGGCTGATCCCCATGAGGACGATGAGGTATGAGGTTGTGTTGTTGTTTAAAAAAAAAAAAAAAAAAAAAGAGCCTTTACTGAGATTAAGGTTAGACTAAAGATTAGGTTTAGACATAACATTCATTAGCTGCATTATGCATAACTGTCCTCTTAAAGATTGCGAAAGCTGTGTGTGTGTGTGTGTGTGTGTGTGTGTGTGTGTTGCTGTTGATCTATAGCAGCCATCCCAAGTGAGCACAGGTGTGAGATTAAAAAAGAGCATGGGTAGAGTGACTGTCAGTAGTGTCGGGCGTCCCCGTGTCTGGAATCTACTTCCTAGCCCTTGCCAATTGTTCTTTGACTGACTAGATGAGTAAAAAAAAAATCTCAGTTACACAAATACAAATACATGTGTGTATGTGTGTGTCCCCAAAGAGGACCAACGTTTCCCTCTGCCTTTATGTGGGTCACTGAATATGAATTGGATTGATTGACTAAAGTATTAGAGAACATAAACAACAACTGGATCAATAATAACCTTCTAAACGCCCAGTTCATCAGCAATGTCTAACTCTGAGCTTTTGTAATAAGCGAGGTCATCTAAAAGCCCCCCCTAAGGCCAGCAAGCCTGGGGGATGTAGAAGGCAGCAGAATGCAGGCACATCTGTTCCACAGATGTTTTATTATAGATGAACAGACCATTAAAGCAGTATATGGTAATAGTCTCGATCTCCACCTGCATTAATCATCCAACAGGACTGAACTGTCTTGGGCTTTGGTGTTGTAGACGTAGGTAACCAGCTAGCTTGCTAATGAAAAAAATGGTGTCCATCTGTAATAAATTCCAGTTCACTTAGTAATATTTATTTAGATATATATATATATATTGTTTATAAAATATATATATATAATATATATTTATTAGCATATTTATGTATGTCTAGTTGTTATATATGTAGGAGCTTTTATTTATAATGACACCACACTCACCCAACCATTCACTTAACTAGGACTTAAAACGTAAAACAACCCAATCTTCTCTCCTCCACCAAAATTTACACTAGCACAATGCAGTCAGACAGGTAAGATTCTCCTGGTATTCACCAAACTCAGTCTCGTCCATCAGACTGCCAGATAGTGCGTGATTCGTCACTCCGTGGAATATTTTGTACTGCTTCACAGTCCAGTGGTGGCGTGCTTTACACTGCTCCCTTCGCACTGTGATGTAAGCTCCTGGTGCACAGTTTTTGTGCCAGACGAGGTTTGGCGGTTATCTGACAGGCAGTGAGTGTGTTGGTGAGTTTTACACACCATGCCCCTTAGTACTCAGTGACCCTGCTCTTTAACTTTTCTCTACCACTTACGTTTCATTGTGGAATCCAGGAGGAAGGAAATTTCCAAAATTGAGCTCTATTCAGTGAGCTCTTTAGATCGACCCATTCTTTCACAATTGTTTGTAAAATAGGCTGGTAGTGACTCAATAAAGATATGGGGTTTGATTAGCTGGCATTCCCTTAGGCCCTTCTGTGTGGGATTGGACCACGCACACCAGTCTCCATGCATGTCAATTAGCAATTGGAAGCATGAACAGTAAGGATCTGAGTGACTAAGGGTTCAAGGTGTTGATCCCAATTAAACTGAGCATCTGTGGGATGTTCTGGACCATTAAAGGAGGTTGGCAGTTCTTTAACCACAAGCCCATTGCAGCCCCCACATGTATGTGTGTGTATTTTTGTATTACTTTTGGCTGAAGTAAAAAGTCCAGTCCATCACATCCATCAAACACCACTGTAACATAAGCATGACTTTTCTGCCACAGTGTTCTTCAGTTCATTAACACCAGAGACTTCGGCTCCGCTAACAGCCTGAAGTATATGGCTATTTGGTGACCGCTCGATACATCACCAAATCTGTTGTACAGCTAAAGCCTTTCATTATGAAGCTTGATGCTGGATGAACTTGAACTGAATACTGCTGCATTTAATCCTTCATTCCATACTGCAACAAGTGTGAAAATTCAAGCATATATAAAGCTATACCCTCTGTCTTTACAAACATTTATGAAATAATCAATCAACCTTTATTTGGACTCGGAGGTACTCAACATATACAAGTGCCATCATTTTCAGTGCAGCTGAGTATTTACAATATTCAGGGATTGAAAGAAATAAATTAAAACAAAATTTAACCATCTAAAGTAAAACAACAGAGGAAAATAAGCAGCTAGTAAACAATAAATGAATGAAATATTTGTAAATCTAAATAAAATTACCATTAAACAAAGGTTTTTTAAACAAATAGATACAAAGTAACAATTTGATAAAATAAAAAATTAATAATAATAATAATAATAATAATAATGATAATAATAATAAATAACAAAAAGCCCCCTGAATTTGTAATAGGATGGCACAATCACAAGTCCATTGCTGAAATTTCTTCCCTCCTAAATACTCCATGATGTTGTTTAGAACCCACAGAAACTCAGTCACGAAGTGGTTGACCAGGTGAATTTACAGATCAGGGTCGTCTAGTGCTAATGGGCAAGTCTGGGTTTGCTAATTGCCAGCAGAATCTTACCTGACCGAGTGTATTGTAAAGCTAAAGTGTAAAGTTTGGTGGAGGAGGGTTACATTTACATTTATGGCATTTATCAGACGCCCTTACCCGGAGCGACTTACAAAAGTGCTTAGTTAAATTTTTGGAGCATCTGAAACTAGTAAAGGAAAATCAGGATTCAAGAACTCAGACCAGAATCCTACTAGAAAAAAGTAGTAGATGTAGTATCAATCATCCAAAACTTTCTACACTAGTCAACCTGCAGAGAGAACAAGATAATAACCACAATAGTCACAAAACTGAATAAATAAGACAAATACAGTTCACAAACATTTATTTTTCAGTGAAGTGCTGCAGAATAGGTGAGTTTTAGCCGTCGTTTAAAGACAGAAAGTGACTCTGCTGTAGGACATCTAGGGGAAGTTCATTCCACCACCTTGGTGCCAGAACAGAGAAGAGAGGAGGGTTGATGCTGTTGGGTTGTTTCTCAGGGGTTGGCCTAGAACACCTAGCAAAATCTTAATGCTTCATTATACCAAGACATTTTGGCCAGTTGTACACTTCTAATTTTGTGGGAACAGTTTGCGGAAGGCCCAGTGCACCAAGTAAAGGCCATGAACTTATGGTTGAGTGACTTTGGTTTGTTAGAACTTGACCTACCTGAACCCTATCAGACACTTTTGGGTTGAACTAGGACAGGCCCTGTTGTCCAACATCAGTGTCTGACCAATTCCAGTTGGAGCAGTTGCCCGTCGGTTTACAATGGGAAGTCGTAAAAGCTCATAAACCACTTTTGTCCGTATAGTGGACCTACCACAACGTGACCAAGCTGGCCTTCATGTTTTTGGTGTAAGAGTTCTTCATGCCATCACTCTATTGACCAGCTTCTGTTTCATGACCTGCAGGAATGTTTATTACAGTAATGTACTGTATATTATTACAGTTATTGAAAAGGGATTTGTTTTGTATTGGATATGTTTCGGTATTGTCATTGTTTCAGTATCGAATTCAAAGTTTTGGCCTGGTGTCAAACTGGCCTTGTCCTGACAGGTATAAATCAGTTATTATGTCTTTGGCCACAGTTTGAGATGGCCTGTAGTCAAATGGGGCAGTGAACAATTTAAACCATGTTTTGTTTGGAAACCGGAAATATAATCCTCTATCCCTGATTCCCACATAACCACTTTGTGTTTGTCTGCGTTACCTGGACTGTGGTCTGGACATTAAAAAAATGTCCACAGCAAGACAGTGTGCCAATCTCCAAAACGGATGGAATTACATAATATTATTGATTATTGATTGCAGTAATGCAATAGGGGTGGACAGGATCGATGGTGGATTAACAATTGCAGTGTTTTTCATCACATTTAGTATTAAATTGATTCCTGGTTCTTTAGCAACCTTAATTCCTGGCGTCCCGGAAACACGTCCAGTCGTCCATCAGCTGAGTCAAAGATCATTCACTTCCCTTCATCACATCTATATGACAGTCAGTGTGACTTATCCATCGAGACTTCCCTATTTCTATTTTTTTTATCATTACACCCATGCCCTGCTTTTCATACCGACACTCACTGAAAGTATTTGAGAGGGAATTAGAGGGGGAAGAGAGATAAGGGGAGGGGCCGAAGACAGACAGACTAACCAGGAGAGAGGGAGGAAGGGGAGGAGGAGTGGACTTAACACAGTGCCTACGTCATTCTAGGTGAAGCTTGCAGAGCTGCTGGTTAGATTTCAAGCAGCTCCTCTGTTTTTGGTTAGCGTCACAGCTGAGCCCGTCTGTCCTGACCACCCACCCCCCACATACACACACCCTCCCGTCGCTCCTGTCTGTCTATCTGTCTGTCTGTCTGTCTGTCTCCTGCTGAAGAAGGATATTCTCAGTACACAGATTTGTGTATCTCGGGGGTTCTTACTGCTCACATGGTGTTCGCTGCAAGCCGGTATGAGCGTGACGTGAGAGGTATGTATTTGAAGTGTGGATCTGTTCTGTGCGTGTGTGTGTGTGTGTGTGTGTGTGTGTGCGTGTTGCGACGTACTGCAGCAGGCATCCAGCTCTTTCTTTCTGTCTCTCTCACTCTCGGCCACTCTATTATAGTCTGATGTCATTCTGATGCAGACCAGGTACACAGCAGTTTGCTTACGAAGCCAAAGGGACGCTGCATGGAACTTTCTGAGCGTTGGCAGCTTGTGGTAGCCTGTGTATGTACTCATTGTCCTCTCCTAAAAAATATTGACTTGTGGCTGAATGACTGTGCGTTCAGGATAAAAGCAGTTCATAGCAGTGGATTATTTTTCTGTCCGTTAAGATCTCAGCCTGTACCAACTTCTCTTTCGGTTTTGTATTTAGACCGTCCTTGTGTCCTTGTCGGCTGTGTTGTCCATACCGGCGAGTCACTATTTGATTTGGATTCTGTAGTGTCCTTGCGAGGGAGAGATTTTCAGTTATTGGATATTTATACAGCATTAAGCTACCGGCTATCAGTTAATGCAGCAGTAAACAAATCCTCAGTGTTTATGAACCTCGAGAGCCACTCGTTCTCCTGTTTTCAGCAACATCACCGTTCCTGGGAACACCTCAACGTTAAGTTTTATTATGTGGTTGTGCTTTTCTGTGAGAATTATTAAAGTGTGTGATATGTAGCTTGAACGTCCCGCGGGTGCTAATCTCCGGAGTAACAGGGGTCGGGTGACCGTTATTTCCTAAGATCAGGACTGCATGGTACACATTTCTATTTTGGACGATGAGGGACGGCTGAGTCCTCGATCACATACTTTTGAGTCATTTCGGTTGTATTCCACAGACTCTGTGTGAGTGCTGGAGGGGCAGACGCAGGCACGCGTTCTCCAAGTCATCTGACCTGGCATGACTCATCACAGATATTTTAGGGCAGTCTTAGTTTACGCACCCAGAGAGACATATTAACCACCCTTACCCTATTTTTATTTTTTTTTTTGGACTTGTTAAAGATAGTGGCTGTGTTAAATTTCACAAGGATTTTAGTTTTAGTCTTGGTGATTTTAATTAAAATTGAGTTAATATCACATTTTAATTTTTTTTATTTTTTAGTCAGTGGAACACATTTTAGTCTAACGTTTTAGTCCTCGTTTTCTCAGACAGTTTTATGATATTATTGTGGATGGATGGATTGCTGAAGGATTTCACTGAAACGTCTTTTCCTTGGCTAGAAAAAGGAGCTAGCCTTGCAAGCTAATCGCTAACGTGCCATGAAAAAAACTTTGCCCTATACTAACATTATATTTAGTCCTAAAAGGCTCGGCACACTTCTACACCGCCTCTTATACAGTACACATGCCGCCCTGTATAGCCACTAAAAGAACAGTGTCTATAAGTAGCGTAGGGCTAAACTGAGTGTACACTTGTACTCTTTCCAAAATGGCACGTAACATTATGTTTGCTTTATGTTATTGAGTCAGTCAACATGTATAGACGTTAATACTTTGGCAGACACACACTTTGGAGGATGCCGTCAGTCGTGGTTCGGTTGGTTGTGTTGTTCCGCTTATATTAAATCAACAAAGTTACTCCATCGTCATTGGGAACGATGCACTCTTTCTTTCGTTCAGTTTGAAAAGAAGAGAAATGCGTCCCTGGGTCGTCTCTCGTTTCTCGGTCACATGACTGTCAGCTGGTAAAGATGACGGTACTCATTATTCAAGAGGCCAGCCGACGGCCGTGTTCCTCTTTTTAAGCTGAGTATGTTGTGACGTGGGTGGTTATCTCACAATAGTTATACAGGAAGTAGGCATATGCATGGAAAACAACCTATCTAATGAGAAAGATACATGGAGGCTTTCACTTGGACATTTCACTTGGCTAATTTATCTTTTCATCTCATCTTTACTCATCACAGCATAATGAATATATTTTTTGTTGTTGGCAAATGTGTGCTCCTTAATGTTCAAGTTACAATTTAGTCATGTTCACATAATGTTCACTGACTGTATTAAGACTGAATTGGAGTGGTAAGCGGTGGGGGGCCAGGCTCCAAGTATTCACTTAACAAACTCCTGGGAATTATCAAGATCAGTCTGCTGTCATGTTGTCTGGTTCGGAGAGATGACTGAAATCAGTACTATGAGTAAATATTGGCAGTGTAGGAAGATGTCAATATCGTTCCACAGTGCTGATCAGTTTTTCTTATTAATTTTGATCTTCTTGAAGGTGAGGAAGATGTCTATTCCCGCCATTCCAACCTTCATCCAATGCCACAATGCGAAGAATCTATTGGCAGAGAAGGGAAATGTTAGAAATAACCTGGACCTAATGATGCAGTGTAATACTTCACTAACATGCAGCTGGGCAAACCTAGTGTCAACCTAATGTGACAAACAGCTGTTGTATTTGTATAATTGGTTTGTGTGGTACAGTGGTAACATCATGACCTCCCATGTGAGAGACCTGGGTTCGATTCCCGGTCTGGGCAGCCAGTCTGTGCTACACCAATAAGGGTCCTTGGGCAAGACTCCTAACACTACCTGTAATACCAATAAACTTGTAAGTCGCTCTGGATAAGAGCGTCTGCTAAATGCCACAAATGTAAATGGTTAATGGGTGAGTAATGTTATAAAGTCAGACATATTAAAGTAATGTAGTGTTAGCTCTAGTGGGGTGACCCTAACACAAAAAATGAATTAAAAACCTAAATAAGTATTCCGTATTCAATAAGGAGATTGTGGCATATCTGTGGCCAATTGAAAACCAATACAGAGTGTTTTTACTTTGTACAGATGACTTCAGGAGACCGCTGGAGAACTTAAATGAGCTTGTGCTCTCGAGATAACGAGACACTGCAGCACTGTCCTGTAGTTAACATTCTGGTCTGGGGTCTGAGTCAGTGGTTTGGAAATGTTGTAGCATCAGGACTCGGTTTTTTTTTTTTTAAATCTGCTGAGAAATGTTGTAGCATCAGGACTCGGTTTTTTTTTTTTTAAATCTGCTGAGTCATTCAGACAAGGAAATCTTCAGGAAAGGACAAAACAAGGCCTGACTCTCTGTATAAGCTCTGATTAAGGGATGGAAAGAGTAAAAGACTTGGGAAATCCTCGATTGTGTCGTTATGACTATGATGTAAGTTTTGTTTTTTAATGAATTTTTTGTCCTTTTGTCGTTCCATAACTACTCCTGTCTCCTACTTAAGTGAAAGCTCCTGTTATAATGCCTTAAACCAGGCACTTGTATGACCTTATTTTAAATAAACCCACTTGCTCTTTAGGAGGGACAGAAGTAGTTCTGTTCATATTTTGAATTTTTTTTTTTTAAACCTGTGAATATTTTGGAATTACGCTCCGTCTAACTGAGAGCCCTTTCTGGTCTTTCCATGCCTGAGACAGAAACTCTATTTGTGTTTTCAAGGCATCATTTCCAGAACTTGCCACCCAGAATTATTTACTAGCCAGCTGGCTGTGAATGCTTATTTTAGAAAGGTAGCTTACTAATGTCGATCACTGCATTAGAGAACTGCGCGGGACAGTTTTCTTCATCCCGCTTCTGCCCGCTCCCGCCGAATTTCTGACCATTCCCGCGATGTGTATGTCCACTCCCACCCGCAACCCGCGAAGCTATGAGAATTATTCCCGCACATTGATAGTGATGCAGTGATGTTGTGTCTTCTCCACCCCGCAGACGAAAACGTAATTTTAATAAAGAGATTCTTGGGGTTTGTTTTGTTTTCCTGTCCTGCAGCTTTTGACGCACTTGTCAGGAATAGCGCTCCTATTTCGTTTTTTTCATGTAGTTTTTAAATGAAATAAAGGTAGTTTCATATTATGTTCTCATTCTCTGTATTTCATTTATTTGGAATTACCTTTAGGCTATAGTCTATAATCCCACAGTGTTTTGTTTTAGCCACCCATTCCCGTCCACAGATAAGTGCAAACCGCCCGTTTCCGTAAGATTTGCGTCAGATCCCGGGGGACCCAATCCCAGTGCAGACCTCTACACTGCATCACCTCGCTTAATACTGTAGTGTTCACCCTTTTATAAACCGTGAAAGTTTGTGACTGACAGCAGCAGATTATAGACAGTTTTATCTTCTCTGAAGGCCCCAAAGATCCAAAATGACAAGTGCTAATTTGTGTGTGTGTGTGTGTGTGTGTGTGTGTGTGTGTGTGTGTGTGTGTGTGTGTGTAAGAGTGAGTTAGTGAGTGTGAGAGAGAGAGAGAGAGAGAGATGTACACTGAATTGAAATAAGTCATATTGTGGATGACTTCAAGATGAGCAAACTGAACTTGAGAGTATAATGCAGACTTGGTGGGACAGGTCAATATATCAGTATGTAAAACAATAAAGTGAGGTCTACTTGAAGTGCTGTATAGTAATACACAGATACTTGGCCTGATCATATGAAATATAACTGAATTAATGTGTTGTAGAATGAATGCTATTGTACTAGGGATGTAACTGAATACATTATTTAGACTGGGAAGATAATGTGGCCTAATACAAACAGAAAGCCGAGGATTTGAGGGTTTTTTTTTTTTTGGGGACGGAAGAAAGACATGTTTTAGCTCTTTAATGTTCTACATTATAAGAAAGCTAACTGTACATCAATTCAATCATTTAGGACAAAACAGCGATTTCACAGTTGGTGGATGTTCATGCAGTTTTTAATGCTGTTGAATTCTGAAGGGACAAATTCCACTCATCTGTTTGTGCTCAATACAAGATTAGCAATTGTTTGCGTTTGATCAGCAGTGTACTAGTCACCATCCTGTCGTCTATCAACAGAATGCTGAGTGAAGTCGAGTGTGTGCGCTCGTGTGAGCGTATGTGTGAGTGTATGTACACCAGTCAGCTATGACATGCCAAAAACACGCCACCAAAACAGGCATGGCCTCGACAAGACCTCCATAAGCTAATTCTGTTCATTTCTCTTTTAAATGGTGCAACATTTGTAAAGAACATGTATTTGTGGGATGTGCAGCAGAACTGAGTGTTTGGGTTGTGCCCATGAAAAATTCGCCAAATCTTCTCTGTCAATGCCAAGCAGTTTATTTTGCCATTGACCCATTTGGTGTTTGCTGGATTGGATAATTGAAGTTTGAAGAAACAAGACGTATTGGTGATTTAACAGTTTACTCATTTAACAAATCAGTAGCGTGTGGAAGAACCTCCTCCTCATGCTGGTCACCAGCCTGGTCACACACTGCTGTCGGATGGTATCCTTTTCTTCACCTAGCATTTGTCGCAAGTCAGCCAACATGGTTGTGTTGGTCACGTTGGCACGAACAGCATGTCCAGGCTGATCCCACATATGTTCAATGGGGTTGAGGTCAGGACTGCTGGAGGCCATTCCCATCCTTTCCACTCTTAAATTCTGGAGGTAGTCTCTGATAAACTTGTTCTGTCGGGGCGAGTGGTGTCGTCTTGAAGGATAGAGTTCTCCAGAGTCCCAGACTGTGGAGATATGAGATTGCCACTAGGTGCAGAATTTCATCTCGATGCTTACTGGTGCAGGCACCTGATTGGCAGCACCTGAGGGACTAGAAGCTCAAAACAAGTGTCAATAGCAACAGCAAAAATAAACTGCTTGGCATTGGCAGAGAAGATTTGGCTAATTTTTCATGGGTGCAACCAACATACTCAGATCTGCTGCTCATCCCACAAATACATGTTCCTTACAAATGTGGCAACAAAGAAGAATCCTCCAAACACAAATTTCCTTCCTTTTTGTGCTATATCAAAGTCAATCACGTCATTTTTCCTGCTTTCAGCACGTCAGCTTGGAGAATGACTGATTATCTAGTACCAGTGGCACCAGTCACAGCCAGTCAACAGTGTTTTTTACTTTACCTGTCTGTTGCTTTGTCGTTTTAATGTTATGGATTTTGCTGAATGTGTGCCTGTGATTACATGAGCGTGTATGTATGTATATGTGCACGTATGTATATGTATGTATGTGTGTGTTTGTGTGTCCTTGGCCACTCTTTCTCACTTAGAGATCTGCACTGTTGAATGGCATGAAGACAGATCGAGATTTAATGAGATGAACTGCGACCTGTGTCTCTTTTAAATCGTTGTTAGTGTGAAAGGTCATCATGGAATCCGCTCCCAGATTTATTCTTTTATTTCTTTTGGCATCTTTCTTTTTTTTTTTTTTGCATGCTCTGCCTCACAACACTGATGTAAAGCTGTTGACGCTTTATGCACACAGGCCATTATTTTTGACAATTCTGAGTTTGGTTTTTATTTATTTTTGACCAGCGTGTGCGTCAAAAAACGGTTTTCCTCCTGGTTTGATAAGGGCTCACTGTGGCTCGGCAGAACTTGGTTACCAAAGCATTAAAACTGTATACATTTGTCCCGTTACCTACTTCTAACTGAACTGTTATCTAACAAGGCAGTATTCATCATCAGGGACATTTAATTAATCTCTACTGTAGAAACATTTTTTTGACTGTAAGCAATTTACTAGTTTGGGCGTCATTATGTGCAGCTAATATATCAACACTTCAAGATTTTCACATGAGCTCATGTGTGAAGAGAATAAGAGAAAGACAAGAAGAGTGCTGGAGGGATGGGAAGGTCAGTGAAAGGGAAGAAACGAAAAAAGATCAACTGGCAGGTTGTTGCGTCAGCACCGACAGGCCCCGTCAGGCCCCGTCAAGGCCCCCTGTGCGTCTCTGACTGTATTCCATGTGACAAACACACTGGAAATTTTAACCATCTTGTACAAATTACTAATCACTCCTAAAAACACTCCCAATCCATGTTTATCTAATCTACCCTGACGAGCTGACACTACTCCGGTTCACGGAATGGCAAAGAGCATTACGGAATGAGATGGATGACCTTCAGCACGCCAGACTTTAAATATCGGTCTTCAAACAGGCCAGATTTTGCCCCTCAATTTTCTTTCCCTGTTGAAATTACAAGCACGTCTCAACCAGTATTCCGAAACGTTTCTTTTTTTTTCCCCCCACAGCCCCGCATAAAGACGTGTACGGCTCTAGTACTGCTAAACCAGCGACGTGATTAATCAAAATATTGCTACTCTCATCACTCAGCCTGTAATTAACTTGTTCTTTTAGCCTGATTTGCTGCTAAATTGCACCACAGGATGTTCTTAGTGTTCGCTTGGTCAGGAAATGTACTTCCTTGGTTACTGACATACCCTACAACAGTGAACCTGCTCAATCAGCAATTCCGCACAAATATCTGTCATTGAGCGTAGTTACTATAAAGACCGCATGAAGACGTGTATTCAACGTTCCGCAGGTGTTTTCCTTGACTGCATTTGCTTCAGAGAGAAATTAAGATTTATATATTGACAGAGTAAAAGAAGGCACTGTCGAGTGTAAACATGTTTTTACAACAACAGAATCTCGTCATTCTTTTATAAAGTTAAAAGTGAACTATTTGTCTATTGTGCTGCACACAGATGTATGTGACCTCAGCATGTAACCCATCCATGCAGTGAAACACACACACACACACACACACACACACACACACACACACACACACACACCAGTAAACACTAGGGGGCACTAGTGAACACACTTGCCCGGAGTTGGGGGCAGCCCCAAACCACGGCGTTGGGGGAGTTAGGTGCCTTGCTCAAGGGTACCTCAGTCGTGTCTTGCCCTGGGCAGGGATCGAACCCGCGACCTTCAGGTCACAAGACCGGTTCCCTAACCACTAGGCCGCTAGGCTAACCCCACTACTACTACTAAGACCGATGTCATCTGCCCTCAGAGTTCATTTTGCTTGTTGCATGTCGGTCCTGTTTTTTCCAAAATATTCAAGAACACATAACTGTACAGACAGACACACTGACTAGGCTAAAGCAGACTTGAGAAACTCGATGAGCAGACTTGATGATGACTGAGCAAATGATTGAGTAAAGCACATTTCACGCCAGAACCGATTGTGCCGTGTCGATTACTCGCACATGTAAATTAGCGTTTTAACTTTTCTTACTCTTTTAACGTGTGCTGCCTGTGTGAGAGTAAAAAAAAAACACCATTTAAACGGTCTGAGTCCCAATGCGTCCCTCTAGTGGGGAGTAAATATATGAGCGTCTCCATGTTGTCTCCAACAAATACCCAACAAATCCTTTAAACAGCCACTCGAGCCTCTGTAGACGCTTCATCGTAATAAATACAGATGCAGTAACATTGCAGGCCATTAAAACTCTACCTGAACTGAACATGGGTTACATGTGCGTGTAGGAACGGTCAGGGTTCACGCCAACTCCGATCTCTTGTAAACGTTAAAGCTGACGGCTTTCTTATGCGCCACTCGGGTCATGTTACAGAAGGATCTTATGAGTAAATTGCTTTAACATTTCTGGCAGAAACTTTATTTGTGTTTGGTTTATATAGACTCGTTATGTTTAATGAGGATGCCGTCAGACATGTTTAATAAGCACAAGCCGGTTCATGGTGATTATGTTGTTTGTGCTGGTCTTTAGAATACTGATTATTTATGTATGTATTTATTTATTTATTTATTTATTTATTTCCAAAAAGCATTTGAAGTCTTTTCCAAAGGTTTGAATGTTTTTCATTAAGGAATAGATTGAACCCCCGTTTTATATTTCATTCTTTGTTTTCCGATCAATTACTCACTTGTTTCTGAAACACAATCTTACACAACAATGGTGTGTTCGACACCAGATTTCCATCATGCGTTATTTTTCTATGTGCCGCAGCACTGAAGCAACAATGTAATGATACCAAATGAAATTCATGAGCTCAACCTCAGGTACAAATAATCATTACTCTGCATTGCACTGACCTTGGAATCGCAATTCCTCCTGTCAGTCAAAGCCAGTCAGTGAATCAGACTTATTTTTCAGCACATGACTCCAGACAGCTTGAGCCTGGCCTTGTTTGTGTTTCTGTTTGCTCCGTTATAATCTACAGTCAGCTGCAGCTCTATTGGCAGATTTCAAGATAATGGGCAAAATAGAGAACCTTTTTTGTTGTTCTAAAAAAAAAAAAAAACATACTGCATAAATTGTTATTAATTATATACTATAATTTCCATCTGACACACTTCTACAGTCCGTGTCCAAGGTGTGTGCATGGTTTACTGGAAACCTCATAGGAAGTTAAGGGTTTTTTTCTTACAGAACTAAAAATCTAAGCCACAGAAATGAGCTTTGGATTTCAAACTTGTTGATGGCATGTGGACCGGTCTCACGCTCAGCTGTACACATACGACTGCGTACTATAGCAGCCGATCTTGGTTTGCAGATCCACCGACAATTAGCCAAAAATGACCAAAGGAAGTCAACTGTGGGACAGTCACCGCTCCCTTCCTGTAATGTATTCACACACACACACTTACACAGTGCTCTCTCTCTCTCTCTCTTTTTAGCATTACTAAAAAAAAAAAAAAACTGTAAGCATGCCAAGCAGCAGAAAAGTAGCTGTTGTACAGGGTGCCAAGAAAAACCGTGCCCTCGGCTGGCAACGTGTACGTGGTCTTGGCGTCATACAACAGCTGTATCATGCGTGTTCGGTGTGAGTCCATGCCACAGGGCAGGAGGATGAAAGGAGGGGCAAGGGCATGCCAGCGTCCATGATGAGACCTGATCATCACGTGATGCAAGTTCTGAGCTAGTATTGGGTAGTGAATCTTACACCGCAGTACAAACACTGCTTTTGAGCTTCATTGCTTTTTAAAAAAGTGGTGAGTTTTATTATTTATTACGACTCTGATTTCCTGTTTTATTTATTGTCTGGTTCATTTATTAAAATAACTGACGAGTATACACAGGTAGCATGTTAAGGGTGTTACATGCTGAATTCTACACACCATGGCAAGTAGCTCTTGCTCTTTATTAAAGAAACACCTCCTGAAATTTACTTCAATTTAATTCAATTTTATTTATATAGTGCTTTTAACAATGGACATTTTCCCAAAGCAGCTTTACAGAAAATAATAAAAAGGGTCAAATATACATTTATAGAATTATTTAGAAATGTTATCCCTGATGAGAAGCCGGTGGTGACAGTGAGAAG
>JAOVVF010000001.1:20587621-20603070 GCA_028565595.1 Duopalatinus emarginatus
GTTGCTGGTATCTCCTGGTGCCTCATCTGTAGCAGGTGTAGCTCATCAGAATCAGGACTCAGAGTTGCTGGTATCTCCTGGTGCCTCATCTGATTGCGATGCTGTTAGTCTAAAACAAGATAGTCGCTGTTCATCACCCCCGGATCTGGTCTTTGGTTAGTTCTGTAAAAGAGAAGCTTGTGGTTGACTAGTCTGGAGTTCATGAGTCATCTCCATTTCTTCACTATTGTGACAGTTTGGATTCGGTCAGTCACTACATGTACAAAATATGCACTGTTTTTCACTCAAGATTTGGATTGAAAAATGTACACACATTTGTAGTGTTGCAATTGAAGCTTTAGGATTCTTTAGGCACAATGTAGTCATACACACACACAAACACACACATCTACATCTACATCAGTTGCTTCTTCATCACATCAGACTCTTGTTTTATAACACATGGTTCGCAACTAATGTTTCTCACAGAATTCTGCACATCTTTTCGCAAGCCATTTTCTCTGATTTTCTCCATCTGTCTGTCTGAAATAATTGCTGTCTGTGGATTATATCTGGAACAACTGTCAGCCTCTTGCAATTCCCAGTCTGCAGAACTCCATCTAGACATCTAAACACTGCAGTGAACACAGCACATTTCCAATCCTGGAGGTACTCCTCTGTCTCTGCCGGGTGACCAGAAGCGGAGGAGATTGGACTTGGATTTGGACTTGGACTTGGACACGTCCACATTTTCCTTGTACTGGATCTCTGGGGTCACTTTGTGCAGGAAGGACCATGTGGAGTCTATAAATGAGAGAGTCTGTTCACTCTCACTGTCTGATTTGCTGTAGTTGTCCACACGTGTGCTTTAGGATGATCCTGGGAAATAAATATAAAGGAGGTATAAATATACAAGCCTGATTTCTACTCCTGCTCTTAACAAATTAAAGAAATTAAAGAAGCCTGCAGACCATAAATGCCTCCACACTTGTAAACCCTGACTTTGTGATCGTCTGACATATGTTTCCTCCACTAGAAGAGTCCCATATTCTTTATAGGTTCTGACATGTTCCCTGAAGACTCTACAAGGCCAAGGCTTCTGTAGTAGCTCTTGAAAGCTTCATGGAAACGTAACATGTCATGTTTCCTCACTGGTCAGGTTACAATGCTGAGAAGTCCTCAGCAGAAGCTTCCACATCTCAGAAGGGCTCAGAAAATAAGTTTTCCAGACTTCCTGTCTTATCAGTAATGAGGTACAGCAGTTACAGTTCCAGGATCTCTCCTGAGAGATGATGGGAGCAAACGGGAATGAAGCACTCGAATATCTCACATGTCTGAATGCAGATCAGTGCTGGTATTGTTAACACCTGGATTTCCCAACATCTCTCTCTCTTTCTCTCGGTCTCTCATTCTCTTTCTTTCTCTCTCTCTCTCTCTCTCTCTCTCTCTCTCTCTCTCTGACTACTACTACTCTGAGTATGTAGGTTTGTCCGTCAGTATGAGAAGCTCCTGTTGTGTGAGATTTACACCGTGAGCTGAGGAAGAACGAACTGCACTATCTGGACCGATATCTGATTTTTACAGAGCACCTCTTCATTCTGCTTTCTATAAGTAATTCTACAAACCTGCTGACTACACAGGAATAGTACAAACATTTTAATTTATTTTTAATTGTATTTTGACGCGTCTGATGGTTTGTCTGTAGTTTATAGACTCACTCGGTCGGTTTTCTAAGCAGAACTTGACAAACATCCACCGCAGCTAATTATTATCTGCACTCTTTCTAAAAAGCTCGGCAGTCGCAACGGTATGTCCTGGGATCACCGCTGATTCCCTTCTCTTGGTGAATGTGAAGGATTTTAAGCATCCGTGTCGTATCGAGCCTTCACTGTGTCATCAGACTGTTAGATGAGTGGGGAAAAAACAGAACCTAATTTAAAGCATGATGCAAGTCAAGATACTGGGAATTTATGACATTTTTCTATGAACAGGAAGTGATTTTTCTATGAACAGGAAGTGATTTTTCTATGAACAGGAGTCACGCTTTATTGCGTTAGTCACTAGTCACTATTCTTAATATTCGAGTTTTTCGCGTGAGATCCTGGATATTAAAAGGAATCCCATTTATGACATCATAAAAATGGCAGTGTGAGTTTTTATGCACTGTTTATGAACAATTTAGTGTTGGGGGAGAAAACGGATTTGCTGAGGCTAGTGCTATGGTTAACTAGATGTTTTATTGTTCCAGCACTGACTGTTAAATACACACAATTAGGAAGAGCAGGCTGCACTTAGCTAAATGATGGTGTTAAACTGAGAGTCCTGATTATGTAAAATGCATCCAGCATGCCGTGCGGATTAATACACTAACTTATTCCGTCGTTTTCAGTATTACGTTTTAGCTCTTAGCTAAAGTTATTAGCTCTTAGCTCATCACAACTTTTATTTAGTGCCTATAGGCAAGGACGGATTAAGGATAGTCTGGGCCCCTGGGCAAAGAGTTGCCCAGTTTAAAGAAAATGAACGCTCTTCTCTAGGGCCCCCTGGTAGGGGCTCTCATAACCAGGGCCCTCTAAAAATATGCCCCCCTCTTTCCTAGGACCCCTAATAGCCAGAAGTCGAAGTCAGAGCAGTGCTACAATGCCTCATCCGTTTTCATAAGGGGCCCAAAAGCATGGCGAGGGGCCCTAAAAGCATGGCTAGGGCCCCCAAGAGGCCCTGGGGTCAAAGTCCCTAATAGTCAGAGGATCCTTAAAATGGAGGGCCCTCGGAAATAAAAATATATTGTGTTATAAATGTTGATAGGCATCGCAAAATGTTTTGGGCCAGAGCCCCCCCCGGGGCCCTCTGATCTCAAGGGCCCCTGGGCACTGGCCCCTCTGGCCCGGTCAGTAATCCAGCTATGTCTGTAGGTCAGTGCAGTTTCATCAGCTCTTCTTCATAGCCGATACGAACTATTTAACACAGGCTAAACGATTGTACCGAACTCATGCTCTAGTCAAGTTTAGATAGCAGAATGACGTAAAATTGGGACAGAAATGATAAACTGGCACCAAAATCTCCCCTGGGCCCATGGCAGGCTGCATGCCGTCTCTCAGTCCAGGCAGCATTGTCAGGATGACATTGAGACGTGTAATGAGTGACAGCTGACTGCAAGGTTGGAAGTAAGAGGCAGTGCGTCCTCTGTAAAACAGGTGTCCGGAAGATATGAGTGGACTGAGAGGAATAGGAAATCTGTCCTACTGTGTCCTTCACTGGAGAACAGATGAGAGTCGGACAGACAGACAGACAGACAGCCCATGAACCTTTGCAAACATTTCTCCATCTTATTAATATGGACTTAATACGTTTGTAAAAAGAGCAACAAAGTGTAAACTATATTGTTCTGTTAAAATGTAATGACTATGTTTAGAAACATCTCTGTGTCAGCTGTACGCTGCATTAGACAGTCAGTCTGCTATAAATTCTTCACACTGCTCCATTAGAAGGCTCTGACAAATAACAGAGCATTTATTGAACCACAAATCCTTCAGGGTTATAAGATTTGATGTGGTCAGTAGTAAAGTCTGTCAGGTGGCTGTCAAAAACCGTCAAGTCACAGTGACCCTGTAGGAATACACTGTGTTTTTGTTTCTTTATTTCTGTATAATAATCAGCTGGCAGCTGGCACATCTTTACACCTACTCGCCCACACATTCAGACTTGGTGTGGCAAAACATATAAATGTGTTCAGCACACCCTCGTTATTAACCCACGCACACTGCAGTGTTTAGTCTGAATACAGCTGTTTGGAATGGTGTGGGTTTTATTGATTCTGTAAATGAATCTCAGTACGTTCTTTGATTTCTTTGACAGCTCGGGGGAATTTAATTTATTCTCTTTGCCCTAAAGCAAAAACAGATGTGATGCTTTCATGAGATAAAACATACACAGAGTTACGGATCCCTGTTGGTCCCACAGCTTACGTTTTTCTTCATGTCTAGAATGAATAGATGACTACACTGTATACAAAGCCAGCCTATGTTCGGTCACTCATCTTGTCTGTCGTTTCCATGAGATTGGGTGTGTTTTTTTTTGTTTTTTTTAGTCCTCGGGGAGTGCGAGCTCTGGACGAAAGTGAGAAATGAAAGGCTTTAGTCTTAGGAGCGACTAAAAGATTCCAGTTATTACAGCCACACCGTCACCTCGTAGTGACTGGATGAAAGCTGGATGGTCCTGGAAACTCCGCTACCATTTTGTGTGTGTGTGTGTGTGTGTGTGTGTGTGTGTGTGTGTGTGTGCGCGTGTGTGTTTTTCCACTTTGATCACAGTCTGGTCTCAGGCTACATTGCTCTAAATTTTCCGTTAAATATTGGTGCTTTGTTTCATCCCAGAACGATGCGTTTCTTGCTGTGTTGGTGGATGATAGCATCTGGACTCAACTTCTGCGACACCCATTGTTTAGGTAATGATGTCAGCAGGAGGAAATGTGTAAAGCTGCCTTATGTAAGGAAACAGGAGGAGGGAAAAACAGGGGACCGATTATAGAGATGTTATTCAAGGCCTTGGTTATAAATATGATGGCGTGTTTTTTACGAGTCAACTTAACCCTGCCTCTTAAACATTGCAATTCTCTAACTCGTCATTTTTTTTTTTTTTTTTTTACATATTCAATATTCTTAGTAAGTTATCTTTGACCACGTTAACATTTCAGAAAAGATATCAGCACTTAAAAGCGTACCAAGGTCTATATGGTCCGTCATGGCCACACCAGAGTGGAGCATATGGCCCTTTAAGAGGAGTCATTCATGTAAACTGTGGTGTGAGGAGAGAATAGTGAGGGCCATGTTTGGCTGCACTTCTCCAGTAGACCCTGCCGTCTGGAGCGCGTCTGTCACACATGTAGGGCTCAAGTTACTGCCAGGACTCAGGCTGGCCCCTAGGAACAGCAGCTGAAGCCTTTAGGACAGATAAAGAGAGATGGAAAGATAGAAAGGGAGGGATAAAGGCTTCCTCAACTTCTTTAACAGCCTGAATCCATCCTGCAATCTGGCTATTATTAGCTCCACTTCCTCTCGTGGTCCAAAGGGGCTTCCCACTCTTTTAGCCGTCATCTTTTTAAGCTCTTTGGACTCTGCCTGTGTTAGTCTGGAGTTCAAACTGCCATGAGTAGATTCTTCAGTCTAGGCTGTACAGGATCAGGATAAAAAAAAAAACACTTCTCTTTGGGCCAGACTCGTTTATATTGCTGCCGTCTAATTAGATTGCTGGCCGAAGGAATTCCCTCCCCTTTTAGCCACAGTCACTGGCACGCACTCTGCTCTACCCCCTCCTCGCTATCCACAGAGCAAGAGGAGGACGACAGGGACATAGTGACCGCGGAGTCCATAGTAGCCGGACGAGCACTTTTACTTATGATAGACGGCTTTGCTTGCCAGGGAGATGGGCAGCCATGGCTCAAAGCAGTGCTGCTATTTGTAGAGATCGAGAAAAAGCAACATGTGGTGTTTGCAGTGTACGTCTGACAGAAGCCAGTCTCTGCTGGAGCTGGAGTTGGAGCCGAACAGCTGGTAAGCTTTTAGCATGTGTGTATAGGGGGTGGGGGTGGGGGGGGGTGTACTTGCATATACTTAATGTTTATGTTTTAGAAGTAGTTAAAAATGGAGAGATAGTACGGTAGGAACGTCGTTCTTTTTGAAAGTATGGATGAATGAGCTCGACCATCCTTTTCTCCCATGTCCACATTTTATATTATATTGTAAAGGATATCTTTAACTCTCTGACTGACTTTAGATATTTGTTTGAGTGTCATGTTTAAATCTTTTTCGCTAGAGGACCTGAGCATTTTTCGAACCTGATCTCATGAATCTGGAGACAAGTGGTTGCGTTTCATTTGGTTTCCAATGAATGAAGGCATGTGAAAGCACAGATATTTTGCGTTTTACATTTAATTTTTTTTTCTATCGTGAATTGTAAGATTGTCACCAACGGCATGTTGGTGTTTATGTGCCGCTATATAAACACAATGTCCATTTCGTCTTTCCTGGAGTGGCTCACTCTTTAATCATATTCAAACTGCTTCTCTGTAATTATTGCAAATTACAGGAAAATCCCCCAGATCCAGAGGTTATCTCATTGGACCTGTCACGTGTAACGTTATTGGGGTGAGGGGTTTGTATGTGATTGTGTTTGTAAAAGTGTCTGGATGTAGCTTACATACAAATACGGTTAGTAATTATTGGGGGACACTGTTATCAGTTTGGGGATTATAATCATGACTGATTCTTGTTTAGGTCCCAGCAAAATGCAGTTAAAGTTAAATACAGGTTCAGCTTGGTCATGTCGGTGAGAGCCAGGTTGTATTTGAACTGGCTATCAGGCTTTGAGTCATTCAGCTTTGCTCTACTTTTCAATATCCTACAGCGTTTTCTGAATCTAATGTGTGCAGTTGAACAACTGTGTGGTGGAAATTGAGTGTGGTGGAATTTTCCCACTTACATATGGGACTTGTGGGATTGGGGCATGTTCATTTACTTCACTACATATTTTGCACCAGTAATTGCTGCTTAGCGTTTTGACCATTAGGAATACTATTGTTATTCATGCCAACACATAGAAACCTGAGCTTATTCATTTTTCCATTAAACCAGTGTAATGTCTGCTAGATACATGACGTGTTATAGCTATGGTGAGTTTGCTATGACATGCCATCTCGCTTTGAACCAGTGATTTAAAGAGTGTTTGTTGAGCAGGCAGATATAACAGCATATGTAAGCATGTATAATAGCATAAAGACTGTGGTAACATGACTATGTAAAAGCTACGACTTTGCTCTGGAAAATAAAAAGCAGCGGTTAAATAAATAAATATCAAACTAGCGGAGCAGTTAAGGGCTGTGGTCTTTGCTCAGGGGCCCAGACCGGCTCTCCAGCAGCCTTGGAAAATGATTGAACAACCTTCTAGGTATTGCTACAGAATATCAAGACTGCTCCTGAAGTCTCTCTTTCTGTCTTATAATCCAACAAGTTAGTTTAATTCATTGTAAAAAAAAAAAAAAAATCCCGTCTGCTCCTGCAGTTATTTCTTTTTGTAACCACCCACAATATTTTCTAACAAAGGTGGTTGCTTCTGTTTTCCAAAATATAAAACAATAAATATAAAATATATTTTTATATAAATATAAATATAAAACCACACTATTCCTGTCCAGCAGGAGTTACTAAAAATACGGAACGAGTATCGTAATTTACACCAGACACGACTTGGACAAAGCTGCAGCTGCTTATTCTTCTATGTTAATTAACTGTTATTTTATTTTTTTTAATTTATTTTGCCATCTGACAGCTTGCTCCTTTCTGCACTGGAGTAAATGTCACCTACTTACGCAGCTTTTTTTATTCGGCTCACCGTGGATACTATCTGATCTTCACCTTTAGGTTCACCTCTAACCTCTAGTTTTTGATGGTAATAGATACTTATCCGGATGTGTATTTTATAGACAGCAAGGAAGGAAGCCTTCACGCTCACGGAAATGTAAGTCGTTAGGACAACTGATGTCAAGGTCCACAGTGTTAATGTGAAGTGTGATTTAGGGACTAAATTGCTAATGAGCTCTCATTATATACACTGTTCAGGCTAGGCAGCACTTCCTGAGTCAGTTAATTATGACATATAAACTCGGATCAGACAATTAAAACAAAGCTAACAGAGACTTACTGAGATTATCACTGCATCAGTATATTCCCCAAGAAAATGAGGTTCTTGCTCTTTTTTTTTTTGTACGCAGTAAGCATTTGATTATGGTTTCACGTGCTTTAAGGATTAAGATCTGCTGTGTTGAAAATCTGTTCTGGTGCAAAGAACATAAACATCTTCTAAGAGGAAAATTATATGAACCGGACAACAGATTATCAAGATGAACTAGCGATGTTATGCAGACTGGGTTTGGTGATTTTTAGCGAGAACGTAAAATTTGCTAGCTAAGCGCCCGACTGTAAGAGCTAAGTAACGTTTCGTCTAATTGACAAATGTCAGTGACGGGTGCTTATTTATTAGGTTTTGATTTTGTAATTTTACAAAACGAACCGACTTTTTTGTTTTTAATATTTGCAAGGTTTAAGGTCAGATAGACGAACCCGCCGTGAAGCTAAATACAACTCTACTGGAAGCAAATTCCTCTTGTGCATCCTGAGGGGACTGACATTTCCACCAAGCAAATTTTTATTTGATTTCAGTCTGACCACTGCTTTAAAGCAATGCTCTGCGGAAAAGCACTGCTGGGATACAAATGCCGTTCCGAGCAAAGTAGCATTAATTAAATTGACGGACACTTTCCCTTCTGTCAGCATCACACTGACAGGACAAAATGTTGGTCTCAAGACAGGAGGATGATCAGGGAGAAAAGGCTTTACATTAAATACCAGAGCCTGATGGAAAAGTGAAATCATTCATGAAGGACAAGCAGAAGAAAGGAAAGGAAAAGAAAGGATAGTGAACCTTCAATTAAACAATTAAGAGATCCATCTGGAATGTGATCCATGTTTACCTTCCTTGTCTTCTTGTCTTCCTTGTCCAGTCTCACTGATGTTCCATACTTGGTTGCAGAGCTGGTTGTTATTAGCCCGTGTGGTGGTGAAAACAATTACGTACCGCACTAGTGCTAATTATAGGCATGATTAAAATCATATTTCATCCGAGTAACATCAAGGGAACGTATTACAAACATATTGCTACCATTCAGTGCATATTATTGCTTTTCCAATTACTCCGTATGAACGATGTGCACAGAAAGTGAGCACAGGCTTCAGCTCCAAAAAAGACTTTCAGTGTCATTATGTTCAATTTGCTGCAATGTTCATGGGCACGTAAACTAATATAGAGCAGAAGATTAAAATGAGAGATAGGTTGCTAGTTGTGAAGTTAATAGAAGACAGGAGCAACTTGACTGCTTTATATCTCTATCTAGCTCAACATTTGTATTCCAGATCAGTAAAGACAATAGCATGGCCAGCCATTGTAACCTGTAGTAGTGTGTCCTTCAGTGCTTCTACACCTGTGCACCTACCACGAAGCATCTGTCTGATAAAAATAATAATAACATTGTCATCTCAGGTGTTTTTTTTTTCCTTGTCCCCGTTGTCATTCATCGTGGTTCAGAGCGCTGACTGAAGACCGCGTTACTCTCGCTCGGAATAAAAGATCCGCCCTCTGAGAGATGAGAAGGCGCCAAAACAAAATGAAAATCTCATTTCACTCCTCATTTCAAAATGTGTATTCTGAAGGCATCAAACATCTGTCACGGATGCTCCGAGTCATTGCAGCTCTATGGAGCCCTGAACTGAGACGGTGCCAAATCGGCTGCCAACTGTGTCATCCAACACGTCCTTGTGTGTCCCTCATGATCTCCGGAGATGTAATTCCACATAAAAAAAAAATCTGCCGTTTTATTTATGAACCATATCCTGCCAATGAAACCTCGTTCACGTGTTAAACTACCTCTGTTCTGAATATCTTGTTTTCCTCATTTGATCAGCAAAGTCTGAGAGTCAGACTGAAAAGAGTGAGGTCACAATAAAAGATTGTGCTGTGGAGGTTTTTCCCTTAGCTGAGTCACTCCTGAAAATCTCCACCTTCTGTGTTTACTCCAGTTTCAGGATCACGTAAAGCAGGAGCTTCCACTGGACCTGTCTGGGGAGCGAATTTGGACATTTTATAATCATGACTACTGATGCTGTTCGGTCATGCTGCCCCAGAATGAGCTGTGAATAATGTTTTCCTTGGGTTTTTCCAGTCATTCTGTGCAGGAGATTCTTGTTTGTTTGCCTGTTTGCTTTTTGCCTGTATGTTCTCATTAAAATCAGAACGGATGTGGAGTGCCACATGGTGGCAGGTCAAACCTAAACGCCTGTCAGCTTACTATTCTGAACGCCTGAGCTTTTAAAATCTCTTAGAGATTGCAGCAGGGTTCACGTCGACTTTGACCCTGTCTTGAATCTCGAGAAGGTACATAAGTGGACGTGCATGTTTATATCAGACAGACAGACAGACATGGTTTCTGAATACAGAGGCGTGTCTAATAGTGGCCTCAGACAAACAGCTAGCTTTTCATGTACCTTTCCTGTGACATCACTTGTTTTGCTAACATCGCTAAGCGCTGCCAGTCATGTGCTAGCACTCTTTATGTGGCACTTCTGTCACTTTTAGTTGCATGTAAGTGTGTGTGTGTGTGTGCATGTGTGTGTACAGAAGACAGTCAGACCTTAACTTTAACATTTAACAAAATTGTTGTAGGATTAAAATGAAATAATCTGTCATTTTAGGATAAATATTGGGGTTTTTTTTCAGTAAGATTTGAACCAAGTAGCAGTTTGTCCTTCTTTTTTGCTTGATGATGAAAGGGGATAATGACTGCAATTCAGTCGCAGTCGATCAAAAGGCTTTCATTTGTCACAGTGGTCTTTAAACATGATCTGTTTCAGATGTACACATCAACTGAGGCTTGTAGAACATTTGAAGGATTGTCAACATTGATGTCAAAAACACACAGTACATTATCTGATATAACTGTATTTATAATGTTGTTTAGGTCTGAAACACCTTGAAATAAATGCTATAATGAGGCCTGATACAATTATAATGGGCCTCTTTAAAATACAGAAGGAGTGAATGTGAGTTAGAAGTCGTTAAGTTAAGAAGAATTTTTTTATAGAATTAAAAAAAGGTTATTCAGGTCAGAGAACTGAATGAAAGGGTACCAGGTGTTTATCTTCATAATATCATCATAATAGGAATTTTAATGAGCTTAAGTGTTTCTGAGTGCCTTAAACATGATGGATGGACCACCTGCTGATCGACGCAAGTTAAAAATGTCAAGGCTGGAATCGTTAATTATAATAAATCTTTTTTTTTTTTATTAGTAGTTTCCTACAAACCTGCAGAGGCCACAAATTATTTATATTTCTGAATTTCAAATTTTATAAGTTCAAAATCCATGGACTAGTTTAAAAGGTGTGGTTCATGATTGCAAAATAATGGTACGTGATAAAAGTTTTAAATTCCTACTGAAATTTATTTTTATTTATTTATTTTTTTTTAACAAAGTAAAACTTCAATTGAAAGGTAAAATTTAATTTACTCTGTCTGTCACATCGACACTGCAGACCTGCCAGATGCAGATGTCGCTTAGAAACCAAAATAGGTTGAAACTAATACGGAAATAAAACCTGAAATTTCACATTATTTCAGTAAAGTGTTTTCAACTTACAGAGTTTTAGAATTATACCTTTTTAATCAAGTAGCATATTGCAATCATATTGTGTAATTGAGTAATTACTAAGGACAAGGTGAAGATGAAACCTAGGACTAGTTCACAAAATTATATTTTGCATATAGATTTTTTTAAAAATCTAAATAGGTGGAGATTACTGGTCCAACTGGCTTTTTTTTTTGTCCTGACTTTACCTGCTGTGTTGTTTATGCTCTTTGCCTGGATTACATTTACAGCATTTGTTTGACAACTTTATTTATCTGTGAGCAGTTAAATGTTAACGGTCTTGCTCAGGGGTCCAGCAGTGGCAACTTGGTGGTGCAGGCTTTTGAACTTTCTGATCAGTCTAACGTATTAAACACTAAGATACCACCACAGACTGTAGCCGCTTGCCTTCATTCATTTACTTTGCTTCATGTTTCTGCTCATGCTGTGCTTGTGTGGGTTTTAACACCTCTTTGTACATCAAGCTACCAGCAAGTAAAAACATATGCAAAGGGTCATTCTTCAGCTATATTCACTCGATTTCTGGTATATACATCTCTCCATATGTAAGCAGACTGGAGTCTGAAAAGATGACTGGATTGACTACCTTGTAGTATTGTTAAGACAGCTGATACTGGACAGACTTTACTATAAGGGGCTAAGATTATATTTCATTTCCCGTCTTTCTTCTCCTTCTTTTGTTGTTTTTTGTCTTGTATATGATTTTGTATGAATGTTGAAGTTATTTGCATCTTTGCTGTTAAAAGAATAAAGTTAAAAGAGTTGATACTGGTAATCTGGTCTATATTTTGGTAAATGGTTTAAATAAAGAAATATGTTCTTTCTCTCTGTAGTGTGGAGGCTGATGGTGCTGGGTGTGAGGCAGGTGCATCTCTGGACAGCGGTTACTCCCGAGGGCCAGTGACGCGCAGCTCCATCATCAGCACTGAGCACTTCGAGGCACCTTCGCTTTACGCACACGAGGTCCGTCAGCGCCCACGTCGTCCTAAACTTCAACACTCACAATCCATTCTCCGCAAACAGGCCGAGGAGGAGGCCATCAAACGCTCGCGCTCGCTTTCTGAGAGCTATGAGCTCTCCACTGATCTCCAGGACAAACAGGTTCAGCTCTTTTGACTCTTCATATTTTATTAATGCTCTTCAGTGCTCGTTTATTACGAGCTCAATGGAACGGTTTGATTGATAACTTGAGTTTATTGATTTTATAAGGATTTCAGACAATGATAGATGAATCGTTTCCCAAACTGGGTTAATACTGAATGAATGGCAGTGAATCAGTCAGTATGACATAAATAAGATTGGCTCTAGATTCACTGTGACTTGGAATTGCTATTATAATGTATTTTGATACATCAGGTGACAATACATTAGAGAAAACCTACACCCAAATCAATTCAAAGTGTACGGATATGGCAGTAGATAGAGGTAATGTTAACATTTTAGCACTTGATGTCTATGAAGTATGTCTGGTGTTTGAGGTTCTCTTTTCAAGGTATCACTATGCCATAGTGTACACCTGCTGTTACATTTTTCTCCCAATTGTTGACCAAGAACCGCATGACAACATAATATGAACATTAGCATCCTGGTTTATAGCTTCTAATTATCAATCCCAGCGTTGTCCGGTCTCCAGCTCAATAGTTCCTACAAATAAAGGACACGTTGTTTGTATTGTACAGATCATATCGTTATTTCAATACAAACCACGCACAGGTTTTTTGCTGTGCTTATTCAAATAAATGTATAAAATAGCATTTCAGACTTAAAAGTATTAAAACGCTGATTGTCCCTGTTGTTTGGAAGGTAAATATGCACAAATGTTTCACTGGACGTCTACATAATACTAATAATACTTAAAAATAAGTTTGTATTAATGGTTTAGTGGTAGAGTTTCTATACAGTTAGAAAACTACTGTGATGCATTCCTACATGTATTGCGATGTACCCTGAGGTATATAGGAGAGCAAGGATATTTGGTCACTTCGATCTATGTTATATATATAATAATGCTTGTAACTCAGCACCTGCTGTGCAGATTATTCGATAAATTCAAGTGACAGGAAGCGTGCAGCAAAAGAGGGTGAACGCAGGGTTACACAGAGTAGAGAAATAGGATTACTCCTGCCTGTGGTTAAGCCTGAGGGACTGGATTTTCTCCAAATCCATAGAAACATAGATCAGGACTGCAGAGTTACTTTAAGAATGTCCGTATTTGAAATGCTTCCAGTAGGACATGTTTATGTTTATGGTTCTTTCAGTGGAACCTTTCAGAAGATGGGTAAAATCCAGTGTGCTCTAATCCAACCTATGGCTCTGTGTGGGTTATGTTGGCAGGTGGAGATGCTGGAGCGGAAATACGGAGGACGTTTCATAACTCGACATGCGGCCCGGACCATCCAGACAGCTTTCCGCCAGTATCAGATGAACAAGAATTTTGAGCGTCTCAGGAGTTCTATGTCTGAGAACCGCATGTCCAGGCGCATTGTCCTTTCCAATATGAGGATGCAATTTTCCTTCGAAGGACCTGAGAAAGTCCACAGCTCCTATTTTGAGGGCAAGCAGCTCTCCTTGAGTGACGACAGCTCTAAGCTGGCACAGTCAGAGCGCGGTGACATGGTCCCCGTCAATGTTAAGTCACAGGCAGGACAGAGTGACTTCACAGATGCTATCACTGAGCTGGAAGATGCCTTCTCCAGGCAGGTAAAGTCACTGGCTGAGTCAATTGACGATGCGCTGAACTGTCGCAGCTTGCATGGGGATGAGGGCCAAGATGAAGTGCAACGGGGTCACGGTGACTTGGATCGGGACATTGCTTATCAGGTGAAACCGTCGCACAGTGGAGACCGGCGCAAGCTCGATGAGATGACGGCGTCATACAGCGACGTGACCCTCTACATCGATGAGGAGGAACTGTCTCCCCCCTTGCCTCTGTCTCAGTCTGTAGTGGACAGGACGTCCATAGATCCGGAACTGCAGCTACGTGCACTAAACTCCTCACAGGACTATTGGGTACACAAGGAAGACAAGGGCGACACGGACACTAGCTGTCGCAGCACTCCGTCTCTGGAATGCCAGGAGCAGAGGCTGAGGATGGACCACCTCCCTCTGCTCACTATCGAACCCCCCAGTGACAGTTCAGTGGAGCTGAGTGATCGCTCTGAGCGCAGTTCTCTTAAACGGCAGAACGCTTATGAAAGAGGTGGGCCTAGCCAGCAGGGCAGCCCCAAGCGCCATCCCTCTCATAGCTCCCATCCGTCCCATCCTTCCATCCCTCGAAGAGATGACGATATCCCCCGGCATCGGCCACGGCAGCTAGAGGGCCACCTAGCCATCAACGGCACAGCCAACAGGCAGAGCAAATCGGAGTCCGATTTCTCAGATGGGGACAACGACAGTGTAAACAGCACATCCAACTCCAACGACACAATCAACTGCAGCTCAGAGTCGTCATCGCGGGACAGCCTACGCGAGCAAACGCTCAGCAAGCAGACGTACCACAAGGAGACCCGTAACAGCTGGGACTCGCCAGCATTCAGCAACGACGTCATCCGCAAGCGCCACTACCGCATCGGCCTCAACCTCTTCAACAAGTAAGTGCTGGTTCTAAGAGCTAGAGAGACTAGAGAAACGTCTCAGACGACTGCCTGGTCTCTCTTTTCATTAGCAGTAATCAGACCAGTGTTAGCTGTGAACAAACAGACGGATGCTGTGTTATGTGGAGGTGATGCTGTTTTAATTATCGTCTTGATCTTTAACCCACGGTGCCATGTGATTTACGCAAACCAATTATGAACATATTAATTCAGCAGTAATGCAGGTTTCCCGTGCTAGAGTGTGTGCACTGACCGTTACTGAGGCCTCTGTTTAATTCACACCAACCAAAGATGTGAGGAGTGTGACAAAGACATGAGATTGAAATCCATACTGTCGAGATTTCTGATTTGTCTAAAGTGGGGTGTGTGTGTGTGTGTGTGTGTGTTTTAGGTCACACTTTTTTTTTCTTTATAATAGCAAATCTTTAAATATACCACAGTTAGTTCCGACCCTGAAATCTACACACACATACACACACGTAACCGTATTAGCTAACAACGCCAGAGTTTATAAACCAAACACCACAGCCATAAAGTTAATAAGAATAAGGTGACGTTTCCTCCTAATATTTCCTCCTCCAGTGTGGATCAGTCTGCACCTTTACTGTCTCTGTACTGAAGATTCA
>JAOVVF010000001.1:20608037-20624196 GCA_028565595.1 Duopalatinus emarginatus
GCTGTTCTTGGTTGATGATCAGTTGTTTGTAATATTTGCTCCCAGACACAATGGACATAAGAAAATTCTTTACAAAGTAAGTCATTTTTTCCCAGTGGAAATGTTAGTGCAGTTAGCTGGGTAATTAATGTTAGGAGATCTATCAGCTAGCTTAATGATCGCTATCATTTACATCTGTTAAAAATACACCAAAATGCAAGAAAAGGCATCTAATTCATTAAAAATGCTTCTGACGCCAGTGTGTCTAATAGATGGCATATGTAAGTCCTTGTCTAGTCTAATGTAGATTCTCATTTCCTCTGATTTTTGTCTCCTGGGAACTTTGGTGCTCTTAGGAATTCAAATGTAGTTCATCTTCTGCCACCACAGTTATGAAATAGTAATAATTACCATTTTAAATCTAATGGTGATTGCACACATAACCTGACCTGCCACCCCATCCCTTATGTCTGTTTAACACCATGAGACACCATTAATGCAGAGCCCCCGTGGAGCAAAACTGGAGGAGCCTCTGGCCCTTGCAGCTGTAATTGGGCCAGACCAAGCAGCATTGCTCTTAATCAGCTCCAGCAGTGAGCTCAGACACACACAGTTTACAGACACCAGGTAGACACCAGAAGGATATATTAAAAGTAGAGACGTTGGGTAAAAACATATTTACTTTGAGACCATGCTCCTTATAGATCCTTTCTCAATGTTGCTTTGCTGTATGTCTTCTTTTTTTCAGATTGGATCACTCCACCATGGCCTTGGATGTGTATGTATTTTTTATTGTTGTTTAATGTTTAAAACCCGCTCACTGGTTTTTCTCACAGTTTACACTTGTTTATAGGAGTTATTTAGTGATATTTTAAGGGGTGTGGTGATAAGGACGAGTTGATTGACAGCTGATGCTGACTGATATCCTGAATGTGCAGGCACAGGATACAAAATACACAAGTATAGCTGACATATATTTTACATTTAACTGAGTTAATAAGTTTTAGTGTTTAAACCTGCGTTCATAAAGAAAATTGAAAACATAATAAATTAAACAAAATTATGTGACCATTATCCTATAACTATCTATTTAAAATATAAAGTGGACATCGGTTTATGTCGCACTTTGAAGGACTACGTTTGGAAGATACGGTTAAGATGAGTCATGTAATACAGTAAACGACACATTTACAAACTTGACATGCAGTTCATTAAGACTTCATTATGTGGTAATTGGGTTCTTTCGTTCATGATCAGTCAGGATGAGTCGCTGTGTGCGCTCTCGGTATAGAGACAAGGAGGACTTTCCACTAAAATATGGGTGGGGTTTGGGGTTTAAGTGGGCATATGGCCCCACCTCCTGTCCTCCAGTTTTCCTCTGCGCATAACCAAACAAGTCATGGTTTCCATTTTGGCCATCTTTTGGCTTTGAAACGTCACAATGGAAGTAAACAAGGACGTATTGGAGGGATGTCCACTCTTATATACAGTCTATGTGCTAAACATTCACCTGTAGTAAAGAAAGTAACTGCGTTCACTGCTTTATTTTTAGCCAAATCAATGGAAAATGAATCCATGTGTCCACTTCATGCACTTTGTAGACAGTTCTTTATTTCCATTAAATAGTTGTTTACTATAATCTGTTTTTTAAAACCTTGTTAGATTTTTTTAAAGTATATTAGAAAATATATTTTGTTGGGAGTCTCTGGCTTCTATGGAAAATATTATGGGTTATACGAACAGGGCCGGCCCAAGCCTTTATGGGGCCCTAAGCAGATTTTCATTTGAGGCCCCCCATACCACCTCCGACCACCTCTGCATATCGCTCAATTACCTTTCTCCCTGCGCCAGAAAAAACAAAACAAAACAAAAAGGAAACGGAAGGCCTAAGGAGGGAGCTGATTTTTATTCATTAATTATTTATTTATTTATTTAAATTTTATTTTATTTTGTTAGAGCGATTTGCCCAGAGAGCGATATTGTGCAATACGCTGCAGTGCTCAACAGTGGCAACAGCCCACAGCAGCAACTGATTAACCTATATATAGGTGTGCCAAATATAAACATAAATAAATATAATAATCACTTTTACCTGTGTAATACCATTTCGTTTTATTATTCAATGTTATTTTAAAATATATATATTTTTTATCATGATATCTTGGTGCTCTTGGGGGCCCCCTGGTGGCGTAGGGGCCCTAAGCGGGCGCGTATTTCGAGTATGCCTCAGGCCGGCTCCGTATACACAATAAGTATGAAGAAGCCAAATATCCAGTCTAAAATAGATTATTTTATGTATCCTGGTTGTCTTCAACATTGTAGATGTGACTTTCAATCCTGCTACTGCTCTTTAAACCAGCCTGAACATACAGGAACAACCTTGCTAAACACGTGATGTGTACTTTGTCTTTTACAGGTGCTGTCTTTACCACACCGCAGACTTGTGTGTTACTGCCGACTTTTTGAGGTCCCAGATCCCAACAAGCCACAAAAACTCGGCCTCCACCAGAGAGAGATCTTCCTCTTCAATGATCTACTGGTGGTAAGAAGAGCCTGACCGATCTGTTTGACTGACATACAAGTACAACAGGGGGGGTACAAAGTCCTGCGATTCTTATTGGAACAACCGCACACATGGTTGCTTGTGTTTCTGGATAGAAAGGATGGCCTTTCCTTTTTTCTACTGAACAGAGCAGCACAAGCTTGTGTGTACTGAACAGGGCAACAGTTCATAACCATGGGTTCAGACGGATGCCGTGTTAGTCTGAGTGTTTTATAGAAGAGAGATATTTAGGATAAAACTAGATAAAGCTAAGCGGCAGCAGAAAAGGACCTAAAGTATTTGCACTCTTTTAATTCAGGTCACCAAGATCTTCCAGAAGAAGAAGAACTCAGTGACGTACAGCTTCAGGCAGTCCTTCTCTCTGTACGGCATGCAGGTGCTTCTCTTCGAGAACCAGTGTAAGCTTTTTATCTTCCTGTTCATCACCAAAACATCTGTCATTCCTAACTTAAAACAAATTCAATAGGAGGGAAGATATAGCACAGGAGATGTGCCACAAAGGATTTTCATTCTACTTATCTCTTACTTGATCCGTCATGTGGGTCTCTTCATTTGAGAGATAGCCGTTTTTTGCTTTAATGTCTGAACCAAGTATGTGATGTCAGGAAATACAGACAAAAGTCAAAATGATCAGCACAGCAGCAAGAATTAAGTGTGTGAAATAAAATAAAATAAAAAAACAAAATAAAATAAAATTAAATTAAATTAAATTAAATTAAATTAAATTAAATTAAATTAAATTAAATTAAATTGTACCGTGTTTGTCACGCCCCTAGCCTGTGCACAAAATAAGTAAGACATTCAGTATTAGCAAATCTTGTAAAAGTAAGTGCACTTTGTTCTATCCTTTGTTCCCTAAGTTGCTGGTAGATGCCACCTTTTGTAAACTGACCCACACACACACACACACACACACACACACCTCGGATCTGATCAGACGGAAGATTTTTGTCATTTTCTTATCTGTAATAAATAAATGTTATTGAAATAACTGATGAGTGTAGCTGCATTTACACTAACAGCATTTACTGGACACACTTATCCAGAGCCACTTAATTGCTTGGAGTATACGAATCTAGTGCATATAGACCAGGATATGCTAGAAATGAGCCGTACAGTATCAGTTATAAATCTTATACAAAAACAAAAAAAAAAACTAAAAGTACTAAACTATGTACAACCTGTAACAACAGTACATACAGTACATAACTCATAAATACAATAATCACTGCTTCATTAAGTACCTTTAAAACTGACCTCTATGTTTTATACCTCAGAAAAACAAGCAATGACACCTCGATGTTAAATAGTATTAGTATTTCATGTGATGTGATAAGTGTTGTGTGGAGAGTGAATTGCACTGAAAAGTAAAGCCTTCGCTTTTACATTGCCAGATCTCTCTTAAAATTGATCATCAGTGGAATTGGTTTTAATCAATACATTTCCTAATAAGAGTCAGAAGTGAGTGTGAACCCTAATGTATTTGCATTAGAGAGGGAATCTTGCAAATACACGTCAGGAAATCATTCTTCCAGTTGACAGAACAAACAAACAAACACACACACACACACACACACACACACACACACACACACACACACACAAACACACAAACACAAACACGTCACATGAGAAAAGGTTGGGGTTTTTTTAACGCAAATGTTCTTAAATTATTTTTGTGCAAATAGTGTTTTGAAATATTTTATAACTGTATTATACTTCCAGCCATTCATCAATGACAATGAACTTTATTACTGTTTTGTTTTTCTTAAAATTGTTTCTATTAAAAAACCTACGATGTTTTTTTGCAGTGTTGCGAAACGTATAAAATGTTTTCGAGACCTTCACATCTACATGAAGATCACGTACCTGTATTTTTATCATTTTAGTTCACATGGTGGGATACCTGATAAAGTGACTAGAAGGTTTATCTTTAGGTGGCCACTATGTTACGAACTTCTTGAATCTCTTTTATGAAAGAAAATTCCTTTTTTTTTTATATATCAGATATTCAAAGCAAGCAGAAGTTGTCATTATTGGATTTTGACGCAGGTTCTTAAACACATCTCGTGTGTGGTGGTTTTAGTGTGTATGACAGCATGAGTCTATGTGATGGTCTGTGATTAAGTGATTTCTGCCTCTTGTTCACCAGTTTATCCCAATGGCATGCGGCTCACCTCGGCCATTCCCGGTGCAGACATCAAAGTTCTGATCAACTTCAACGCGCCCAACCCACAAGACCGCAAAAAGTTTACAGACGACCTGCGGGAGTCTATTGCCGAGGTGCAGGAAATGGAGAAATACAGGATTGAGTGTGAGCATCAGCAGCCTTCCTTTATAACTAAATAAAGCTGGACCTTTGAGTTATCTTTTATTCTGCAAATGTACAGAATTTACTTTGATTTTTGTCCAATTGAATTGGCTTCAGAATGAAAACATCCTAGTAGAGCATTTCACTGGTGAGATTATTATTTGGATGCAGATGTGTTTTGGATGTACTGGAGGATTTGGGCATGTATTAATGTGCGTTCTGCGTGTGTGTGTGTTTTGTGTGTGGTATGTGTGTGTGTGTGTGTTCTGTGTGTAGCTGAGCTGGAAAAGCAGAAAGGTGTGGTGCGGCCTAGTATCTCACAGAGCTCTGGTCTGAAAAAGGAGGCCGGCAATGGCAACCTGAGCAGAGCCAGTCTAGATGACAGCTACGCCATGGGGGAGGGTCTGAAGAGAAGCGCCCTCAGCAGCTCTTTACGCGACCTTTCTGATGCAGGTAATTTCAGATGTTACCACTAGAAAGTGCACTTCAGGATTCATAGCCTTTGACAGAACTGGTTATCTGTAAGCAGCAGAAAACGTCAATGGTGGATGAAGTTGATATTTTTGACCTTTTTGGATTTTGCTTTGTTGTGTGAATATATGTCAAAGATTTCATGCTGGAGAGTTCCAGGGAATTCTGGATATTCCGTGCACAAGAAAAAAAAAAAAAAAAAGCGACGACAGTGTTGCATACATACGTACATGTGAACGTGTTGCACTAAAAAAGTCAAACCCTTCCTTGCATTTCTATTATGTTACCTGTTTTATAAAAATAAATGGGAAATGAATGGTTCCTGAGATCTACAGACAAATCAAGTTGACTCTGTCAGGTATGATTTCTCCACTGGAAACACATCCAGTGTGCCTGAATTCCCACTGAAAACCAGGTTTCTAAATAGTTTCTGTGATGGTGTTAATGGGTTCATTGGTGTGAACATTTGTTCCTTCTATGCTGGACTTCTGCTATTATTTAGGAACTTTTCACCCAATGTTTCACTGATTTGATTGTACCCAAGGTTGAGCAGATACTGTCTGTACAATATAGTCCACACAGAGGATCAGTAAAACATAAAGGTGTTTAATGAAAAGGTTAATAAAGCAAAGCAGAGCAAGTCATTGATATTCTCCACACTTAGTTTTAATCTGCCTGATAATAACAGCACAGAAGAAACTAGGAAGGTGCAAACAGCTGCCTGTGGCTTTTCTATTAACACAGCCAGGTGATAATATATGCAGGCGTATTACTGCCAAGTGTAATAAAAAAAAATCTTCTTCAGCATGTCGTTATTACGAGATCTTATGTCGTAATTACGTCATACAACATCTCGTTATTATGACATATTATGACGTTAAAACGAAATATTATGTCGTAATTACGACATACAACATCTTGTTATTATTAACCGTGTTAGTGTCATAACTGTGGGCTACCAAATACCTAGAGCGTCTTTCTGACTCGACTCAATGTCAGTGTTGACTGAATTAATCAAATTTGACTTAAAAAGCGTGGCATAAATCACAATCAAATCTTCAAGTGATCAAGTATCACTGAGCGGCATAGACGGCATTACCATAAGTATTCGAACACTGAGAAGAATTCTGAAATCTCAGCGTTTATACAGCTGTAAAAATCAAACCTCTTAGACATTGCTTTATTCCTAACTGAGCAACTAGAACGGCACGGACAGCTTCGTGGTTACAAACTACAACATCTCAAATGTCTACAAGCTGGGGACGTTGTCACACAAGACACCGTAGCCCACAGTTATGACACTAAGACGGTTATTAATAACGAGATTTTATATGTGGTAATTACGACATAATATGTACTTTCTCATAATAACAAGATGTTTATTTCCTAATTACGACATAAGATCTCGTAATGACATGCTGAAGAAGATTTTTTTTTTTATTACGCTTGGCAGTAATACGCTTCCATAATAATACGGTCAGCCCAAGTGAGAAATGAGACGGTGAACCCAGAAACAAATGTGTGTGCTGCGGTAGGCACCTTTACACCATATATAGCACAAGACAGGTGAGGAGTATTTATTAATGTCTCTAGGTTATGGATTACAAAGTCACGTTTTTGTGGTAGTATGTACAGGTATAACCCTTTTCTTTATTTCTGTAAAGCTGCTTTGGGACAATGTCTATTGTTGAAGTCTGTGCTATATTGAATTGAATTATGTTGTCCAAAATTGTAGGGTAATAAGTAGCTATCATGCCATAGTCAATGATAACTATCTCACAGGTAACAATTGGGTTCTCAATTGTTTTTTTGTTTTTTTTTTAGCTCGGTATACTGTAGTACTATTGGGTAAGTCTCATTATAACGTGTCCTGTTAGAGGGATAGAATCGGTTGCCCTAGATATTATGTAAGCCGAAGCATACTAGAAAATGCCAGATCTGTAAATAAATAAGCTCAATTCTGCCATCCTTTATTTCTACTTCCGCCCAACTACCCCAACCCTGTTCTCCCAAACTCAGCAGTCCACCTGTTGTGAGGCAGCTAGTGGCTTGCCGTGTATCCATTAGTGTCCCTGCAGGCAAGCAGGCTAGTCGCTGCTCTGTTTTTTCCCCCCATTGTGCTGTGCTGTGCTGTGCTGTGTAAGCGTGCTCTGATCTGTGGCATGTCCTGCTCAGGCAAACGGGGTCGCCGCAGCAGTGCAGGATCTCTAGACAGCAATATGGACGTAAGTACCGTAACGTAAGGCTCGGGCTGCCGTGAGCAAGAGCTCTTCCTCAGTGACGCCTGTGAATGTGAACCTTTCCTCTCGCTTCTTCTCGTTCTTTGCATTCCTTTGTGTTTGTGGTGACAGTCTCGAACCTCACCCACTGCATGAGCTATTTGCCACAAATGTAGATCTTTTTTTTTTCCGGCTGGGAAAAAAAAAAAAAAAAAGAGATCATCATAATGGGATTTTTACTAATGGTTTCCAGTAACCATTTCCCCATCTGTGTCTAAACTTAATGATCTTTAATGATTATTGGAGACTGTTGGGCTCCCATTTCGATGTGCGTGTTTGAACGTACCTACTGCTTTAAAGCGTCTTAAATAAAGATAGCGAGCATGCTACAACCAGGGTGTCTCAGCAGTCTGGTTAATAGGGTTTTATGTAGTTACTTGCAGCTGTGATGCATATAAATGTTCAGTAACCTTGAAAGGAAAGACCTCTTCGATTTCTCCCCAGCCTTGATGATGTTTTGCACCTTTTTCCCCGTCCAGTATCAGTTTTCTCAGGGAAACAAAAGGACGTGTGGCAGATTTTATAGTGAATATTTACCACTGTCTATTCTAGCTTTTGCATGGCATGCATGACTCATACAGTATCTTCTTTCTTCTACTGTGTGACACTGACAAATGAGGTTTCGTTTTGTATGTAGTGCCATGTTGCTTGAATGTTCTGTTCTGTCCAGTTTTGTATTACAAAACATGCCACACAGATGAACAGAGAGTAAGGCATGGAAATGGATATTGCACTAATAAATCTGTAAATTCGAACTAATTAGTATTAGTTGTGTGAGAGGAATCGGCCCAGCGGTGTTGCAGCCTTTCAGCACGGTAGTCCCTCCGCTACCTGCTGTGTATTTGCAGAGATGTGTGTTAGAGCTGCTTTTCTCTTTCCTCTTACGCGTGTGTGTGTGTGTGTGTCTTTGTGTTTGTTTGTCTACAGGGCTCCATCATTAGCAGCCCTCACATGAGGCGCCGCGCCGCTTCCAGCCGTGACTGCCCCTCACGCCAGCACTCCGTGCCCAGCTCATCCTCACTGCTCGGTTCGTTGTTCGGCACCAAGCGGGGCACCAAGTCGATCTCTTTGCCCCCGCAGCCGCCTCATCCATCCCACCCCACGCTGATCTCTCACACGCCGCACCCGTCCAACCTGCACCACACGGCTCGCGAGAGCACAGGCCTAAGCGACACGCATGCACCACACCACACTCAGTACTGCCACGTTCAGCAGAACCCGCCTCCGTACCACCACCATCACCACTACCACCCACCTGCACACATCCAGTACCACCCCTCCTCCGCAGCCGCCTCTTCCTCCCATGGCCATTCACATCCACCACACTCTCACGGGCCACATGCCCAGCACCCGTCCCACCCTTCCCACATGCAGCACCATCACAGCCAGGCCCCGCCACCGGCGACTGGCCCAGGCAACGCCAAGCCTAAACACAGCGGCATCAGCACTGTGGTGTGAGGGACTGAGACTAGGACTGACTTTCCAGAGGCACCTCGGCAGATGACGTGTGAAAGACTGTGGCCCGGGAAACAACTGGGGAAGGAAAACAAAAAAAAGGCATTGTGACTCGTTTCATTTCATTATTTCCTCTGGGAAGAGAAAGGGGACACACTGTGTAGCACTGTGGGGTTTTCCCACCTCCATTTTCACATTTCCTCTACCCCACCGTTCAACTGTTCCTCCCAGGCAAAGCTGCTTTTTGTCATTAGGGTTGTTTTGTTTTTCTTTTTCTTTTTTCTTTTTTTTTTCAATTTCACACATGGGCATCTGTCCAGCTTTCATGAAATGACAATGCCAAGCATGCACAAAGACCATAGCTACTGTTTTATCTTGTAATTAATTGCTTATGGAGTGCTATAAAATACCCTGCTTGCTAATTAGCAGAAACCAACAGTCTCAGTAGAACGATAACGCCTAGAAACGGAGAGTTTAAATTCAGTGGTCAACAGTCTAGCCATAACTAAATTCACTCACAAAGACGTACATGTTCCAGTATTTAACGTAGCTGTAGACCACAGTTCTCTGTGAAATAGTTAGCAGTCTTTAATGTGCCAATTATTCTGAAGCAGTTACTGAGTTAGTAAGAAATGCTTTGTGTATGTCGTGCATATACTATTTTGTAAAATAATATCAACAATCAATATTACTGTTACAGAGCAAACCGCATCCGAGGCGTGAGATACGAATCTCGGTATTATACTCTTGAAGTAGAAGATCTAGTTTCACTGTTACAAAACGCGGTCCTCCACATTTTATTAGGTGAGCGAGGGCTCAGCCTGAAACTCCTCTGGTTGCCTTTGAAGCAAACGTCTGGAAGATTCCTGAACAAACAGACGGCGAATCTTCTGTTCCGGCAGAACTGTGTTTACCGCACTCATCTGCTCATCACTGAACAATCAGGAGGCAGAAGAGCAGGAGCAAGGAGCTAGCTAATGCAGGAATCCCGGCCTTGACTCTTCAGTCTCGGCCACTTAGCGCACCGTGGTTTTATTTTTTTAGCTATTTTTTTAGGGATGAATTAAACAATATGAAGTAACTGTACATTTAAAGGTGATAACGATGAAGCAGATTTGACTGAAGGGGTATATAAGGAGTATAAGGAGTATATAGACTGTACTTTGACCTTAAGGAGGGAGGCTACATTTCAGAGTGACTCATTTCTTTTTCCCACATTTCGAGAGATTTTTCCCGGGTTCTTGCTGTGTTTGTCTTGTGTTCTCAGCAGGCTGAGTGAGTTCGTACCCCTGCAACCCCCGGGTGCCGCTGTTTGTGGTTCCGCATGTCGTGTCAGTTGAAGCAGGCTTTCTGCGATTCTGCTTTTGGTTTGTTTGGATTTTTTTTCCCCCCATTCTGTTTTTTTTTTTTTTGGTTTTTTTTTAAGGAATGCCTTCACTTGCTCACAAATCCAGTTAAAAATTGAATGAAGTAGTGAACTCCAGGACTTAAGAAATATGAGGTTTCAATTATATTTTTTCACACAATTTCAATTTTTGGTAACTTTGGTTAATCTGAATGTGCTGTGTACAGAAAGTTATAATCTGATTAACGTGATCTTGGCTCAGATAAGAAAGATTTTAATAGCACTTGTCTGGTTTTTGTATTCACTTATGTACAGCAACTATGATAGAAGTCTGTTCTGTCTGAGACAAGTATCAGCAGTGAAGAGATTTGCTTGGCAAGTTGTTTTTTTCTCTCTCTCTCTTTGTCCCATTCTTTTTTCTTTTTTTTTTGTCTGATTTGTCTATTTGTTTCATTTTTTGTACTAATGATATGTGCAATATGTATGTTTCCATTTTGTAAATGAACATTTGCAAACTATGTTCTTCTTTTTTTTTTTCCTTTAAGCTTGTCCTTGTCTTTAATTCTGCATTGCTGCTCTCCCTCCTTTCCCCGTTCTAGCGACTTGCAGTGAGGAATGTCAACTGAAGTACTCTTGCATGTAACATTATACTGTAAGAATATTCTCTAAATATTGTATATTCCCAGAATTATCAGTGTTACCTTTGACTGTTGTTGAAATTTAAGTGACATTAAAAGTATGTAAACTTCTCTTCATGCGACTGTGTTGCTATGGAAGTCATTTTGTCATATTTTGTACCAGAAGTAACTCAGCTGTAGACAAAATGAATAGAAGCAGCTATATTCCAGCTATAAATTACACACTGTGTATTGAGGCTTTAAAAGCAGATCAGGCTTCTCGGCTACTGTAAAGATGTTCTATAATCCTACTACAATTTACATATTAACTATATGCTGTAGGATCATTAATGGTGGCTATCAACGTGAGAAGTGATTAAAACGAATCACTAATCACTGTCTTTATTATTATTATTATTATTATTATTATTATTATTATTATTATTATTACTGCTGTTGTTGTTAATGTTCCTTGAATGCTGCTCTCAGATCCAGGTTCAGGTTTATAATTCACATCGTAGAGTTACAGTTAAATCTCAGACGGTCCTTTCCATTATTCCTTATATGGAATATTATAGAATTATCTATAGATAATATTTATTAAGCAATGCCACAATAAAGAATTTGTTTAACAGATTATACCTCTATAAGAGAGTTAGAGCGTCTTGAAATGAACTGATTTCTGGGACAAAGTAAGAAAACAAGCGAATGTCTCTACATGTTGTTGTTTTCCTTAAACCTTTCGTTTAAGCATTGTTTTTCTGTTGGGTTTTTGTTGGTTCATTTTTTTGTTGTTGTTGTTGTTGTTATTTGAATGCAGCACATAGCAAGTGTAATCCTCCAGTCGTGTGCAGTACAGGATGTTTAGTCTAAACCTCGTGTTTCGCTGCATGCATTTTCACTGTTGGTTGCTCTGTCATCTCCCGCAAATGTAGGAAATTTGATTATATTGGTTTTCTTCTGCTTATTCCTTTCTGTTTTCTTCATGTTGAATGGTTTTCCGGCCTGCTCTTACATTTTATACCAATTTGCTGCACATTAGCATGTACTCTGGTTTTATTCATTGTTTAAAAAGAAAAAAAAGAGACACATTGCACTTGTATATGTGTGTGTCTGAATAATATTCTCACTGTACATATTACAAAGATAAGGAAATGAAAAAAGGCTTATGACTATCTCTGAAAGTGAATCTAAAAGGGAAGGATTGGGGCTATAGGGATGATGTATGTGTATAGAGTGTGTATATTATTAATATTTAATTTGTCAACCGACGTTTCATGATTACATTTTTTATCTCTTTAAAAAAGTGTTTATTAACCCAGTTATACTACCAAATGTATTCAATTTGGCATTGGATCCTCTGCAGGACTTATAGGTTGGATGTTACCTGAATTTCTCACATTTAGTCAGACACACACTGCATTTCATCACACACACACACACACACACACACACATATACATACAGTATAGTTCATTTTATAGGCCTAGTTATCAGATCGAGATGGCAGAATATACATGTTGATATGTATTCTGTTTCTAAATAGCTTATGAGACCCTATAGATGTAAATCTATAACTGTGACCATGTGATTATCACAAAATAAAAAATATATTGTCAACTTGTTGATCTGTCTGTTACATGTACTCTAGGACGGTTTGTCCTTTATTGGACCACATTTGGTAGGTACGAACCACTGCATATTGGGAACACCCCAGAAGACCTGCTTTATTTATTTATTTATTTTATTTATTTATTTCTATTGGCTGTCATCTAGCCATCACAGTCTGGTCCTAGTCAAAGTCACCACATCTTTACACTTGCTATTTTTTTCAGCATCCAACACATCAACTTCAAGAACCGACTGTTTACACTAACATTTTATTCCAACAGTACCTTGTGGTTTTATTCCAACAATACCTTAAAGCAATGTGATTTACAATGTTCATAATATTTCTGTGCAGCTGGACCCTGCTAATCTCTACTGCTGAATTTTCCCCCATTGCATTGCTATAGGTCTGCTTCTAAACCTTGCTCTTTTTGCTATATATATATAGTTTCTCACCCTGCCTTAGCCATCTGTTTTAAATATTACATTCAAAATATGTTTTCTCACATTTAGCAGACGCTCTTATACAGAGCGACTTACAAGGTTATTGGTATTACAGGTAGGCCAACGTAGTGTTAGAAGTCTTGCCCAAGGACCCTTATTGGTGTAGCACAGACTGGCTGCTCGGACCAGGAATCAAACCCAGGTCTCTCACATGGGAGCCAATCATGTTACCACTGTACCACACCAACACACAATAAGTCTCATGATTTACTTAAGATATAGGCATAATCAGTTTGTAGTCTAATACCAATTCTCATATTTCTTTGATGCCTTTGGACCATCATGTTATCATCAAAACAGAAAGGAGACACAAAGTAGAAGCTGAAACTAGAATGAAAATTTCATTTCAATTTTGGAGGTTTCGATTCAGACTATATCAGCATACATATTAATATAGTTAGAATGGTGGTGCAGCAGAAAGCGCTGTCACCTCACAGCAAGAAGGACCTGGGTTCAGTTCCCCAGCCTGGGTCCTTATTGTGTGGAATTTATATGTCCTCCTTGTGCCTGTATGGGTTTCCTCCCACATTCCAAAGACATGCAGTCAGGCAAACTGGAGATAGTAAATTTCCTCTAGGTGTCAGTGAGTGTGAACGTGTCTGTATGTCTGCCATCCGATGGATGCCTTTCCTGTGTTTCCCTGCCTTCCACCCAATAAGCGCTGGGACAGACTTCAGCACCACCATGACCCAGTAGTAGAATAAACAGCTTAGGTAATGAGTAAGAGTGAGGGTATATTACATAGATAATAGTATATCACAATGTCATGTACTGTATACAGTTTTTGAAAATGTTAAACGTTTGTCAAGAGGTTGGACAGGCTGTCACAGATATTTCCTGTATACATCACTGTAGTATTACCTACAGCTCAATGCAAATAAAAAAAGCAACCTCAAAATATGATATCAATGCAAATAAAATATGTTTTACTTACCACTAAATCCAACACACAGTTTAGTTAGATACATAATGCAGAACAATCTGAATTAAATCAACAGAATAATTTTTCTGCATTGTCTTGGTTTCTCATTTCTTCTCTTATTTGATGATATGAGACGATGGTTTTGCTATCATACTTCACCTACTTCTGGGACATTGTTCAATTGTTCACATTTAGTCCAGTATCTATCTTACTGCTGCAGCATATAGTACAGATCAATACAGAACACTATATAGTAAATAACGAATGACTGTGGGAGCATTTTCAACTTCAGCGAGTGAGCAGAAAGACTTGCTAATGTTTTATCACATTTGTAATTTTACCCCACAGGCAGGCTGTAAAAATGACAAACTGCTCCTATAGTTGCCTTGTGCCATGAATTAAAGTTGCTCAGATTTGGTCCTGGAGGGACAAAAACATGGCAAGAATGTGCACCTCGTCTTCCACACAAGACTCCAGTCCTGCTAATTAGCATGCACAACCACTGTGACAGCTCTGATGTGTAAAGCCAGAGGCTAGATGGATGATGTGGCAAACAACATAAAAATAGACCAGTGCTCTATTTATAGCCTCCTGCTTCCACTGCTGTTACCTCAGTGTTCATCTGCACTGTACAAAGCAATGTGACGATGTCATGAGAGACGGGTGGCAAATGGTGAAATGAACAAATTCAACAGGCTACAAATCGACAAGATCATTGCTTTATTAGAATATTACATACATTTAATTTTACAAATTGGCTTTTACAAAACGTCTCTTTTATATACAGAACCTAGACACTATTAAACATGAATTTTAAAATTGTTTAGAGTTGTTTTGTTTTGTTTCAATCCAATAAATGTAATTAAAGTCTATCTAGCACAAGTGACGATTGTGTTTATAGTTAACATCAGTATAGTCGAATGCCCAAAGTTTACATAGACCTAGGTTTAATATGTTTAATATTAATTATTTTTGCAACTTTACACATTTTTTTGTCCTGTTCTGGACAAAAATGAAGTTAAAGGTATTGAGAGGCAACCACAGTTTGTTTTGATTAAGATAAACAAATTAAAAGGTAATAACATTAAATATCCACAAACGATATACAACATTCAACCCGCTAAAATCTGATTTATTAAATTAAAGCTGAATTTTTTTTTCTTTGCTAATATTTAAATGATCTCTTATTGCTTTAACAGATGTAATGCATGGTGTTGAGTTTGACTTTATATAATTTAGGTTTATGTTTGAGCCTTTTCCTTAACTGTATGCACTGTATATCAAAACTGTAGTTATAATTGAGATATTTCTGCTAGAGAGTTTGGTGCCATTTCAGCACTTTATCTTCAGCGAACTAAACATTTTTACACACTTTTAGTTTTAAGGGCACAAAAGAAAGTTGCCTTGGTATTGCATCAGGGTCTCACAACAGTCTCCACAAAATGACTTTTAGACAATGAGCTTTGTTCTTTGCTCAGCTGCCTGCCTTAACCAATTTACACCATCATTAGGGAAGAGTCCATTTCTGTTCAGTCGAGTAAAACTGACGTTTCATCAAATACTTATCTATATAATGAGCATCTTTTTTTGTAATGAGAACTAAGGAGTAAAAATAGAAGTGTTCAAATAAAAAATTTAAATAGCTGCAAAGGTCTGACTACCCTGCTACAATGTTATGCTTCTCTTCGGGTATAGGACTCAAACGCGGCACACAGGTTCAGAACATGGGCTAGCATGGATAAACCTACTGCAAGAATATAGGAGATGCTTGTAAATAATAATTAAAAAAAACGATCGTCAACAGAGGGACAGATTGAATATGGATTTCTGACGACTCCTAGACAAACGTCCTGTGGGGTATTATCAGCTAATTCAGTACAAAGTAACATGTAAAGCACACTACTCTTAATCAAAGTTACACTTTATACATCCATCTGTATCCACACTGTGTTTAATATAAGAGATATGAAGGAACTCTCACCCATTTATTCTGGTTTTGCTTCAAGTAAGCACTTCTGTCCAGAATCGATGTAACTTTTACTCTGATATCTAGCTGATATGTTGCTGGACCCTGCGATTGCTGTCCTAGTCTACAGTCACCAAAC
>JAOVVF010000001.1:20631383-20655976 GCA_028565595.1 Duopalatinus emarginatus
GCTCTATGTGTCAGAAGATGTCCTAGTACATTTATATCAAATTTTTTTCCACTGGCAAGAAACTCATTCGGTCAGGTTTTGAACTTGGTCACTGTTTCTTTGTTCCAGAGTATTAATACCAGGTCGATCAAATAATGGGTCAGATCTTACAGTAAACATCTGCTTTAATGTTTGGTGACTGTAGACTAGGACAGCAATCGCAGGGTCCAGCAACATATCAGCTAGATATCAGAGTAAAAGTTACATTGATTCTGGACAGAAGTGCTTACTGATATTTTATGAATTGTGTGTCTGAATTCTCACCAGCACATGATTTCACTTTTTTGTTTTAGATAAAAATTAATTCTATAAGTATTTTGATTACCTTTATGCAACAAAAAAAACCCTACAAACAAAATACTAATTATCTGTAATATCTTGGTGGACAAATAACAAATAGTAAATGATGTGATTAAAAGGGTTTTTTTTATTTTTAGCTATTTATTTTTCTTATCACATGAAATTTGCCAGTAAGTTAAAGCTCCTATACTGGTTAAGAAAATTACGATAAATTAAAATGGTCCAGTATAAGGCACTACATGAACAATGCATTGTGTCTTTACATTTTATCATGAAAAAAGCAGAAATTAAACACAGCCTATACGATTCAAGACCTTTTTATAACAGATAATTGTTAACACTTAGTAAAAACAGCTATTAAAGAGATTACATCAAGCACAATTTTAAAAACATGTGAAAACAGTTACTGAAAGATTAACAAACTTTTACTTACACTCTTAAGTACTTACTCTTAAATACTTTAGAGAGGACTTAAAGAAAACTTTGAAACAATATTGAAATACTGAAAGATTTTAATGATTACACCTCATATTTACATCACAAAAAAATGTACAACAGCCCTAGTGCCCAATAAATAACACAGTGTCAAATGTATAAAATATTTTTTATGGAGGTAGACTGCATTATGTGTAACATTTAAAAAGTGTTGATTATTTCAGTACTATTTACAGAATTTGTACTGTTTAAATATTGACCAAGTCATATACTGCCCTCTAGCGACAAAACCAGTGTACATCATGTCATGTCGTCATCTCTGTGCGACGAATATAGGTTAAAGGTTTTACAGATGACAGCCGGTGAGTTGGAGTGTGTGGAGTGACAGATCTGTGTGGAAAATGATGAACTTCAGCAGAGCCATTACTTTGTCCAGATCAGCTCAGGTCGGAAGGACTTTACTGTCAGCCCGCAGAGCTAAAGAGCTGAGCGCTGTGTCCCCCTCGGCTCACCGCTGGGTCCAGTCGAGCTGTAGGAGTCTGGGCTACGCCAAAGAGCTGTTCTTAGGAAAAGTCAACAAGGTGAGTAATAATACTGAGTTCATCTCATATCTCTACAGACATGCTTAACTGAGTGGACTTACAGAGTCAGACCCTTATGGGTCATTGTGGGTTTCTTATTCTTATATACTTTATAAAACAAGGGTAATAAAAATTATAATAAATCTGATTTACAGCAGCAGTGACCTTTAAAATATTTTAACATATTTCCCTGTGTTTATAATGTTTATACAGTACAACAGAGTTGTTTTCACTAGGATGTACCTATATCATGATCTCTATATGATATCTGTCCAAATAAATTATTTAAATGGTAAAAACTTGAAACATCAGGAAAAGCACTGAAATAATACATTACAGAGCACAGGGCTGACAATAAATTAAATTAATCATTTATTACTGACATTTGTTGATTTGTGTTATGATTTATAAAAACACACACACATCAGTAAACACTAGGGGGCAGTGAACACACTTCCCCATGGGGGGGGGGGGGGGGGGGTCAGTGGCAGCCCCAAACCATGGCCCAAGGTACAGTTAGGTACACCTCAGTTGTGTCTTGCCCTGTGTGGGGTTCCAACCCCGCGACCTTCTAGTCACAAGACAGGTTCCCTAACCACCAGGCCACGACTGCCCTCATCATTCTATAGACATGTTGCACATCTGTAAGTTAAATAAAAAACGTGACGTCATATATAACTGCCCCTCAAACTCTAGTGGAGAAAAAAAAACATTCACTTGTCACAAAATAAATCAGACATTTGTTTAACTTTATTACAGGTCATGAGCTATTAAAGAGGTCATGATGTAATTCTGATAATTACCTGTTGCTTTGTCAGGTAGGTTTACAACTGGCCATTCTTAGTGCTAGTAGAAATCTAATGGGATTTAGCCCCATTTGTAATGACCGGCTGTTGTGATATTCTAGTACTGGTGTAGTGTGTAACATTAGAGTACATACAGGACGACGCAACACCTGCTTTGAGGCTCCTGTTACACAGAATGTTTCCATCGCATGGGTTTACTCATCACTGCATGTACCTCACACATCTCCATTCCCTTCTCTAGAATGAAGTCTTTCCTTATCCAGAAATCAGTAACGAAGAATTAGAAGAGATCAAACAGTTTGTCGCTCCAGTGGAGAAGTTTTTCAGCGAGGAGGGTGAGTGACAAAACCGTGTTGATTAACCGAGTGAACCAACCGAGTGAAGCCGTGCTCAGTAGAGTATAAACGTTTACTGTCATTATGTCTCATGTACAACGTAATTTAGTAACATCTCTCTTAAGTTGATTCTAAGAAGATTGATGAAGAGGCAAAAATCCCACCTGAAACCTTGGAAGGATTGAAAGCACTGGGGCTGTTTGGAATCCAGGTGCCTGAGGAGTATGGTGAGACGTACTACAACATACTACAACAACCAGACATCTACAGGCCTGATGAAGGAGTCAGGTGACATTGAAAAGGTGTCGAGGGTTTAGAGTGCTGCCTAAACATTGTGTGTGTCTTTACAGGCGGCCTCGGTCTCTCTAATACCATGTATGCCCGCTTGGGAGAAATCACATCCCTTGATGGTGCCATTGCTGTCACGCTTGCAGCACATCAGGCCATTGGCTTAAAGGTGCGTGTTGTTTTCAGGATGTGCAGATACATGTATCAGTGTCTTAATAATCAGAATTTATGATGCAGCGTATTCCGGGTCACACTTTGTAAAACTTACATACATTGTTGTTTCAGGGAATCCTGATGGCTGGAACCGAGGAGCAGAAAACCAAATACTTGCCCCGACTGGCCTCAGGAGAACATGTAGCGGCGTTCTGTCTGACCGAGCCAGGCAGGTCTGATGGACTAGATTGGACATTCAAACCATTCCATGCTGTTTGCCTCAGGAAGCCATGACTCTTCTGATGTGTTCTTTGTTCCAGCGGAAGCGATGCTGCCTCTATTCAGACTCGTGCTACGCTGACTGAAGATGGGAAACATTTCCTGCTTAATGGCTCAAAGGTGGCTATTATCAGTAATATGTAGGCATGCATACTTTAAGATAAAATGGTTCCTTCAGCTGCCTTGGGGCTGTGAAGGTTGATGACTTGACTTTTGTTAGTTTGTGACTTGTCAATTGTAGACTGTGATTTTGTGTCATTACATATGCATCTGACCATGAATAAAATTCCAGTTAGTCATGGTGTATCAGCCAAGGCCTATTTATTTAAAGTTTTATAATGTTTTATAAATGTCAGAGGTCATCATTACTTGCTTTGCCTTTAGTCTAAAACAAACTGTTCCCTTTTTTTTGGCTGCATCCCTTTAAGATCTGGATTTCCAATGGTGGGATGGCTGACATCATGACAGTGTTTGCAAGAACAGAGGTGTTGGACAAGGACGGGCAAAAGAAAGACAAGATAACAGCCTTTATAGTGGAGAAAGCATTTGGTGGGGTGACCAGTGGCAAACCTGAGGACAAGCTGGGAATCAGAGGCTCTAACAGTTAGTCCACAATCTTTGCTATGCACAATGGATTTTAAACTATTAAATGGTTTATTAACTGAAGTTTGTTATAAATGTCATTATTGTGAAATAGAGGATGAGATCATTCAAAACCTGTTTGTATGTCTGTATCCGTTACTGCTACAAATGTTTAATTAATGACTTCTTTACTTTGTCTTTTTTTTTTTTTTAGCATGTGAGGTGACATTTGAAAATACGAAGGTGCCTATAGAGAATGTGATTGGTGAAGTTGGTGGTGGATTTAAGGTGAATGCACAGCACCATACTGAGTAGGATTTTGCAGTATTTAAAAGAAATGATGTTCAACATGTTACAGTATTCTGCTTTTGGGTTTTTACAGGTTGCTATGAACATCCTGAACAGTGGGAGGTTCAGCATGGGGAGTGCATGCGCCGGAATGATCAAGAAGCTGATTGGTATGAGCATGTCAAAGATAAATGAACTGTTTTCAGCGTAAACAGTATGAATCGTTCACAATAAGTATCACTTTGTCTTACAGAGTTGACGGCAGAATATGCAGGCACAAGGAAACAATTCACTAAGAAGCTTGCTGAATTTGGGATGATTCAGGTATGTCGGTCATCGTCACTACAGGCTAATGGACACTAGCTGGTTGTTAAACACTTTGCATAGCTATATTTATTCTTTGTTTATGTTTTTTTCTACAGGAGAAGTTTGCCATCATGGCACAGAATGTATTTGTGATGGAGAGCATGGCGTATCTGACTGCTGGGTTAATGGACCGGCCTGGAGTTCCTGACTGCTCTGTGGAGGCAGCCATGGTGAAGGTGAAGTATTTTAAACAGTTAAACGTTTGGCGTTTTTTTTTCTCCTTCCTATCTGCAAACGATTATTTTTAGATTTCATTAATTATCGGATTAGACGTGAAAGTAGATTGTTAAAGTTAAATAGTGGCGTAAGGAGGATCCGTCCTGTAATTGGACTTCAGTAAAGTCCATGACGGCAAAATTAACTCTTGGGTGGAAAGGCTGGTTTGGTTTTACTGTTACCGTCGAATTAGCACAATGGCAGCCAAAAGTTAGCAACAAGTTAGCAACAAGTTATGAGATCAAAACTGCAGCATCATAGCATCATAATTACTACAGACAGAGTAGGCATTTGTTACCCCTGTACTGAGAATGTTTGTAAAAAAAAAAAAAAAGTAAATTCAGTATACAACTAAAATTAAAAGAATTTACAAAAATAAATATGTTTATTGTCCAGCTTTATGCTTCCATTATAAATTTTGAGTGAAAAGGATTTCTAAAAGAAAATACATTTAACTTTATTTTTAGTTGTAGAAATAAGATATAATTATACTGCACATGCAGTAGTTTAGGAGATTTGATTACACAAAATGCTAGACTATAATTGTAACTTGTGACCTGCTACAAGTCATGTCCTGTACATAGACATCGATAGCAGAGCCGGCCCGAGGCATACTCGAAATACGTGGCCGCTTAGGGCCCCTACGCCACCAGGGGGCCCCCAAGAGCACCAAGATATCATGATAAAAAAATATAGATTTTATAATAACATTGAACAATAAAACGAAATGGTATCACACGGGTAAAAGTTAATATTATATTTATTTATTTTTATAGTTGGCAGACCTATATATAGGTTAATCAGTTGCTTCTGTGGGCTGTTGCCACTGTCGAGCACTTCAGCGTATTGCACAATATCTCTCTGGGCAAATCGCTCTAACAAAATAAAATAAAATTTAAATAACTAAATAATAAATAAATAAAAATCAGCTACCTTCTTATGCCTTCCGCTTCCTTTTTGTTTTGTTTTGTTTTTTCTGGCACAGGGAGAAAGGTAATTGAGCGATATGCAGAGGTGGTCGGAGGTGGTATGGGGGGCCTCAAATGAAAATCTGCTTAGGGCCCCATAAAGGCTTGGGCTGGCCCTGATCAATAGGCAGAAATCAGTGAATTGGCTGACGGGAACAGGACTGATAACTCCGACTATCGTATCGACTGCATGCGTCATGAAAGCAATGTTAAAAAATTCTAAAATTGTAACATAATTATAAAAAGAGGTTGTCTGTTTCTTATTTACGAACGTATTAGGTTATTATTATAAACATAACTATATGTATTTTGTGCATGTTGATGTACTGTACTGTAATAAACTGCACACTGCTACATGACTGAATCATATAGAATCAGCTGCTAGCTAAGGGTATCGCTAGTTAAACCCTACTTAATTAAAAATTTGTTGTTATTGTCAAACTATCCACAACTGCAGCAGTTCGTATACAGTCGTATATATACACACAACAACTTTAAGAAAGCACCTGTTCTAAGTTGGTAATAGCCTTTATGTTAATCCAATTAATGCAAATCCTAATGCAATCCACTGTGCACTGATTTACGAAATATTGTTACTATAGAATTTGCTGACAAACTTTATCTGTGGGCACATCGTAGTAGAACATTAGTTTGTTATACTCAGGCAACGGTGTAAAACTTTAAAAATATGTGTAATACAATAACTACAAAAAAATTAAATTGGATTTGATATTTGTGGTGTGTGTGTGTGTATGTGTCTTTTTCTTCAGGTGTTTAGCTCTGAGGGTGGTTGGGTGTGTGTGAGTGAGGCACTGCAAGTTTTAGGAGGTGTTGGATATACTAAGAACTACCCCTTTGAGCGCTACCTGAGGGACTGCCGAATCTTGCAGATCTTCGAGGTATTTTTGTTTAAGTTATAAAGTGTAACGTTTTACACATTACACACACACACACACACACACACACACTCCACTTCCATATTTCCTACATATTTATTAGACATATTGTAAATGATCAAGCATTTCTGATTTAGCAGTAATTACAGTTCACTAGGATTAAATACTAAGGACAACATTCATGTTTTTCTCTAATCATCTGTATGAACTAAATAAAAGTACAAATAAACTTGTAATTTTTTTAAACCACACATTATTTTTTGCCTAAATGTCTTGAAGAACTCAGAAGTGTTATAATAAGGAGGATTAATGGATTAATTAGGTGGGAATTGTAATTGTTTTTTCAGTAGAAGGCCACTAGAGGGCACATGATGCTTGACATGAACATATTGCCTCATTTTCTTTTGGGGTTTTTTTTTTTTTTTTAGGGAACCAATGAGATCCTAAGGATGTACATTGCTCTCACAGGAATGCAGTATGCAGGCAAAATCCTAACAGGAAAAATCAAGTATGTGTAAACTGTAAATATGTCTGTCTCTGTTGTCACAGCAAAAAAATGCGGCGAGGGTAAACTGCTTGTGTGTGGCTGTCTTTTAAAGGGAGATGAAAAAGGGGAACGTTGGCGTGGTGTTTGAGATTTTGGGTAAGAAGCTGAAGGACTCTCTGGGGAGGACCGTTGACTTTGGCCTGACCGGCAAGGACGGCGTTGTTCACCCCAGTTTAACGGTATCTAAATTTGGCACGGTACTCACGCATGCATATCGTAAATCTTTGGTAATTAAATAAATATTAGATATAATTTAATACATTTAAACAACCCAAATCGCTGATTATACAATTTTGCACTGATTACACAATTTTCATAGTTAAATTACACATTTTTATCAGGTTTAGGCTATGTGGAGCATTCAGCATATAGATCCCTGTGAATTAGCTGTTGCTATAGAAACAGTAACATATTCGAGTACATTATAAGGATGTCCCAGTTCACTCAGTTAACGATTTGATTCTCAATAGGTCTGTATTCTGAACAGCTTCCTGTATCATAAACAGTGCAATACAATGCGCATAGTTGTCTGCATAAAGCTAAATAAATCAAATATTGCTACAGATAGAGCTCCAAAGCTAGCTAAAATGCCTGACTTCTCGGATCTCCACAAGAGCACACATATTCAACATATACATCACATGACCTGCATACTCAAGTATATTTTAAATCTATAGGTTGCACAGATTGGCGGCACATAGTGTCAGATTCCCAATTAATAGATTTCCATGATGTAAATGATTCCTTTCTATGATGTGGGACATGGTCACATTTTTTGCATCACCTCTGGCGCATGAATATATAAAGCCTGTGATTGTACAGCTAGCACAATCGCCATAACTGTTACAGGATTAATTGTTGCAGAAATTAATCAAAGCCTATTTCTTTTTCTTGGTCAGTGAATGATAAAAGTAAAACATGACACAGTGAATTGTCTGTTCTAGGTTTGTGTTACATTAGAGTAAAGGATAATGTGTTTCTGTCTCCTACAGGAAAGTGCTAAGATGTTTGAGCAGAACGTCGCCTTGTTCGGCTCCACTGTAGAAAGCCTGCTTTACAGATACGGAAAGGTAAATGCCTTCTGAAAGTTTAGTAAAATTTCAGTAAATATGTCTGTCTATTTGTAGCCCAAAAAAGGTCTCCAATCAATTTGTTCCTTTTGTTGCCACTGCAAATGATTTCCCTTTACATTGCCTCACTTTTTCCATGTCTTTTGCCTTTTTTTTTTATGTGATCACTTTATCTGCTACCACTAGGGACAACATGCTATTGGCTTAACATCCTATAGTGTTGTTGGTTGCCACAGGGAGGTGCAGGGTAATTAGTGTAGGCCTGTTGAGTAGTGTTGGGACCGCCTTGCTATTCCCCAGTTTCCTGTTGCACTGAGGTAATGTGTGGCCTCATGTGTGAGACAGCTGTCCTGATCTCTCCTCCCTGTCTTCAAAAAAGCCATGCTATTGTATTGTTCTATTGACTCCAGTCACAAAGAGACATGAGATATCTGGATGTTGTTCTTCTGGCTGACTTAATTATACTGTTTATTTTCCTTTACATGTGAAGGGAACATTTTAAAGCAATAAATCTTACTCCAGCACTCACATCTGCACTGTGCATGGAACACTTATTTACAAAAGTACTTAACAATGTTCGCTTCCACAGCTAAAGTTTCTCAAGTCCGTCAATTGTGTGCCATTCTGTGTGTTTTAGACTATAGTAGATGAACAACTGGTGCTGAAAAGAGTGGCCGATACACTGATTAACCTATATGCAATGACGGCAGTGCTCTCGCGGGCCAGTCGCTCCATCAGCATCGGCCTTCGCAACCATGAACACGAGGTAAGAAATTCACCATCAACCCAAGTCTCTTAACCAAACACCCTACAGCATCTAGGTCAACAATCCACCAGCCTGTCTACTGAACACCAAGTACAACCTCACACATAAACAGTACAGCATACCACAAGGTTTCAAGTAAGAGCCACACGAGCCGTGTGTTTTTAAAATGCCGTCCCTCGTTATTTTGCTGTTGAAACGGGTAAGTCCTATGTAGAAAACTGGGAGCAAGAGTGAAACAACACAAGAGTTACTCAGTTCTGGACAAATGACAGGTAAATCCCATCAGGCAGCAGCAACAATCAGAATCAGAATATTAGCTGTCATAATGCTCTGGGTTTTGTCGTAAACAAGCCAACAACAATATTTTGCCTTGTACTGTTGTACATTTGCACTTTTTATATAGCAAAGTTTATATTGGTAGCTATCTGTAGCACCCAAATCAGGATGGTTTCCTATTAAAACTGCCAAAGTGCAAAATGTTAAAGGCAGAGCTATGGCGTCAAAAATATAAACCTAGTTTTAACAGTAAATATTCCTCCCGCGAGCTTAAAAGTGAAACTTGTGAGCACAGAAAAGTCCTGCACGTATATTTATTATTATATCGCGCTCAAAACGCCTTTTTTGCATTCTTAAATGTTTTTTTTCTCGATTCAGCAGTTGTCCCTAATACAGAAAATAATGAACTGTTTACCCTCACAACACACAAAACAGGTGAAAAACATGTACAAAATATCTTATCTTTCCTTATTTTATTGCTCTTTATTTTGTTCTGATCATAAATCTCTTTGCAGAAAAAATACCGTAAAACATTTTAATACTTAAATAAAATAAAGTAATATATTTAAATCTTTTATTGTAACTGTAAACAGTTAGTTATTTTCTGTATTAAGTGCTTTTTATTTGTCCGTAAAGCAATGTGCGCAGCATTTTGTAGACCTGAACACACCGTTTCGTTCACCGTGGCTCAATGAATCTGGATCTGGGAATACGGAGCTAATTTTAGTCTGTGAATAAGAAGCTAACTAAGGAGCTAACGTTAATGTCAGGATCTAGGAATAAGGAGCCAAACGAATCGGGAGCTGTGAGTAAATAACCAACTTAAGCGTCGTCCGTCATGTTTGTCTTCCGGAGAAGGGCTGTTCATACTGTGTGGTAAGTCACAACGCCAGGAGCCATCAGCCAATAGCATTCGCTGACAGAAACGGCCATGAGCCCGCCCCCAAACTGTCAAAACCACCCACATCCAATACTCGAGCGCAAAACATTCACTGCCGAATCGAGAAGAAAAAAAAACATTCAAGAATGCAAAAAAGGCGTTTTGAGCGTGATATAATGATAAAGACGAGTGCATGACCTCTTTCTGTACTCACAGGTTTCACTTTTACGCTCGCGGGAGGAATATTTACGCGCGTGAACTGGTAAAACTTGCAGGTTTATGTTTTTCACCTTGTGTTTTTGCGCCCGCTAGTTTTCACATTGATCTGACGCCGTACAGAGCTCAGGCTTTAAAGCAACCGAAACATCTACAAAAGCATAATGACTCAAAAACATTTTTAATAAAAGAAATATTTCTTAAAACAAGTTAATTAAAAAAAACTGAATTTTAGCTGGCCTGTTTTAACCTCCATGTCACTGGATAACTATACTGTGTAATGAGAATACAGCATTAGGGAGGTCCAGAGGGTTGATGGTTCAAAGGAAGAACACATCAGGAGCACTTACTAAGAACACATTATAATAAGAATAGATTTTTTTTCAAACAGTCAAAAATAACCCAAGAAATAGAAGCTGTTAGGTTTCATGTAGAACACTATGATGTCTGTGTGTGACAGCTGGCGTAGATCAACTATCATTTGTAGCCAGCCAGCTAGTTAACAAGCCAATACGACTCTGTACAGAGTTCAAAATGAAATCACTAATGTTACCCTGCCAAGGGCAAAAGCATTCAGTTCTGGAAAAATCAGTTCCCACCACACCCTCCTTCTCCTGTGCTAAAAGTGGCCACTTGTCTGAAGTGTATGATGTGCATCTCAAGCCAAAAACGAAGGGAACGGAAATGGAGAGTAAGAAAGAGGTCTGTTACTGATTAAAAGGATTCCAGTTCATTCTAGTGTTGAGATGGGGGTCCATTTCTGTGAAAATGTACGATCCTTACTCTGTTGTTCTTACTGTGTGTTGAGTTTATTAATAATTAATATTAACTAATGCAATTACACCGTTTTTTTTTTTTTTAATTAAAACCGTTCTATTTTTCATCCTTATGCTTCATTCTTTGTTAGGACAAAAAGCAAAATGTGATACTTTTATTTTATACGCTTATTTTAAGCCCTAACACTTTTTTTTTATGATTATTAACTGGTGTAGGTGCTGCTAGCAAACACCTTCTGCAAGGACGCATTCTTCAAAAACAACTACTGGATGACTCAGCTGCAAAAAAGTGAGTAACGCACAAAACAGTAATTGAGACCAGGCCTGATGTGTTTTACAGCGTTGCAAGACGAAGCCTCGGCATATGAAATAAGCTTTACGCGTTAACCATCTACACCAGAAATGTACCGGAGTCCCGGTGTCCTGCACAGCTTGGAGGTTCCTCTACTCCAACACACCTGCACTTACACTTAGACCAGTTTAATGGGTGTGTTTCAGTGGAGAAACGTCCAAGCTGTGCTGGACACCGGACCTGAAAGACTGGAGTTGTGCACCTCTGATTTACACCTTTGTAAAGGTTTTGTCAGTAATTAAAGTCTATTCATTCCAGATTCCCCAGAGAACAATGACGCCAACATTAAGAAGATTGCCCAGGAAGTCTTGGAGAAGCGTGCGTATATCTGCTCCCACCCTCTCGAAAGAACGTTCTGATCTGGCACGTCTCTTCGGATGTAACTGTAGTGCGTTCTGATTGGATGTCAAGCAATTACTGTATGATTTCATTCATATTGATAGCCTTTGGTTTGTCCTGCTCTACTTGTACTTCACTCCTTTATTATTAAAGGTTCATGTAATATGCCAACTTAATCTCATCAAAATGTTATGTTGGAAATACTGATCACTATATTTTACAATACATAAATGGATTATAAAGTGAACAGCACTGTGACAGTTAATGGGTTTTTTTTTTGTTTTTTTTTTAATTAAAATGGTTTTATAAGACCATACTCATGACCTGTGGAGCCTACATCAGCCTTTTCACTTCATGTGAACACACACACTGTTATACGTCCTCATTTCTATTACATTTCGCTTGGACTGAGCCAAATCAGCGTATAACTTGGTGGTATTCTGAGGTTGTTGAAAGACATGTATACTTTTTTCTTCATCTGTAAGAGGCAGTGCAGTTCGCTTGTGTTGAAAGGAGTGTGACCTCCAGTAACGTCTGTAAAAAAAAAACAAAAAAAAAAACAACCTCAGTTACCTGCTTTAGCTTCGTCTTTGACCCTTTGAGTGAACAGACGCTAGAATGTCTTTACTTACCCAAACTGACACTTGCTGTGTTGACCGGCTTGTCTTGCATTTGTCTGCGTGTCAGACAAATGGATGTGCTCCAGTTTTTCTTCCTTTTCTGTGTCGGTATATGGCATGGGCTGAAAATACACACAGTGGTTTTATTATTCTGTTTCTGATGTGTGACCGCGAAGAAGCTTGTGCTTTTAGGTGCACAAAATCAAACTACAAATATGAAGAATTTTATTGTCTTCTATATGTCGTATAAACATGTTTTGTATGTTTTGGTATGAAAGTCTGTACCAGTGATCCCCTCCATGCTTTCAGAGATAGCTTCATAGGCTTGTCCTTCAGGATATCATGTAGTTTATCCAGGCCTGCTTTTCGCATATGGCACTTGAACTCTGGGACCCGACCCCGACGTGCAGGATCCTTATCCGGCAAGATTTTTCTCCACCACCTGACATACTGAGCGTGTGCAGCTTGAAGCTGTTCCTGATGCAGAGCTTCTCCTAAAAGCAACCCACAAAAAAGCAGGAGGTCAGGAAGAAAAAAATAAATAAAAATCAGGTATCTACTGCTTAAAAATTGTGCTGAGTCATGTTTAGCGTGCTGAGATTTTTACCTGCAAGGTGAATAGTAACTGGTGGCACTGGACTTAAAACAGCAGGTGGTTTTCTGTAAAGCTCAAAGTCTTCATGCCGTTTACTCCAAGGCCATGTGGCCCTGTTCAGGACGGGCTCAAGTGTGTTCCCATGAAGAACGTTCTCTTTCCAGGGCTGTTAATGGAGGGCAGATATTCACACCGTGATACGCTGTCGTTCAATCTGTTACAACTTAAATTTGTTATTGGAATTTGGGAAAGTTTAGTCAGATAGATGTGATAGTCCTGGACAGCAGGGGATGTCAGCTGGTGCTCGTAATAGCGAGCACGTGATAATTCTGTAACAGATAACCACAGTGCCTAAAAGAACCACGTGATGAAGTAGCATCATCTCTTATCCTCTTTTAGGGCTTGTTGCAAGCATTTGAAACTGGTCATGTAGTTAATCAGCCTTTTACAGTCCATCCTATTTCACTGACCCTCTCTGGTTTGGTCAGTGAAGTGACGACATGGCCACAGAGCTTAAATGCGATTGGGCAAAGTATCTTTAACTCTCTAAATCAGTGTTCAGTTTCCATGGCGTGATGTGCCAGTATGAAACAACACACAACCAGATCAATTTAAAGCTATAAAGTTATCAGTCAAAGTTAAACATTGTGACCATTCAGTCATGGAAGTTATTTATCCAAGGATTTTATCACTGGAGGATATCAAAAGACTTTCATCTGTCATATATTCTCCAAGACTTATTTCTGCAGTTGGCTTGTGTTCATTTAGGATCATAAATCACATTCAGTGGATCAGATAAAGCCGGAGTCTTGGAGAAACCTGGTCATCTGGTTAAGCCTTTTGCAGTTATCAATCAATCTGCATTAGCCATGTCACATTATAGGCAACCAAATACCCACTTAAGATCAGAGCTGGTATGGTACAAAAGCAGCATTAAAACATCTAGATTCTTGCCTAAGCACTGTGGAATGCCCATAAAGCAGAACTGCTTCACAGGAGGAAAACGGCAGTGATGGAACCTGAAACTCGTGGGGGTTAAACGTGAACATGTATGAGCATTGAAGCACCTTTCTAAGCTCCTCCACTCGAGCCTCGTCTGGGTGTCTGGGGTGCTGGTTGGACTCCAGGCTGCTCCTGAGATCATGACAGATGAAACCAGTGTGTGTGCACCATGCAGCTCGAGACCCGGCCTCCAGAGCTTTACGCTCCGCCTGGATATCCACAGGGTCCACCGTAAAGGAGTGGTAATCCTGGCTAAAGGTGAACCTGCGAGCTGGGTACTAGAACAGATACACGGTAAGTTATGTGACCATTCAGTAACACATTCCCAGTTAAAGCCATTAGACACACTATTGGTATTAGATTAGTACTTATTTAGTATCACATTTGGTGGAAAAATGTGACGTGTCTTGTGATTTATAAAGACAGTAGAATATTCCCAAAAAGTCTGACCTTTGCCATCTCCTTATGAAGAAGCTCTTTAGCCAGACTGCTGGAGTTCATTGTTTGAATACTGTAGTTGTGGACAGACTGATAATCATCCACTTTAGCTACAAACACTGATGAATTTGGTGTCTGTAAAACATGTGCTCCTTTTTGGATGTCCTCAATGTTGGCCTGAAATGTAGGGAATGAACTGCATAATTTAGTTTCTGATAAATAATATAAATATTTGAATGGATGATCAGTCATACCTGTATAAAGTTTTTTGTGTAATGTTCTTGGTTTGCTTGGTTCCGTTTCCATGACAGATAATCTTTATTGATGTTGTCGATGGGTGTGTGTATTCTCCTCTTTGATACAGGAGGAGGTAAAATAACCTTCGCTTCAGTGCTGCCTGGTATTAATTCCTCCACTCCTGTGCTAGGCGTAAGTCCAAACTCATTCCTCAAGCTATGAACCATTTCAGCTGATGGAAACAGGTTGTTTTGAACCACTTCTTCAAGTTGATTCATTCGGCAGAGGTGATTTACTCTAAACCGGGTGTAAAACAAATACAATAAAATGCTAATAAAAAAATACATTTGTTATGGTCTGAGAAATGCTATAAACAATTACATAGCTCCAAACTCTGGCAGAAAAACAGGAACACGACCAACAGAAGATCATACCCATGATGAAGCATGATGGTGGCAGCATCGTGCTTTTTGGTTGCTTTTTCTTTACAACTGAGATTTTTATCAAGGTGAAGAAAATCAAGAATAGCTAGAAATGGCCGATGATTTTAGTGCAAAACATTCAGGTGTCTGCCATGTGGAAGATAAAAATGTCACCTTTTGCTATGACAACGACCCAAAGCATGCATTTAAATTAACAAAGGAATGCCGGCTTTATCAAAAAAAGATCAGTGTTCATAAACTACATAGCCAGAATGCAGACCTGATCCCAGCTGAATCCAAGTCAAGATGTGCCACACTAATATACTTTTCATTTATATTACTTACAGTTGATTATGTAATATGTAGGAAGGAAGAAAATTTACAAACTGACTTGTTGCAATGGCGCTCCTATTACAGTACCATACTTGAATTCAGTGAGCTCTTTAGAATGACCCACTCTTTCACAAATGTTTGTGAAACAGACATTTACATGTGAGGCCGACTGCAAAGCTGGGAACCTGAATTTATACACCAGTGGCAATGGGACTGAATGAAACACCGGATTTCAATAATTAAGAGGTGTGTCCCAATGCTTGTGTATGTGCGTATATATGTATGTATGTATGTGTGTGTGTGTTTTTCGGAGCATTACCGTAACATGGCTTGTAGGCAGGTGTAGGGGACTCTGTCCCTGATATACACCAGAGGTTGTCTCATGATGGTCTCGAGTGGTTTGTCAAGGTGAACTGGACTTAACCCAACATCCAGAGTGTCATAGAGTCTCTTTGAGAAACTCAGACCCGAGTTATAAAGAACTACGACGTGCTGTTCAACATCCTCATCCAACCTGTAAAACAAATCATTCTAGGGACTCTACAAAGGAATAGCTTCTGAGAATATTAGCCTTGATCCTAGCAGTGTGTGAAGTGGGCCAGTAATCATACCTCTGTATTTTTCATATTTGTAAAAATTGTTTATATATATATATATAATTTACTCTTTCTTAAAGAGCAAGTAGGAACAAATAGGCACAATGGCTTGCATTATAGATGTATACAAGTTTTACTGCTTTTGAACATTTCAAAAACACTACTTTAATTCTGTCTTATTTATTAAAGTAATATTTGTATGTTTTAAATGTTGGCTGTGTCCAGAGCTTTTAAACTTCAGATTCAAAAGTATTTTGTTGAAACTGATAACATGTACTAATACAAAGGGGAGTACTAGCACCTGTTTTTCACTCCAAGCACTGCAACTACGCAATATCTTACTTTAAAGGTACCGTTTCCCACAGCTTTCTGATGGCTTCATCCTTCAGTCCTTCCAGGACAAAAAGGTGTAGAGTCTTATCCAGGAAATGAAATCCTGTTAAAGCATCCAAATATTTGTTTTCTCTGTCTTTGGCATCCATAATACGACCCTGTAAGTTTATTTGAGCCATTTCCATGTTACAGCAGGGTACTTTAAATGCCAGTGCGTTAATTCTAAAAATTTCAGAACTAAGTTTTTTCAGAAACGCAGTATTGTTGTATTTGAAAATGTAAACTATGCGTCCAAATGGGCAATGCACTTCACTTCTTTCAGGGTCAAGATTGAGTGGTTGTGCTAGTTCAACCTGCACCTTAAGCTTGGAGTTCGCTTCTAAATAATGACCATTCGGCAAAGCATTGCCCTGGGCATCCAGAGCACCTGCTGTCTCAGGCTCGTTCCCCCCCCATTCATTCTTATCAGTGCCCATCCAGTGCAGTGCATCCGAACCTCTTATAGGTAGGTTGAGTTTCAGATACCTGTATCCTTTAAGGAGATCAGAAAGGTTTAGCTTGGCAATACCATAAGGGTCTCGGAGTTTCCTCATTTCCCTAAATGGGCTGTAGGTTGTCTGTTTGGTAGCGAGCAGAGCTGCAAAGTCTAATTTGCCAACAGCGGCCTCTGTGTTAAAACTCGCCGGATTAGAAAAAGGTTCTCCGGTTTTCCTATCGCGGTCATGAACCTCAATCTCTAAAGGTGGACCTCTAAGGAACTCAAGCAGCTCATCAGTGCTAAGAAGGCCAGTGAGGATCATATTCACATCTTTGAAACGTATCTTAGATCCGTGACTCTGCCCTTTGGTCCTGTGGGCAGGCATGTTGAGGAACTTGTACTGGCAGTAAACAGGAGAGCATTTTTGCTGTAAAAAGCAAGAAGAATTGAAAGTAACTGTACAATAAATGTTCAAAATACGTACGTAAGCTCTTGTTTTCCCAAAACACAAACAATGGCTAGAATGCCTGAATATTAGGTTGTTAGTGGTCTATGATTTATTTTCTCTCCCATCTACAGAATGTGGCGTACACAGAGACCTTGAGGCGGAACAGGAACTAGGCAGATTAAATGAATCTAAATACAGAAGTACAAGGAATCAAAGAGAAAGTCTAACATAACAGCCTACCTTAAGCTCATAGAAGGGAACCGGAGTAGATGGCAGAGAAGACGCTGACAAGATTGTGATGATCAGTGGGTTGAGCTCAGCCTTGAGTTCTTCAGACATAAGCGGCTGATCCAGAGTGATGCTACACAAGCCCTTGAACACTCTTCCACAGTGAATGGTCAAACAGTCTGTCAGTGATGTCTCTCCTGTCACATGGACCAGTAAAAATGGAAAAATCAGAATGGAATCGGGATGGAATCATAATTCAATATTTGAATAACAAAAAATGGACCTCATTAATTAAGTAGTATAAAAAAATAGCAAAGTAAATCTCATATGTTCCACATAAAAGTAATGACCGTCAGCCACCTTAACATGGTTTGACAAATGTTTCACAACTATTACGGGCTTTAATTATAAACGAGTGCATAATAACACCATTAATTGTATAGTTTAAATTTGTTTGCAAACTTTGTTTTGTAAGGAAGGAATATTTTAATATACATACTTTATAACCCCCCCCCCACACACACACACACACACACTAATGAAACCATATAAATTGTCTTGTTTTTAGATCTTTTTAAGATTTTTACTTTGCCAGTAGTTCATTGCCAAAATAATAACAGCATTGTATAATAGCCTCCATCCTTCTCAGGCTCACAGTGAAAGTAGCTCTATGGGATTTGTCTGGCTTCACTTTATAGGAGAAAGGCTGAACTGTTTCCCAAGTGAAAGCTTTCATCAGAGGTTCCTGCTGTGGCTCAGAGTGGGACACATCAAAAGCAGAGCGAGTAGTCGACTGGCTTAGACTGGTGCCGTTCCACAGCCAATTAGAGGCCTCAGAAACCTGGGCTCTACATGACGACCATTCTCCCAGATTCACCAGATCTAGCGCACAGGAAGAGTGGAAGAGAACCCCCACCAACCCCCCCATAACGCTCTCACACCACATTATATAAACATACCACTTGCTGACAGGAAACACATGGCTGAACTGCATAGTAGTGACGAATTCAGCTGATCAGTCTACTGGCTGTAGAAAAGCTACAAGAAACTTGCAGCTGATGGACAAAATGCTTTAGTGTTTATTTTCTATATCTATACACTAACTTGACCTTATTTCAGTACCTGCAAGAAAATACATGGCCATGAGCTCGGCCGTGGCGACTCCATTGATCCACCTCTCCTCTGTCGGCTTCTTTTTGGATAGCAACAAGCTGCTGTCCTTCAGTGTCCCACTCTTTGTAGAAGCTGAATTTGGGAAATTGACAAGTATTGATTTATTGACTGGTTTACAGCTGTTCACTGATAATGTTCAGAGGTTTAGGATTCACTAGGCTAAACCTTATGACAAGATACACTGAAACGTAACAACCTGCATTTTAAATACTTGCACATACAGATTGTTGTGGTGTCCTTGGGGCCTTTGGTACAGTGACCTAATGATCGCGTGAGCTTTGACGATGCCGTGTCCTTTTCTTGATCCTCGGTCATTATAGACTTGATGCGATTTGGATCTATAGTTTCAGGATTCTGCTTTCCTCCAAAACTAGGATATATAACAGGATTCTTTAGACTGCTTTTGTAAAAAGCAATCATTTATGATCTTAAACTGGTAGATTTTACAACAGGATTCCCAATTAGAGTATACAACACAATCACATACAGATCAACACTGGATTAAGCATTAAGTGCACAAGGATTTGTCCTGGTAACATGCACATTGGTCCAATAATCTGCATATTTATAAGCAGATTATTATGTGTTTATTGTGGTTGGTGTGGTACAGTGGTAACATCACTGGGCTCCCATGTGAGAGACCTGGGTTCGATTCCTGGTCTGGGCAGCCAGTCTGTGCTACACCAATAAGGGTCCTTCGGCAAGACTCCTAACACTATGTTGGCCTAATTGTAATACTAATAACCTTGTAAGTCGCTCTGGATAAGAGCGTCTGCCAAATGCCGTAAATGTTTAAATAATCAGTTTTGCCGTTTTTTGAGTCTTGGACTGTTAAAAAGGAAGTGCAGGGTTAAACCTTTGTTTGGAAAATGTTGCTTCTTGTGCCAGTGATCCATCAGTGTTCACAATTACAGATGACAGACGTTTCTCACTCACTCCACTCGCCTCCATGGTGGGAAGTTTAGAATCATCTGTAAAGTGTACAAAAGAGAATCATGGTCTGGAAATACATCCTAGTTATAAAATGCCACTATTAAAAATGATGCTGAACGTTTCTGCCTGCCTCACACTGGAATTTCGAGAGCCGTTTGTAGTCCGTTGGTTTGGCATCTTTTTGGCAATTTTGAAAAGATGTAGTAATTGGGTGCTTCTTCTCATAAAGAGTTTGCAATTTAAACACCATGCCCTTTATGCCACCTTAGGAAACATTTATTGCAACATTAGGCTAGCCATTCATCACTTCATCAAGCATGAAATTTGAATTAAAGAGCAACCAAAATGAATGAAGTTTGGAGCTGAAGTCATAAAAGTGCAAAATAATTACCTGCACTTTCTGGTTCACAGTCCAGGCTACCACCTGCCACCACACAATTCATACAACAGAGTCAATTTCTTGTGTAAGTAATTAAAAAATATGAGGATACAGGATACATACACTGACACTGAGTACACTTAAATATCACGCAGTATTCTCAATTATACTCTAGTGTATTATGCTTACAATTCACTACTAATGCATTTAACCTGCAGTTTCCAGTGCAATATGTTAGTATGTGAAGTGGTCCACTAATAACAGACTGACTCTACAGTTCATAACACATACACATACAGGAAATCCTGTTTAGAAAAACAGACAGGTTATATAATCGTACATGAAACTCTTTTGCAAACATTTGCACACCTCGTAGGTCTGCATCATCTACCCTCCTTCCCTGTGGCAATCTGAAGGCTTTTGGTCGGTCATATTTCGCTTTAGGAGACACTCTGTCCTTGGTGTCCCACAGCCTGAAAGTTACTTTATGAGAGGACATCTTTATGAGCAGCTCTCTGGTCACATTGAGTTTAACAGACTGAGACCAGCCCAGCCAAAAGTGGTCACCCTCCTGCCATACCTTCAGCACCTACACACAGAAACACAAAGTCAGACAAGGTATCATTGTGTTGTGTATGAAACAATAAAGATGCTGCCCAGGCTGTATCCAGGGGCATAAAGGTATCAAGTTATGTCTAAATCAACCGAATGCTGTCCTCTATTAAGCTTCTTAATTCATTGTTTATGGAATGGCTAATTTGTGCCCTGTTTCTCATACCATAATTCAGGAATAGTAACCATTAGGGCACATTGCCAGGTTACTTATATACATACACTGTGTCCCAAACCATTTTCTTACATCTGTGTTCAACAGAGGTGGTAAGTAAGCAAGTAAATGTACGTTACTGTACTTAAGTAGTTTTTTTTAGGTATTTCTATCAATTAATATTTTTACTTCTACTAACTACATTTCAAAAGAAATACCTGTACTAGTTTATTTTGGAGTGTTAGAGTGAAAATAATAGTTTATTATAAGTTTTTTTGTAAATTTACTTTAAAATATTGGTAGTCACTGGTAGTCAAATATAATAACTTATTTGTTCCCTAATTTGGTATCTCTAAAATACCTGTCTAACAAAGTTAAATTACAAGTTTATACTGTTTCACAATCCGTCCACAATCCTGTAATACACAAAATAAATCAGAGTTGAACCACTAAAGCTCAGAAGAGTTTCAGCTGGTTATTGAATGTCCTAGATTTAGTGATCAAATAAAAAAAAAAAAGTGTCAAAAAGACAACTCAACAAAAAAGGTTTTACTTTAACCTCAGACAAGGAATTGTATTATTTTTTAAAAAAAATTTAAATGCTGGAAGTATTTTATAATCATATCCTTTTTGGACTATTAACAATTATACTTTATAAATATCCATTAAAACTGTAATAATTAGGATAAATGTGTATTAGTTCCTAATAATACTATTATATATTATATATAAATTAATATTATAATAATAATAATAATAATTATGAACTAGTTTTACCTAGCCACATGTGGTGCCTTAATTTAGCATTATTTATGGTGTGCGTGTGCGTTTGCGTGTGCGTTTGCGTGTGTGTGTGTGTGTGTGTGTGTGTGTGTGTGTGTGTCCATCTTCAGCATCAGTAGAGAAAGCACGTGAATCATTTGGAAAGGTACAAAAAGCTGCTGCTTCTGCAAACAGAATACTTTTATTTTTTTACTTAAACTACATTTAGGAGCAGGTACTTCTTAGTTTTACTTAAGTAATTATTTTACAAGTTACTCGTACTTTTACTTAAGTAAGGGACTTCTGTACTTCTGCCACCTCAAAGTTTAAAGTGAATTTGCCCAATGGAAAAATGAAAGCAAATGTAGTTTATTACCTTTGTCTCGTTATCCATATACACCTTTGCCACCGAACCAAACATCACCAGGTCTACTTTGATTGGCTTATCATCGGGCAGCAGATTGTATTCTATGTGGAAATAGGCCTGTGCTTTGGGTGCCTCTACAATATATTTAGACTGGACTTTCCTGAGATGCCTCTCGTCCTCTGCAGCAATAACTGGATCATCTTCGTAACCTTGTAGCAAGAAAGCACAACTGACAACAAAATCACACTGTAAATGTATGTGATTATGCCTAACTTAGTATGTCTTATTGTAGGATCATTCAGGGATAGGAAGCATATATAACACTCAAAACACTAAATTTCAACCATGGAGCAGGCTTAATTTTGACTACTGTAAACATTGTCTGCAATGAAAATCAAAAGCTCCGTGCACCTCTCGGCACAGCCAGAACCATGCTGACCGTGCAGGTGACGGTGTAATTGGAGTCGGCTTTGCACTGTGAGTCAGTGTGGATAATATGTGAGCATGACCAAGTTGGCTCAGTTTCTTTGTTTTTGGAGTTGTGGACAATACGGTCATCATCTGTTTCTCGTTCGTCAGAAGATTGGCCGTCATCATCACTGTCGCTTCTCATCAGGTCCAGTGAGATGTTGGAGGCACCAGGGTCCATCTTGTCTCTAGAATGTTTTCCCTATTTTAGTAAAACACAAAAATAGTTCATATTGGATTTAACTGCAACAAAGTATGTACTCAATAACATATTGCTCATTTGCTCAATGTTTATTTGCACATCTGTACAGATGTTCAATTTCTGTAAATTTCCATATCATCTTTCTGTATAAAATAGTTTGTGTGTATGTTTAGACTACATATGGATACAAAATGTTTCATACATGTTTCACACTGTGGTACAGTGATAACACCGTTGGCTCCCATGTGAGAGACCTGGGTTTGATTCTGGGTATGGGCAGCCAGTCTGTGCTACACCAATAAGGGTCCTTGGGCAAGACTCCTAGCACTATAGTGGCCTACCTGTAATACCAGTAACCTTGTAAGTCGCTCTGGATAAGAGTGTCTGCCAAATGCCATAAATGTAAATGAAAATCAATAAGCACAGATATTTACATCCCACTGAATTCCTTCAACTCTTTATTACTCTTAATACTTTTTTTATTCATTATTATATTCTTATTCTTATTCTCCTTCTTATTATTATTATTATTATTATTATTATTATTATTATTATTATAACCCCCCAACTGTTGCCCACCACTTTGGGCACGTGTGTTCACTACCCTCTAATACAGAGGTCACTAATAGGCGGATCGCTGTCCAGGTCTGGACCCAGATTATGTTCTTTCCAGACCAAGGCTTATAAAAAGTTAAATATTGAGTATTATTAATTTTAACAAAGTGTTTCTATTTTAGTTGGCATCACTTTTCTAGCATCTTCTAACTTCTTCTAGTTATTTTTATTATTTTATATGTAAATTTCTCTTAGTGTAACCTTCTGTGTGCTCGTTATATGTTAAGTGAGACTGCATGTATGTGTAACATACTTGGCGAATTAAAGAGATTCTGATTCTGATATTTTGCCAAGCTAAAAACATATATAGTTGCATGTGTACAAAGTTCTCACAAATGTTAATCGCAAATAAACCAAATTTCATGTCTGTTTATAATTTAATTAAAAAGGGTAAACTGTCATATTTTAGAGTGACATATTTCATATTTTTACTTTTGATCAGTCTTGCATATCTGATCATGAAAGGGCTCATGCTGGGTTATATTCCTAATATCAAGCACTTCAGAACCAGAGATGTCAGATCTTACCTGGGCTTAGGAGAAAGAGAAATCCTCTTTCACATGAGAGACACAGATTTAAAGGTGTCTGAAGTCCAGCATGAAGTTTCCACAGTCTTGCGGTGGTTGCCATGTCACCTTTTGATGTTCGTCTGTTGTGTTTGATCAAGTTCAAAGTCAATGCAGCAAATCTCTCTACCAGGAGATCTTAGAGCTGCCGACAACCTGCATGGAGCTGCTGATTTCCTTTTCCAGCAGGACTCATCACCTGCCCACAGTGACTAAACTACTAGCAAATGATTTTTCTGGTTTTTCGAACATTTCTGATACACCTGTGCTTGATTGGCCAGCTGACTCTCTCTGGACCTGAACCCTATAAAGAATCTATGGCCTATTATTAACAGCCATCCAGACAAACTAAAGTCCACTATCAAAACAGCCTGGGCTGCAATAACACCTCAGCAGCTCTTAATGTGTAATGTGTCAATATTTTGCTTCATCTTATTGGAAAATAGTGTAGGTTTAGCTGACCAATCGCATGTGTTGTCAGTATCACACGTGATGCTTCTCAGCCAATCAGATGTGTGTATTATGATGCGCGCGGTAGACCGAGTCACACAAACACACGGGAGACTGGAGTCGAGAAACAGCGGTGTGAATGAAGTGTGTCAAGTTCATTCACATATCGGTGCTTTAAACAGAGGAAGAGTGAAAACTGAGCTTTTAACCAAGAATGTTTATTCTTCACACGGACAGTTTAAAACCAACATGTCTCGAGTTTTGAGATCCACTCAAATCTGATCTCAGAAAATAATCATACCCACTCAAGTCTGATCTCAGGACCCAGAAAAATAATCATACCCACTCAAAACTGATCTCAGAAAATAATCATACCCACTCAAGTCTGATCTCAGAAAATAATCATACCCACTCAAGTCTGATCTCAG
>JAOVVF010000001.1:20656076-20675235 GCA_028565595.1 Duopalatinus emarginatus
TCTGATCTCAGGACCCAGAAAAATAATCATACCCACTCAAAACTGATCTCAGAAAATAATCGTACGCACTCAATTCTGATCTCAGGACCCAGAAAAATAATCATACCCACTCAAAACTGATCTCAGAACCCAGAAAAATAATCATACCCACTCAAATCTGATCTCAGGACCCAGAAAAATAATCATACCCACTCAAATCTGATCTTAGAAAATAATCATACCCACTCATTTTTGATCTCAGGACCCAGAAAAATAATCATACCCACTCAAATCTGATCTTAGAAAATAATCATACCCACTCATTTCTGATCTCAGGACCCAGAAAAATAATCATACCCACTCAAATCTGATCTCAGAAAATAATCATACCCACTCAAGTCTGATCTCAGGACCAAGAAAATAATCATACCCACTCAAGTCTGATCTCAGGATCTAGTGTGCGTTTTACTGCTCAGATGGGTTAATCCAGAGATCAAATTCCTCTGTGTGCAACCACAGTGTTTACAGTGGTCACTTCACATCATATGTAATAAATATAAAAATATATGACAGTTTACCTTTTTGAATTTAATTATGAATAGACATGAACATTTTCTTGATATCTTATTTTTTTAAGATGCACAACTATATGTAGGAAAATATTTCCACACAGCACAATAACATCAGTAAGAACATTAAACTACAACAGGCAGCATTATACAACCACACACACCTCAGCTGACTCTGACCAGTTTTGATTTATATTTAATCACATGTACTTGTCCTGTACTTTCACAGACGATCTTCTAGCCAGAGCTTCAGATACTGGTCTGTGTGTTTACGTCCCTGTGAGGCCACATAGGACCATGTCCAGACCAGATGGTCCAGATGTCTGAATCATCTGTCTGACAGAGTCCCATGTTTACATATGAATATAATGTACACGATCAGTTATAATAGACTCAAAGCTAAAACCTACACTAATGCTAAAATATTAAATATATATATATATATAAACAACTTCTGAATGGAGTTGGTTAAATACTTACCAGTAATAAAGATGTTTTAAAAAACTTTCTAAACTTTCACACTGTTGTGTTCAACACAAGAACCACACCGTCGCTTAGTTACTGAGAAAGCGTTCTGTCGCCCCGGTAACCGGGTTCGCGTGCGCGCGCGAGTACAGGAACTGTCACTCGGGAAACCATGCTGCAGAGGCCCTTAATATTTTAGTTTTATTTCTATTTTATGTCTATAATCTGCTTTATAAAGTTTTAGTTAATCGCTATCAGTGCGTTTATGACAAAAAGAACAAAGATTCATAAAAAAAAACGCAGCACAGATTTAGTTTAGAATTAACTGTATTTCTGTATGTGGTTACTGTGCACCTGATACAGTGGACCAGAACCCTAACATACTACAGTGTGACAACACAACACTGCCTGCTTCTAATCAACCTACAGGTTACATTCATATCTACTTATTATGTAGACTAGTATTACTAGATTATTAATAATCTACTTAAGTAGACTAGTATTACTAGATTATTAATAATCTACATATAAGGTAGACTGGTATAGATAAGTATTACTAGATTATTAAGAATATATTTATTACGTAGACTATTATTACTAGCTAGATTTTTAAGAATCTACATAAATAGACTGGTATTATTAGATTATTAATAATCTACATAAATAGACTAGTATTATTAGATTATTAATAATCTATTTAAATAGACTAGTATAATTAGATTATTAATAACCTTCTTAAGTAGACTAGTATAATTAGATTATTGATAATCTACTTAAGTAGACTAGTATTATTAGATTATTAATAATCAACTTAAGTAGACTAGTATAATTAGATTATTAATAATCTACTTAAGTAGACTAGTATAATTCGATTATTAAAAATCTACTTAAGTACACTAGTATAATTTGATTATTAATAATCTACTTAAGTAGACTAGTATTATTAGATTATTAAAAATCTACTTAAGTAGACTAGTATTATTAGATTATTAAAAATCTACTTAAGTAGACTAGTATAATTAGATTATTAAAAATCTACTTCAGTAGACTAGTATAATTCGATTATTAAAAATCTACTTAAGTAGACTAGTATAATTCGATTATTAAAAATCTACTTAAGTAGACTAGTATTATTAGATTATTAATAATCAACTTAAGTAGACTAGTATTATTAGATTATTAATAATCTACTTAAGTAGACTAGTATTATTCGATTATTAAACATCTACTTAAGTAGACTAGTATTATTAGATTATTAATAATCTACTTAAGTAGACTAGTATAATTCGATTATTAAAAATTGACTTAAGTAGACTAGTATAATTCGATTATTAAAAATTGACTTAAGTAGACTAGTATTATTAGATTATTAATAATCAACTTAAGTAGACTAGTATTATTAGATTATTAATAATCTACTTAAGTAGACTAGTATTATTCGATTATTAAACATCTACTTAAGTAGACTAGTATTATTAGATTATTAATAATCTACTTAAGTAGACTAGTATAATTCGATTATTAAAAATTGACTTAAGTAGACTAGTATAATTCGATTATTAAAAATCGACTTAAGCAGACTAGTGTTATTAGATTATTAATAATCTACTAAAGTAGACTAGTATTATTCAGTTGTTAATAATCTACTATTAAGTTAATCATTATTACTTATTAAGATCTACTTAGTTCCTACAGCAGCCTGAACCTGTGGGTCGATCAGGCAAACCCTGTCTAAATTTCACACATTTCCAGTTCAGTGTCATTTGAAAATCTTATTCAGATGAACAAAGTATGATGTGATAGAGAAAGTCTTCGCGATGAGCTCAGGTTAACCCGTGGTGGTGGTGGTGGTGGTGGTGGGGATGAGGAGCTGTTGAGGTACCAGCAAATGGTTAACTGCTATTCAAAAGTTTTTTTCGTCTGTGTTGGGTGGGCTGTACGCTACATTCCGCAGCAGTGCACCACACACACACACACACACACACACACACACACACACACACACACACACACACACACACACACACACAGTGTGAGTCTTTAGCGCTCTGAGAGAAGAAGAGGATGATGTTGGTCTGAGAAGCTCGGTGGTATATTTAGTTGAATCTGTTGCCTCTATTAAGACTTGAACACTTTATAAATGGATTTCTTATAAAGGAAACACACAGAATGGAAACATCAGACTCATGTGATCCGTACAGCCGCCCGGCACGGAGGACACAATGGATAGTCAGCACCCTGGCTTATCATTATGGACTGGACCGCGGTGTGGAGAACGAGATCATAGTCCTGGCCACTGGTCTGGATCAGTACCTGCAGGAGATCTTTCACCACCTGGACTGCCAGGGCGATGGCAAAATCCCCGCCGAGGACTTCCAGATCCTGTGTGAGATCCTGGGGCTAAATAAGGAGACCGAGGCGGAGGAGTGCGCGGGGATTTTGGACAGTTTGCCGAGCGAGTTTACTTTCCGCCAGTTTCACGCCAAACTCTGCGGCTACTTCAGCACCAAGGCTGGATGCCACTACGAGGACGGCCGGCTGCTGGTGGGCAGAGACAGCGAGCACATCGAGACGCAAATCCGCCTCCGGAGCCCGCTGAGGCGCAGGGAAAAGCTGCTTAGCCCGGGCACCGGGAGGCGCACCAGTGACTCCACGTCTGCATCAGATCAACACACTTTAGGATGCAGGCAAGGTTCATGCACACGAGAGTGTTATGAGGACATTGTGGCTTTGGAGGAAGCGGAGGACAGAATCGCCAAGCTGGAGGAGGAAAACGCAAGTCTTCGGGAGTTGGTGGAGGACATGCGGGCGGCCCTTCAGAGCAGTGATGCTCGCTCTTTGGCCTTACAAGTGAGTGACAGCTGTGTTTCATTCATTCATTTATGCATTCATTCATACATTTCTTTGTTAATTTATCTACTTGTTTTGTGACATATACGTTATGATCAGACATTCCCTGTGCCTGATGCAGAGATCAGACATTCGCTGTGACTGATGCAGAGATCAGACATTCACTGTGCCTGATGCAGAGATCAGACATTCACTGTGCCTGATGCAGAGATCAGACATTCGCTGTGCCTGGTGCAGAGATCAGACATTCACTGTGTCTGTTGCAGAGATCAGACATTCACTGTGCCTGATGCAGAGATCAGACATTCGCTGTGCCTGATGCAGAGATCAGACATTCACTGTGCCTGATGCAGAGATCAAACATTAATTGTGACTGATGCAGAGATCAGATATTCACTGTGCCGGATGCAGAGATCAGACATTTGCTGTGAATGATGCAGAGATCAGACAATCGCTGTGCCTGATGCAGGGATCAGATATTCGCTGTGCCTGATGCAGAGATCAGACATTCACTGTGACTGATGCAGAGATCAGACATTCCCTGTGCCTGATGCAGAGATCAGACATTCACTGTGACTGATGCAGAGATCAGACATTCGCTGTGCCTGATGCAAAGATCAGACATTCGCTGTGCCTGATGCAGTGATCAGACATTCACTGTGCCTGATGCAGAGATCAGACAATCGCTGTGCCTGATGCAGAGATCAAACATTCGCTGTGCCTGATGCAGAGATCAGACATTCGCTGTGCCTGATGCAGAGATCAAACATTCATTGTGACTGATGCAGAGATCAGATATTCACTGTGCCGGATGCAGAGATCAGACATTTGCCGTGAATGATGCAGAGATCAGACAATCGCTGTGCCTGATGCAGGAATCAGATATTCGCTGTGCCTGATGCAGAGATCAGACATTCACTGTGCCTGATGCAGAGATCAGACATTCGCTGTGCCTGATGCAGAGATCAGACATTCACTGTGACTGATGCAGAGATCAGACATTCCCTGTGCCTGATGCAGAGATCAGACATTCACTGTGACTGATGCAGAGATCAGACATTCGCTGTGCCTGATGCAAAGATCAGACATTCGCTGTGCCTGATGCAGAGATCAGACATTTGCTGTGCCTGATGCAGAGATCAGACATTCGCTTGCACAGCTTTGCATTTTGTGATCTTATGAAATGCGCCACTTTGTATAAACATAAGTGTGATGAAGTGATGCCTGATAGACGACTGTGAGACAGAGTGTTATTGGTGTGGATCTCAATTAAAGACATACCATACTGGTACAAGTTCCTACAGCAGCCTGAACTCCTGGATCGAGATGGCAAACCCTGGATGGACAGATTAAAATATTTTGCAGTTACTTCACTAAGATATTTAAAGTACCACTCTGACTCACACTACACAGATCTGGAATTAGACATAAGACACAAATTGCATCTGAGAAACTTGCAGATAGAGAGCATATTTACAGAGAGAATGTATTTTTCATAAAAATGTTAAAACTGTTATTCAAAAAAGATTTTACTGAATTGAATTGTGCATGCCTACCTCTGTAAAGAGACTGTACATGGAAAATAAAATTTAAAACAAATTTTATAGACATCGAGTGTCTCAGTTAATGCCAGTTTATGGCGATCTTGTGATTTAATGGACCGTGAACTTTATCTAATGTCACCAGTACACCTGTTTATTATGAACTGAGAAACTCAACCTGATCATGATTTAAATATACTGAAGTGTGCAGTCATAGTGTGGACTGATACGACTGTATTTCATATGATATTGATGTTTTTTCTGCACATTTTAGGTTGGACTGTGGAAGAGCCATGTGAAACACAGGCCAGACAGTGGCTGCTTTGTTGCGCATCATAAACGCTTGGCTCAGAAATCCACCACTCAGGGCAGTATCAAAAGACTTCAGGAATTTTTGACAGAGACAGAACTGGCCCGGAACTCTGAGCAGGTTGAGGATGTCCTGCTTTTGAACAAGAAACTGGAGCAGGAGCTGTGTGTTTCTAGGGACGCTGTGCTGTTTCTAGAGGACTGCAACAGGACCCTGAAGAAGGAACAGGTGGAGATGAGGAAGAAGGTGGAAGAAGCCAGGGAGGCCCTGCTCAGTGGATTGGGCAAAGTGAAAGAGCTGGAAGCCAAAGCCAGCCATGTGCCTGTCCTGCAAAGACACATACAGCAGCTAGAGATGGAACTTCTGTATTACAGGTAAGACAAACGGAGACAGAACTTCCTATTATGGGTTAGTCATCTCCATAATCTAGCAGTGATAGTGATGGTTTTCTCCAGAGTTGGCCTGGATTGGCTGCAGGCTGTGAATTGCTGCATGTTATTGCATAATTCTGTTTCGTCTAATCTAATGTAGTGCTTAAAATGCTTTCCAGAGAATCCAGTTGCTTAGATCGTGAACAAGTGTGGCAGCCTACATGCTATTTAAGCCGCCTTGATGTGGCTTACTGTCTTGAATGCAGACCTTGTTTTGTTTGGGTTCATTAAGCAGACAACGTGTGTGGCAAGTGGGCTGCCGTTTTGGTTTATTGAAACTGTGCACAGCTTTGGTCGGGTACTGCTTGCTTCAGCGGAATTTAGGTTTTATACCTAGCCTGTCATTGAACTTTCCTAAGGCTCAGCCATTTAATTATTGTTTACAGTCTGCTCAGCTGTTCACTTGCTCTTTTGGTTGCATCAGCATTTGCACAGATGATATTTGGGTTGTTTTTCACAGAGACAATTCATCATGACTTATCCGATTCATCCAAAAAAAATAATAATCCTAGAAATATTATCTAGTAACCTGCTTTAAATTATAAAGGAGTTCTAAATCAAATGTTAACTTAATGGATACCTACCATAACATCTCAGAGGAGATAATTCTTAATGTGGAATTGATCATAAACATTCTCATTCATTCTTCCCAGCCATGCTCTAGCAACGCTTAGAGACCAGTCGCTTTTCACACTCTTAAACCACATAATTCATTCCAAATTACAATGGGGCGATCCATTCAGAGTGAGTTCCATTCACTTTAGGGACGGCACATTAAGAAAGGGAAAAGGCCTGACCTGAACAGACTGAAAGTCCTAATCAATCTTCAACAGCACTGTTGTTATCTGTTCTCTCTTTGAATAATACATGAACGGCCACAGTCAGAATCCTAGCAACTATTTCCCCCTGAACCCTCATGTACTTCGGGTCCTCTGCCTTCACCAGGCTATGTAGTTAAGGCCCAACTCTGCCATGTTATCTCATTTCAGCATTTGATATTTTTCCCTTTAGAGATGGAATTAAACAGCATTTGTAAGGGTGTATCATCTGAGCTGAAAACCACAGAGCGGAATTTATGTTTGCAGTTTTGACAGCATAGACATCTATTATGAAGGTCATATATAGCATATAGCATGTCTGTGAATCTGATTCTGAAATTCACTTAAACAGCTACAGCCATACTACACCGGCAGAAGAAAAAGAGAAAGAAAAATGCTAATGTAGCATTTAAATTGCCATTCACTTTATCTGTCCTAGGAAACTGTTTTTTTCCGAGTTAAAGAAAAAGAAAGTAAAAAACTAACCTTTTAACGTATGACGCTAATATCTAGCTAACATATGACGAGTTAAATGTCAGAATAAGTACTGCTCTGAAATATTCTTAGAAATCTTTCTTAGCCATGCGTGAAATCCATCATATTTTATAAATGAGTTTGTGCTACCTTGTAAAAAATTATTCATTATAGCAGTCATAATGGCACATCTATGAAACACACACACACACACACACACAAATATATATATATATATATGTGTGTGTGTGTGTGTGTGTGTGTGTGTGTGTGTGTGTGTGTGTGTGTGTTTGTTTTGTGGGTCTATACCAAGTCTCATGAGTGTACGCAGTGAGCACGCAGCTGTTTAAAGACAGTTCACCACAGGGTTGCTTTTGACGCAGATGTCTGCTGGAGCTGACGACACTGGTCATGCACCATGGGTCAGTAAATGACCAACTTTTCCTTCAAATCTTTCTTTTCTTTTTGTCCTGATTCATACATATTACTTAACAAAGTCGGGCCTTAATTCACTTGTCTAAAGTGGTTAGTTGAATTACCACACCTGCCTCAGATGGTCTGTCACTTTGTAGTCATATAATACAAAAAAATCCCTGTTCTGCTAATTATGACCATTTCTCAAGAAGTCATTGCGGTTTAAATCAGTCTTTTGATGAGGGTTTTGAGGGACTATAATATGCGTAACCTGACTCATGCCTTGCTCCAACATTATTCTAATGAGAGTGAATGTTTCTGGAAATGAGAACTAAAAATACTACTGAGTATCAGTGGTTCTGTGCTTTTTTTCACCTCCCGAACTTACTTATTTACTTATAATTAATTACTTACTTATTCACTACACCTATCTCAAGTTAAAAATCCTAACCCAGATTCAGATCTACAATGATGCAGGAGATCTGCAACAGACTGTGTCTGGATGTAAGCTCTCTATGAGAAGTCTGCTGGCTGTGATGAAGAGTGGAAGTGACAGAGGGAGGCTTAGTTGTGGGGCGGGCCCTTTGGAAGAGAACTCTGAGAAAGTAACGGCTCTGCTGACTTCATTTCCATGAAAAACAGAGGACCAAGCCATGTGTATCTTAAAGGGCTGGAGGCGTTTTCGCTTCCCAATAAATGCCGAGGAGGAATAGACCTGCGGGGACAATGAGGTCTGGAGGTTGGGGGAGGAGAAACAAAGGGATGTGGGGGCTCCATCTGGAGAAGGATGCAAATAGTCAGCTGTTTGTTCGCTGTCTCTGTATCCTCAGAGAAGACATAAGTGGAGCTTAGTACTAAAAAAAAAAAAAACAGGACCTTCCATTATAATGTGTATTATACATTGGTGAAAACATGCATGTCTGACATTTGGGCCTTACTGCTAATATTAAACTTAATAAACACTTGTGGTGCTGGGAACTGTAATTTCTGGTGCTCTGCAGTAGCCATTTGTAAAACATTACCTTCTAACTGTATTTCTGCAGCCTATAATGACAGACCTACAAAGGGCAAGCTAATTGTTCTTCCCTGTGTTATGTCTGAAGCAGGTAGAGATTTGAAACACAGTGAGACCTCACAGACATAAGCAGTTATAGTGTCATGCGTACACTAGGGCGCAAACCAGTCGTTTGGTGCAGACAAATATACAGCTATGTAAAAAGCGCTGGGACTCCAGACTACAAAGTTCATAAGCATTGTTAATCTTTCTCATGTTCAATGCTTACAGATGACAAAAGTGTTTTTGTCCTAACAAAGCATCAACATTTAGACTTTTATATTTAATAGCGTAACGTTTACCAGACCTCAGGTCAGGATTTCAGTCCAATCTGTTCTCTGTACATTTGTCCACCAGTTTGTTTACTATCTGTCCTAATAACATGAAATAGATACAGTTACAATCTGTCTTGGATTTAATGAGTTGATTTTAGGTGACTTTCATCATGACATCATTCAGACGTTTTAATTTAGCAGGTAAAAGCTATAGAAGAATTACGACTACGCATTCCTCAAATGCTTCACCTAGACTTTACAAGCCTCCGAATCTGAAGGTGCCATCAGGTTTAGGAGTAGTAGTAGTAGTAGCCTTTATTGTCACTTGTGACTACAAGTACCAGCGAAATTAGCCGTCAATCTGTCCGTTTGCTATAAAGGTTTAATTTAGTATAAACGTTCTTGTCCTAGTTTCTGACAGCAAACCATACTTTGACTACGATGACATAATTAGCCCTTCAGCACTACAGATATTCATAGGTTTTAAAAAAAAAGTTTTAACATTATGTCGAAAAACTATTCAGTTTTGTTTAAAGCAGTTCGTCAGGTGATTGATATCAGTCCAATAGTCTTTTCCTCTGAAATTAGGTTGTTCTTGGCCACTTTTAATGAAGATAACGACAAGAGTGGGACTGCAGACTTGCACATTAGAGCCAAAAGAATAAATGGTCATAAATGTTGATGTATAAATCTTCTCCTTTTGGTATAACTCTGGTTGCTATACAAAAACATCCTGTGTCTATATGTAAGATCAGTGTCATGGCAGACAACATCAGATATGATCTTTGATTAATTTGGATTTCGAAATATGTCAAAATATGTCAAATTTGTCAATCCAATAAGATACAAGTAAATGTTTCCTGGGAGGCATTTATACCAATACCTATGATCATACCTGATTCTTATTTTGTCCTGAAATACATAATGTATAACTGTATTATAAATCAAAAACCCACGCAAAATGCTCCTCTGTAGAGACAGAGAGTGTGAGAGAAGACAAAAAAAAGAGAAAATGAGCTGCTATAATGCTGCTTTGTTTTCCTAAAAACAGGAAATGCCCAGCTCCATCACTTCTCAACCCCAAGCAGCCTTCAGCTTTGTTCATGCAGGTCTGACCTGAGAGCAGTTGCAGTGAGTTTAGCTGTCTGATATTTAATACTGCTGTCAGTACCTGAAAATGGAAACATGATGGCAGTAACCAGTGACCCAGGACCAAGCAATGATATGATGAGTAGCCTAAGCCTGAGACACAAAAGAGTCGCTTCTTGCCACTCGAAGCATTATTCACATTCTCCTCTTTCTCTCCTGCATCTGTTTCTGTTTTGTTGCTTGCTCTTTGCTTTTTCCTGTAAGAAACAAATCCGCCTGTGAAGAAAACAACCCCAAAGGGCAAGGAAAAGAAGTAATGAAAATCATCTTGCCTTTTTGAAAGGCTTTGTAAAGCATGCATGCTAAACTCTCTACTAAACGGCCAGCATGTTATATATGCTCGCTTTTCTCATGTAAGTCTTATTGTAAAAAAAAAAAAAAAAAAAAAATCATCTCTGTTTCTACTAAACACTGGTTATAGAGCTTCTGCTCTGTCCCAGATATAACTCAAGTATGTCCATGTAACAGCCAGTCAGTTCTCTGGTTTGCGGTACTAATCTGTGTTTGGTGTAATGAGCTTTTGGCATTTGTTTCAGATAACAGCGGAGCTTTGGCAGACCCTTTAGACTGAACCAGAAACAATAAGTGCATTTAAGGGACAAGTCATTAGCATCTTGACCCTGAGTTGCAATGTGCAAGGTCATGTTAATATTTGACCTTCTGTTACACTCACTGGTCTGTTAAAGTCAACATTTTCTCCATTATTTTATACTGTGTAAGTGTTCAAATACACTCTGTATTTATTACATTGTTCGTTATGAGTCTATATCAACCATGATAAAAAAAAATTCTTCATTTAGCATCGCATGAGTATGTTCTAACAGGTGAATGAATAGTGAAAAGCCTCTCAAATACAACCCCAAAGCATTGGGATGCTGTACAAAATGTAAAATAAATTCAACAATTGAACAAACTTCAACCCTATATTTAATCAGGAAAAATATTTTGTTGTTTTTTGTTTTATAATGGGCCAAATGTATTCAGTGGGTGTCAGGTTTACGACCCAGACTCTTTTACTACAGAGCACTGCTCTTATAATACATGCATGCAGAATGTCTCATTGCATTGTTTTGCTGAAATAAGCAGGGCCTTCCCTGAAAAAAATCTGGACATTGTTTTGTTGCTCCAAAACCTGTACATATCATATAGCCTAAACAGATGTGCAAGTCACCCATGCTATATGCACTAAATACGTATGGGGACAGCCGTGGTCTAGTGACCGGAAGGTCCTGGGTTCAATCCCTGCACAGAGCAAGACACGACTGAAGTGCCCTTGAGCAACGCACCTGACTCACTGCCTCCTAGTGTCTGTTGTTGCGTGTGTGTGTGTTCCATGGGTTAAATTCAGAGGTCACATAGTAGGCACAGTAGGCAAATAGTTCATGTTCACTTTAATGCACCGCTATACTATCACAGATGCTGGATTTTTAACTGTGCCCTCATAACAAGCCAGATGGTCCCTCCACTCTTTATTGCAGACAACACGGCATGTATAATTTCTAAAAAGAATTTGTTTGACTTTCTCTTTTACACACTCACATGCGATCAGTTAAACTCCAATTAGTCACACTGAATGTTGACAATTCCTTTCTACAATCAGACCATAATTATCGTACTACTGTCATTGGTTCCTTATAGCAGCCTGTTAGATGTTATATAGGTTTCAGCACTTGGTACACAGATTCGTAAAGCAAGAGCAGCAAGCAGATTTTTTTAGGATGGTTATTTGGTCATTTTATTTTTAGTGTAGATATTTAATAATACCACACATTTGCATGTTTGTTTGTTCAGGGCTATTAATAGTAAATGATTCTATCTTACCTGCATCCACATTTTATCACTACATCCAAGCAACTCTTTTTTTTTTTTAAATTAATTTCTCAGCATTTTACTGATTTAACAAATCTGGTCATTTACCTACTGTGACTATAACAAGGATCAATGCATGAAACTGGGTGTGTATTATAGGGAAAACACTAAACTCTGCAAGGATATGTTCTTCTCTGACCTGTGCTCGACATTCCTACCCTAAAGCAACACCACTCTCGAATGTGTCCTGCTCTATCCGCGACTAGTCCCCCAGTTCCTGACCTTCACCTCTGTTCTCTAGCTTACAGAGAACTGGGTTGAAACCTTTTGCATGCTGAAGACTCCCCTTTGGCAGCAGGATGCAGGATGTGTGCATCTTTTTTCACTCTCCAGGATTCAGTCTGCTGAAAGTGTATTTCTTCAGTTTTTTCCCTCTTTTTTCTTCTCTGGCAAAAAGGCAGTCATCTGGAAACACTTAATCTCTGATTCATGAAGGCCCCCTATCAGATTTCCTCCTACACAAATGACCAAAGGGGGACTGAAACCATGGCTAGAAATAAAAGAAAATCCATTGCACTTTATATTACAGCTGTTTTCTACCTGAACATAAGTTTAAAATGCCTATAACTCTACAGCAAAAGAATTTTCTACCTGAACTTTAATCAGCTTTAACAAGCTGTTCAGTAGAGGAACATATTAATAATATATATTTTTTTATTGTGGTGGTTGTTAAGATATGTAATAGGCTTTAATGTGCTTTGTGTTTATAATGCTTTATAAGATTATAAGATTATTGCTGTGTTCCACTCAGGCTGTGAAGCTTAGTAGTGCTCTGAGCTCAAAACATGCTGTGGCCAACTCTAGGCCTGGCTTCAATTACACACAGCCAGCCCTGCTTGTGCTGCATTATCACAAGAGCCAATGAAATTATTATGGTGCTTACGGACAAGAATTATGGCAGACTAGCTCATGTTACTTGGCCTCTCTTTTATGTTTTATATAGGACTGAAACAATACTTGATATACAGTATATTTTTTAATCCAAGTCCTATTTCTTACTTGGAGAAATTTGGAGGATGAGCAAAACGGCCACCAGTAGTGTTATTAATTTAATGCATTTACATGTACAAGAGTGTAAGACTACAGTTTGCTGTACTTCTGTGGGGACACTAATAACTAGATTGTCTATTATTTTGCAGGACCGAGGTCCCCAAATTGCCTGTGTTAAGCGGTACAGATGAGGTGCAGTACAGGGGACACACGCACCAGAGCGGCCGATGTTGTCTGGATACACAACGAGACCGTGGCTCTCCAACGGGCCATGCAGAGACCAATCACGACAACAGTCAGTTGTGTGTTTTCAGCATATTTTTGGTATGATGTGAAATGAGCATTTATAGGAAAAGTCCACCCTAAATGATTTGCATACCAATGTTTATAATCAATATGAAAATCAGTTGTGAGTGTACTTTTTATTCTTTCTTTGGCACATTAGTCTGAATTCTGACATTGCCCACAATCCCAATCAACTACTTGTCTCGCAGATCGCTAGCTAGCCAAGCTAAGTCTCAGCTGTGACTCAATGGAATTGCATTGTATTCTGGAACTTTGAGTCCAGTCCTTGCTGTATCCACTACCATATCCAATATGACATAAAAATGGTGACTGTTATCTGGTCGTTATCGCTAATATTTCAGATTGCTGAAAAATCTTCTGCTATTATTTCCTGTTGTAAACTGGCATGGGAGAGAAACTAATTATTAGAAGGTCCACCAAACGGTCACCAAGCAGTGAAAAGTAGTGGGCTACATGTTTTGGCATCGCAGTTAACCCAAACCATGGCATGAGAACACACTCCGCACCAGTATGGAACCATCACCAGCCTGTACGGTGCCTTGCCGGCACTGGAACATGCCGCACATTGCCAGTCCTCTCAGATCCGGTTAGTAACCGCACAGGTGAGCCATTGTCATGGTGTTAACTGAGGCACTCTAGTGTTTCTTTTCCTCTCATATCATATAGAAGCTATCATGTATAGTACAAACATGATACTGCTACTGCTATGAGCATCCTGGCCAGTGTTCAACCTCACTCACAAGGAAACACCTCACAACATATACATGTGTGAGCATTCACAAGCTGTCTTTTGCAGCAACACCACTTTATTGTAATGCCTGTAACAGTGTTCTTCTGTGTTACAGAAATAGCCAATTTAATAAAAAAAAAATACTGCACCAGGCTCACAAAAGGTCATAACAAATATCACAAACATATAAACTGTTTCAGGGTGGACTTATCCTTTAAATGTCTGTTCTCACGATACACGATACTGATCATGCTACATTTGATTATAGTGATTATAGTATACCATCAGAAAACAACGTTATTACAATTTGCCAGTGGGTTGACTCAATCGCGGCACACTAGCCTGAGGAAGGGATTAGAGCAAAAGGGCCAGCTGTGAGTATAGAGGGTGCTTGGGGGCACAAAATAAGATATAATAATGATTGGTACTTTTGTGTGCCAACCTAATTGTTTTGGGAGAGCTGGGTTCGAAACACAGGTCACCCATATGCATATATGGGTATGCATATGCATATCTATTTAATATGTGTGTTGCAATGGTAACCATCACGTTTTGCTATCGGGACAGATGGCCTTGCCTCAACATGTCAAGTCTATCTCATCACATGCAGTTCTACACTGTAAGCAAGACTGACATCAACGAGGTCCGTCGTTACCAGTGTCCTTGTATCCTTACATGGTGCAAGAGAGCACAGAAACCTAAGAGTTTAACAGGGAGCCCTGACTGAATCTCTGCTTAAACAGAGTCTCAACCAGGTGTTCTCTGTCAAACCTAATTTCCCCCAGGCCCCTTGGGAGTTGTAGTCCGGCATTGACGCTGAGGACTATAACTCTGGCGACACCCAGAGGCGACCTGCCAATAAGGTTGGCTTCCTCTGGGGCGGCCCCTAACAAATGTATTTGAACTCTACATCATGAATCCAACAAATTTATTTGTCAAAAGACTAGAAACTTAGCTAAAGGCAATAACAGAATTACTATTTAATTTATGTATAAATAAAATATGTACATAGGACATACCATGTCATTGATCACTAGTGACGCTTCAGAAACCAGAAACTAGTATCATAACATACAGTATGTGTAATAAAAACAGTTTTCATGAAATACGGATTCAAACAGGTATTATGGCAGCAATGACAATTACTAATTGAAACGCCAGGCATAATATCTATAAATATATATAACAAAAACTGTTATAGAGAATCATGACTGGTCAGGAGGTATTGATTGTGTCATAATAACACAACAGGCCATGATGTTGTAGGAAAAACACTTCAGTCGTGTCTTGCTCCGAAATATATGTGTTGTTATTTAAAAATTGTGAAAATGTCAGTTAAAATATGTTTGTTTATGGACAGAGTTTTAGAACTTTTTACGAGAATCCATTATAAACATGTAACATGATCTTTTCATTAACTTACAAAAATGAAAAAAAAAAAATAAAGGACAACTGTTTAATAAAATGGTAATTGTTAACAACAATTGTAAACATTTAGGAATAAAAAAGTTAACCTGTCATGTTTTATTCCTAACATGTTACTATAGTCTTATAATACTTAAAGTCTTATTATTGTCGTTTAGTGGCGTTAGATGCTATAACCATTACCTGATGCTGATGAAGAGTGTGTTGTATGTCATGTGTTTCAGTGGAGGAGCAGTTCTTCCGCTCAGTGGAGGGTCAGGCAGCGTCAGATGAAGAGGAGGAGAGGTGGACAGGTGAACAGCAGAGGCAAGTGGATGAGGTGAAGCGGATTCTCACCAGGCTGTCCTGCTGTGGAGACAGGTGAGTGCTTTACTCAACAGCACACACCGCTTGGAAAGGGAAAGGGGTAAAAATATTCATCCGGGCATTTGACTTTTGCAGTGTAGATATTTACTAATGTGGAAGAGTTTAACACCCAGAACAGCATTAAAACTACTACTATAGCTACTTTTACTTTCAATTACACTTAGACTTAAGGCAGGTGGATATTAATACATTTAAATTTCTAAATAAAAGTATGCATTATGGTTTACAGCTACTTGTCCTATATAATTCATACATTATTCATCTAAATAAGTAGACATTTATAAAGTAGACGTTAACATACAGGCTCTGAAAGTATTAAAGCAAGCAAAGCCAATTTGTCTGTATTTGCTACACACTGAAAACATTTAAGTTGTTTGGGTTCAAAAGATAAATATTAGATAATTAATCAGAATTTGCATCTAGAAACAATTTAGAACCTGACACCTTTGGTGGCAGAGAACACATTTTTTTATGTAGACAGTTTTAAAGTAAATAACACTTAACATTTGGTTGCATGCTCCTTAATTGCAACAACTGCGTCATTGACATTACCAAACTGCTGCATTAATATTTTGTGAAATTCTTCCAGGCTTGTTTTTGTCTATACCCAACACAATGGCTCTGATAGATTTTCTCTAATTTTTTAGCTTTAGAATTGTTTGCTTTGCGCCCAAAGACAGCTCTGCTCTTCATTTAGTGTTATCCTTTTTAACAAATGCAATCAAATGCAGCCATTATAGGCAAAACTTATGCCAAGAGTAAACATTTAGAGCTATTAACTGTTCCAAACTTAAAGTTTGTATCTTCTCCAGAGAGGGCTGGTATGGCAGGCTTTCTTTCCAAACAAGCAGGAGTCACACCTGATTCCACTTTTTTATTCAAGTCAACTTGGTCTCCAATGCTCAGGTGGGCCCCCTGTGTGGTTGGAATGAAAGCCTACGGCCATACCAGCCCTTTGTGGAGAAGATTGCAAACCCATGGCTGAAGCAATAAATCTAACAAGGTATACCTTAGCAACAAGAAACACCAGTCGGTCATGTGTTTCAATATTTTTGCTCACTTCAACAACGGTAGGGTTTAAACAAAAAGTGTTCTAGATTGTTTACCACATTTTAGGAAATGAAAACTGAACTAATGATCTAAAGTCACCTTTTTCAATGGTCATGCTGCTCCTTTGCCTTTGTTGGGGTCTGTAAGTACATTTTTAAAATAATTAGTTAATTAATAAATTAATACTGCGGGAGGAAAGTTACTGCAGGAGTCAAGTTTTCTATCACACAAATACACGTTCTATGTTTAGGTGTGATGAAAGGGCTTTGAAAAAGCTGCTGTCCCACTGGGGTGAGACGTGGGCGGAGGAGAGCCACACTGCTGTTCTGCAGCTGTTGGAACGAGTGACTCGTCTCCACAAACAGCTGGAGCTGAGAGAGAGCCAGGCCTGGAGATCTGAGACTGACCCCGAGCAGGTACACTGCTGCACTGCTGCCCCCTGCAGACAAACACACACAAACACACACCTTTGTAGCTTAATATGCTCTGATCAGACTAAACCCTAGTGTTAACCTTAAAAAAAATGAACAGCTTTATAACTTTATTTATAAAACTAAATGTAAAATATGCAACATTTAGAGAACTTAAAATGTGAAAAGTTGTCAGGGGCCCTACCCTGGCAGCTTGGTGGTGGTGGGTTTCAAACTCATGACTTCTGATCAGAAGCCTACCACTGCACTTGTAGACTAGTAGAGGGCCTTGACAGACAATATAATTAAGATGATTAAAAGGCAAGGGTAGAGGCCACTGATTAGAGTTAGAAATCCAGTTAAGGTTACCAGTTACAGCAATACTGTAATAACATGTGCTTTCTGTGCACAGCTAAAGGACTCATTAGTGCAGGAACTACAGCAGAAGGCAGAGGAGACAGAGCTCCTCCACAGAGAACTGCAAATGCTGGAGACGGAGAAAGTGCGTCTGTCGTTGGTTGAAGAAAAGCTTATGGATGTGTTGCAGCTCCTTCAGCAGCTCAGAGATCTGGTCAGTCTAAGAGGTTAACTCTAAGCTCATTTATCACACCTACAGCAGGAACCTCATCATCAAGTTACATCCTGAAACACTTCTGAAACGCTTCATGACCAGCAGTTTATCTACAGTATGTCCACATGTGCCATGTTTATATCAGTAAAATATTGGCAAAGTTATATGTCAAATGTAGCATCAGTAGGATGTAGAATGTAAAAATGTGATTTTTATTTAATTACTAAATTTGATTTTATTTCTATAACAAATTTAACAATAGACATTGTTCCAATGCAGCTTTTAAAAAACGTAATAAATGGATTTTACAGCTGAGTGCAGCGAAATAAATTATAATAAGAAGTGGCGCGTGCGGGATCCAAACTGGAAACTGCACATCAAGGAGTGGCCGCGGCGAACTTCTGACGCCCTTTCTTTCTTTTAACCCCACCTTGGCTTTTACACCTTTACAACAGCATCTTTTTCTTTCCTTTACCTTTCTATCTCCACCGCTCCATAGTTCAGCTTGTGTGTGTGTGTGTAGACATTTAGAGCTGCCAAGGCGCAGTGTGACTCCACCCCCAAAGCAGACAGGTGGAGTGTACTGCCCCTGCCCCTGACAACAATTATTACCTCAGGCCTTCACGACAACCCTCTTTAAGGTCCGTCGTTTACCAGCTTGCCCTGACCTCTTACCTGGTGCAACACAGCACAGAAATCTAAAGGTGTGACGGAGAGCCCTGCGTCAACCTCTGCTTAAATAGAGACACGGTCAGGTGCTCCTCGTCGGGCCTAATTGTCCCTGGGGCTCCTTGGGAGTTAAGACTGGTGTTTTATCCTTATGAACTTTTAGAGAGGGAAACAAGAGAAAGTGAGAGGAACCTGTATTCATATCCCCTGTATCACATATACAGCTACACCTGCTACAGATGAGGCACCAGGAGATACCAGCAACCCTGATTCCTCCTGCTCCCCAAACCCTGCGTACACTGTGACCCCCCTTATCTTATCTTCTTACAGTCTCATCTGACCCACCATGGACATGGACAGTCTTCAGTACACCATGAATTAGATGACAGACTTTAATTCTCTGTCTACCTGCACTTTTATTTATAATCACACTGTCTGTGTCAC
>JAOVVF010000001.1:20704589-20715252 GCA_028565595.1 Duopalatinus emarginatus
ACACACACACACACACACACACACACAGAGAGAGAGAGAGAGAGAGAGAGAGAGAGAGAGAGAGAGAGAGAGAGAAAGAGAGAGAGAGAGAGAGAGGACGGTAGATTTTCTTACTGATAATTGTGCTGGCTTTGGCCTTCAACAGGAGCTTCAGACACTCGGTTTTATTGTGCAGACAGCAGTAGTGCAGTGCAGTGTTTCCTCTTATAGTTTGTGCATCTAGATTATTACTGAAAGAAATGAGACAGGTGATGAAACTCAATGTATCTAAAACAACATTTTCTCATGATGTTAATTCAGATTTTTCTGGCATTGGCTTGTTTCTGTCTGCTCCCTGTCTCCAACTTGCTCTCTCTCTCTCTCTCTCTCTCTCTCTCTCTCTCTCTCGCTCTCTCGCTCTCTCTACTCACTTCCCTAATAACTAAAGCTGCAGCTTCAAATAGTTCACCCAGTTCACTGAGAGAAATGACATCCTCAGAAGTAGAGGTATGGACACAAACGTAAAGATTTTCCAAAAAAAAATGTTTAGGGCAGAAAAAATCTGAAACAGCAGGTGATACTGTGTAGGTGAAGACTTGACAGCCAGGTAAAGGCAGCATATTTGGCAGACGCTCTCATCCAGACAAGTACGCCAATGTAGAGTTAGGAGTCGTGCCCAAGGACCCTTATTGGACCGGGAATCAAACCCAGGTCTCTCAAATGAAGGCTGATGATGTTACCGCTGCACCAGACCAACCACTAGGATCACGTGAACTGAGGCTCAGGGAAAACTCAAAACATAATAAAAATATTCACAGAATGCATAACTACAACTCAGGGGACAAAGAGACTGGGTGGAAGCAGGAGTATTAGACGTGGGTGTGGCCACCTTGTCTGGCCGTCATGGATTTTGAGAAGTGTGGTTCTGAGCTGCCGTCATGCGGCTTGAGCAGGTGACAGGTCATGGGCACTGATAGGCATCTACTAAACTGTTGGGATATTTAGATTCGTTTTCCATCTATTTGACTTCACACCCAAATGATTTGATAAAATAATGTTATCAGTAGAGGGCTGTAGTGACATTGTGTGTTTCTCAGTAGAGCACAGAATGAGATAATTACAGAAATGAGGAATACAGACTGGTGGTGTGTTACTCTTCTGATCACTATACAGGGAATTTAACCCATCCGTACAGAGAAACACACACACACACTCACACACTCGAGGCCAGTGAGCACACATGTCCAGAGCGGTGGGCAAACCCTTATTCGGGTCTTGTGTCTTCAAGGGCACTTCAGCCGAGTTGTGACAGTTGTGGGGCTCAAACCAAGGCGGGTTCCCTCAATCACAAGCCTACGGCTGCCCCATGGCTGTCATGCCTGAGCTTAATTCAGTGATTTTAGTCCTAAATATTAAAGTATACCAGTGTATAACTCCAGTCTCACCAGTTGTGTACCAGAAAGTCCACCATGTGCAGTGAGGTCCGGTCAGCCAATAAGACAGCCAGATGCAGTGCAGTCTCCCGTTTTTCCTTAAAGTAAGAGAAAGAATAAATTATATTCATGACTGCCTAAATAACCCTTATATAGGAACTAGTTGTTCATTAACATAGAAATAATATTGTATCTATTGTAATTTGTTTTTTTTTTTATTTCCACCCACTAGGTGGATGAAGGGAAACAACAAATCACTGAATTCTGGGTGACACTGTTACCAAACGTTCTACAACCAAAAGTTTCACAATGAAAAAACGTTTTAAGGCATTTAACCTATCCGTGCAGTGAAACACACACACACCAGTGAATACTAGGGGGCAGTGAACACACTTACTCGGAACTAAGGGGCAGCCCCAAACCACAGCACCCAGGGAGCAGTTGGGGGAGTTAGGTGCCTTGCTCAAAGGCACCTCAGTCATGTCTTGCCCTGTGCAGGGGTCGCAAGACCGGTTCCCTAACCACTAGGGCCACGGCTGCCCCTGTGTGTGTATGTATGTGTGTGTGTGTGTGTGTGTGTGTGTGTGTGTGTACCTGCTGTGGGCTGGGCAGAGGCAGGCTAAGGTCCAGCTTTTCTGTGTACAGCTGCAGAAGTCTCAAAATGTCTCGGGAATGTACTGCCTCCTGTAATCGCCTGCGCAGGGTATCAGGGGAACCACCACTCCGCTGAGCAAACCGACCCTCTATATACTTTGCCAGGATGAATTCTTTACGCATCAACCTACACATACACAAGTGTGTATCAGGAAAAAAATGGTATTAGAGACATAAAAACTAACAAGCTAGTATGTCATTATAAGTACAAAACAAAATGACACGGCTGCTTATTTTAGTTCTTAGGCAATACACATGCACAGTGCCCTCCAAAAGTATTGGCAGTATTTAAAAAACGGTACTCATATTGATGAATTTTATTCATATTGGTTCTCAAAAAGATTGATCTTTTGATCTAAAACCCAAATGTCTTCTGTGTTTACAAAAGCAAGTGAAACTCTCTCAGAAGTGTCATTTCCAGTACTTTTGAAAGGGGTCTGTAGTTTCAACATCGAGGATGGGGCTGATGAAGGAAGCAAAGTCAGCAATGCACGACTTAAACAGCTAAAATAATCCAGTTCCTACTTACATGGCACTTCCTGCAGACGGTTTCAGAGATGGACTGTGAAGATTGGCCTCCATAATCTCGTTGAACCCCGGGTTTCCTACATTTCTGGCCAACTAAACCGAGACACAGGGAAAGTAAATCCACAAATCTGTTAGAAAGTGTAAAAGATCAGTTTAAATAAACTTCTGTAATTGACGGCAGAATCGCTGTCTATGTTTGTTTGATAAAGAACCAGACCAGGAGTTCAGAGGTGCCCAGTTTATCCAGAGAGAGGGACTGGATGCGAGAGTAATGGACGCCCATCTCACGATGGATCCCTGAGCATTCAATACATGTCAGGATGCCCAGGTTTGTAGAGATCCATGTAGGATCTGAAAACAATACAGCATATGGAAAATGGATGACTTTTCTATATGAGCGAATGCCGGTTTGTCTTTCCTGTCTAACTGCAAGTCATCAATAAAAAAACAAAAAAAAAAACAAAAAAAAAAAAAAAACAATACAGCATATGTATGCCTTAGTTTTACCCCATGCCTATACAGTGTGTATGTACAGCGCTTTTAACAATAAACATTGTCCTGAAGCAGCTTTAGGACAGGTTATACATTTATACAGGTTATACATTTATATAAAACAATCCAAACATCCCAGTTTACTAAAACTCTCTATAACCATGAAGACAAAGAAAACTATGAAGAATATACTTGACTAAAAAAATATGTTTTCAGTCTAGATTTAAAGACTGAGATTGTGAGTCCTGAGCACTAACTGGAAGGCTGTTCCATAGTTGTGAGGCTCTGTAAGAGAAGGATCTGCCCCCTGCTGTAGCCCTCGTAATTCAAGGTATCAGCAAATAGCCTGCACCTTTTGATCAAAGTTCGGATCATGAACATTGATGATGAGCTACAACTTTTTCTAGATATTGGAAGGGGAGGATAAATATTGGTCTGTAATTAGACAGCTGGTAGGGGTCAAGGTTAGGTTTTTATTCAGAGGTTTGAAAACTGGTAATTTAAATGATTTAGGGACATAACCAGTACTAAGTACTAAGAGAACAGTATGTGTTTGAGGAAAGTTGTGGTATGGGATCTATGATTTTGATGAGGAAACTAGTGAAATTAACTCTTGAATCAGACTCGAATTCTGATCTGACGTGGCTATACTAACATCAAGTTGGTTTGTTATTAGATTTCTTAGGTTTAGATTAATTGTATTAATTTTGTGCATTATGTTGTCAACTTTCTCACTGAAAAAATTCATAAAGTCGTCACTACTACATACAGATGGTGTGAACTCCTCTGTAGTGGTCTTCTTCCTAGTTAGTTTTACTACAGTATTAAATAAGAACCTAGGATTATTTTTGATATTTTCTATTAGTGAGTAATATTTTGCTCTAGCAGCACAAAGAGCATTCCTATCATTTAGAAGACTCTTCTTGATGTCTGGAACACAACCAGGTTAGCTTTGCTGTTTACAATCAAAGCTCTGAGTTTACAGATGAAACTGTACTGACGTGAAGAACATATATTTTGTTTTATACTTATTTTAAACGTGATAAGGTAATGGTCCGAGAGCATCAGACTGTGGAAGTGTAAGTACATTTATCTATATTTAATCCAAATGTTATTATTAAATCAAGTGTGTGACCACCCTTATGAGTGGGTCCAATTACATTCTGATTAACACCTACTGAATGGACACCACTGCAGATCTCAGGGGGTCATCAGGCTTATTAAAGTGAATATTAAAATCCCCAACAATTAGAGCTTTGTCTACAGAAATAACCAAGTTGGAGATAAAATCTGCAAATTTATGCAGAAATTCAGCCCTGGGGTCTGTAAATTATAATTAATGGAATTAACGGATTAATTTTTTCCTGTTATGTATATTATGTAAGTATACAAAACCTCAAATGAGTTACATTTATTTTGACTATGAAGACAAATGGACCCAAACAATGCTTACCACAGCATAAGAGAACCACCAGTTTTTCACTTAGCATGTAAAATAAGGCATTAGCATACTGTACATTATGTGTGGTATAAATATGATGCTGGAAAAGATGATACTGTCTGATGATTTGTTATTACTGGATTTTGGACCAGTGTCATTTGTCAAGAGTCAGTCTGAGTAAACCCCTTTACAAATAATTCAATAATACAACAATAAAACAAATATATATTGGATTGGTTGGTAAGCATGAATTGCTTTAGGATGCTCTAACCCTCATGTCTCACTTCAGGTTTGTTGACTGTGTAACAACAGGACACTGATGTTCCCTGGTGTAAAGCTTATAGCTGTCTGACTGATCCTGATCTGGATCCGGATGCTTTACCCTGCTCTGATTTCACCATTTATTGTTCTGTTTAAATGATCATATTTCTTGGATCCATTCTAAACATGTTGCTATAATCATAAAGACTGCCCATGTCTGCCCATCTCATAAATCCTACTCACAATACTATTATACTGTCATCATAATGCCACAGAATCACACAGATGACTCTGGGTTCCCTTTTGAGTCACAGTCCTTTCATGCCAACTTCTCTCACTGCCACCATCAGATCTGGTTTACCCTTATGGAATATAAATCTACGTCCAGATATCTGTACACCTGCTTGTATTATACAGGCATTTATGTGCATTCACACTGCCATGAGCGTGTTGTGTAGTTTGGATCACCTGGAGCACCGCAGTCGCAGCAGACATGGTTACCCGGCATGCGGAGGATGTCCTCGGTGATCGCCCTGGTCAGATCCTCCACGCTGCTTCCTCCACTCTGTTTGTGCTCATCCAGAACAACATTCAGTGCCTCTTGCTTACTGTTGGTCAGCACTGAAATCCACCTAAAGAATATATAGTCAGTAAGAGACGTACATTCATGAAATATGTGTATGAACATAATCTATCAAAACACTAATGCTAGAGAACCACAGATCCCATCCCAGTTTAATAAAACACACTATGACCATGAACACTCCAGCTCTACGCCCTGAACTATGGAAAACTATAAAGAATATGCTTGACTAAACAAATATGTTTTCAGTCTAGACTTAAAGAATGAGATTGTGTCTGAGTCCTGAGCACTAATTGGAAGGCTGTTCCATAGTTGTAAGGCTCTGTAAGAGAAGGATCTGCCCCCTGCTGTAGCCCTCGTAATTCGAGGTATCAGCAAATAGCCTGCACCTTTTGATCAAAGTTCGGATCATGAACATAGAGGCTGAGCTACAACTTTTTTCTAGATATTGGAGATAAAGGGGAGGTTAAATATTGGTCTGTAATTAGACAGCTGGTAGGGGTCAAGGTTAGGTTTTTAATCAGAGGTTTGATAACTGGTAATTTAAATGATTTAGGGACATAACCAGTACTAACAGAACAGTATGTGGGTACGGGATCTAGTACACATGCTGATGATTTTGATAAAGAATCTAGTGAAATTAACTTTCAACTCTTAACTTTCAACTTTGTCATTGAAAAAATTCATAAAGTCGTCACTGCTACATACAGATGGTGTGGACACTTCTGTAGTAGTCTTCTACCTAGTTAGTTTTAATACAGTATTAAATAAAAACCTAGGATTATTTTTGATATTTTCTATTAGTGAGGAGAAATATTTTGCTCTAGCAGCACAAAGAGCATTCCTATCATTTAGAAGACTCTTCTTACATGATGTCTGGAACACAACCAGGTTAGCTTTGCTGTTTACTTTGCTGGTTAATACATACTTTAAATGAGATACGGTAACGGTCAGAGAGCATCAGACTGTAGAAGTGTGACTATATTATCTATATTTAATATGGTGTAACTAATGATGCTGTCTACACAGATTATAAGGGGCCACTAATGCTAGAGAACCACGATTTCTATTAGTGTCGCTATTTTCTGTTTCCATTTTTTGTGAATTACTACTACTACTATATATCTTATATTGAATTATTATGTTTAAGTGTTAAAATTTTTTTCTTTCTTTATTCGATATTTTGATTTATAACTTTTTTTGCTCGTGTCAGAACAGGACTACAAGACACATATCTGGTCTCTGATGTGCTCTGAGCCTTACAGCATCCAAATACAGTGCAGTTTTATTCACCAAAGTAGGACTTACGCCACACAGTCAGGCTCATCCTCGGCGAGAAAGCGATAAGTGCGGTTATCTGTAGCGGAAAAAAAACACGAGGCGCTTGTTAAACACTGACCGCTAACAGAATTTTTACACTAAAAGGCGAGTGTACACAACTTAAAAAAAAATCTTCTGGCACAAAATACTAAATTAGTCAATTACACAAAAGTTTATCAATAATTCCAATGCCTATTTGTATTTAATAAACGATGCACTAATCTAATTCATGGGCTAATAATAGCCAGTGCTATCAGAAACAATGTGTCGTGTGTAATTTTGCAGATACAGAAGGATGTGTGAAAACACAGTTCAGTGATAAGTGTCAGTGATTATGAGTTATGATACGAAGACATCGGTAGGAGACAGGGGTTTTTAATCATTACTTACGTGAGATTAGGTCAAAACATTTCTTGTCTTCCAGACTGGGTTTAACCTGGCAGGTCAGGAGGTTCAGTTTGGCTGGTGGTTTATTTGGCTTAGAGAGGGCACAAAAGGACACATTTATTAACGTGAAAACGCCATTAATTAGTAGTTAATGGGAAATGCAGGACAAGTGTCACAGGATAGGAGAATGTAAACGGATTATGTAGTAGCGTTATTTAATGGGGACGGCTTGTGAAGGTCACACCTGTATAAGGCACCTCACCTGCTAACTGAACCCTAGCGGACTGGCAGCATGTGGCATGGTCCAATAAGTCATGATACCTGTGTTTCAGGCTTATGGTAGGGTGTGTGTGTGTGGTGCAGACCCCATAAAGCAGCCATGGCCTAGTGTTTAGGGAACCGGTCTTGTGACTGGAAGGTCACAGGTTCGATCCCCACCCAGGGCAAGACACGACTGAGGTGCCCTTAAGCAAGGCACCTAACTCCCCCAACTGCTCTATGGGCGCTCTGGTTTGGGGCTGCCCCCCACCCCAGGAAAGTGTGTTCACTGCCCCCTAGTGTTCACTGGTGTGTGTGTTTCACTGCACGGATGGGTTAAATGCGGAGGTCACGTTCCTCTGTGTGCAAGCACAGTAGGCAAATAGTTCACTTTCATTTTTCATTTTATTCATAAAGCCATGAGCTCCAGCGGTCAAGTCAGGCTGGTGGTGAATCCATACTGGTGTGTGATGTGTCCTCATGGCATGTTTCGCCTTAGCATGTTTCACTACTTGTTGACCATTTTCAGCCCTGCATGGACTTGATACAGCATGTCATCAGGCCAAAAGTGTCCAACACTGGTTTGAGGAGCATTCTGGAGACTTCCAACAAAAGTTGTGGCTTGCACGTTCACTCAACATGAGCCCAATTGAGAATTTATAAGATGTGGTGAAGAGGTTCATATTCACATCAAAAAAGTTGTGCCTGTAAATACCACTGGGTTGTGGGTGGCCATTCAGACGTCTTCTGTCCACTTGTGGAATCCATCCCACATCAAGTTGCTGCACTTTGCCTGGCTAGAGGTGGTCCTATACAATACTAGTTCCTGTCCCGTGACTTTTGGCATGTCAGTGTACGTGTACGTGTAGTACGTGTCACATACACCAGTGCTGTGTAAGTTTAAAGCTTGATGCTAAATTTAAACAGAGTGGTTCTGCTTACAGTTCCGTGAGCGATGGTCAGATAGCAGTTCTGCACACTGCACTTCCTTTTCTGCCACATCTTTCTCAACCTGCGGCAGGCAGAAACATTATTACAACACACACCAAATGAATCACGCCCGACTCTTTTCAATATACAGGCCATAAAAGACCAGGACATAAAAATTCCGTTCCTTTTCTTTCTTATCAATTCTTTTTTATGTTGTTTTTCTATTCTATTATAGACACCAGGGTCAAATAAGTGGCAGTGTAGGAACTTAATAATAGGACAATAAGCTGTAATGGATACTAATAAATATTATATAGAAATAAAGACATTCATTTACCCATCACTCTTCTTATAAAGGTAGCCTGATTTCTCGGTTCCAAACTGCTTGTTGCCTTGAAGTTGGTGCATGCTGTATACAGTCTGTTTACATAAAGAGTCCTACACACACACACACACACGGGTTAAGCTTGCGCCCTCTTACATGACAACTACATTGCAAATGTAGCATGATTAAAAACGTAACACTGAAGATGCTAGAGGACAAACACAGATCTGTAGCACAGACATGCATTCACTTCTTCCATATACAGGAATATAAACATGAACTTACCCTCCTAGACTGAATTAGTGCATTGGGGGAAAGAATAAACGTTCGCAAATTAATTACATTCAAACTACAGAATATATTGTCTGTAACCACAGTAGGTACACACTCATATCCTGCATTAGAAACACCTGCTTGTTCATGCATTTATCTAGTCAGCCGGTCATGTGGCAGCAGTGTCATGCAGATACATACTGACAGCTTTTAATAACGTTACATCAGAATGGGGAAAAACGTAACCCAGTGATTCTGACTGTGGTGCGATTGCTAGTGGCAGATGTCCTGAGTTGAGTGTTCCTATAACCGCTTGTCGAAGGTCAACACTGAAAGACACATAACCTCTCTTTACAATAAATGCGAGGAGACAAATGTCTCAGAATGCACAACATGGATGGGATAAAACAGCAGAAGACCACGTCAGGCTACACATCTGTCAGCCAAGAGCAGAAAGCTGAGGCTGCTGTGGGCTCAGGCTCACCAAACCTGGAACGCTGATGAATCTTGATGAGGCACAGAACTGGATCCAACAGCAAAAATCTATAGACTTGTGGTGTGTGGAACCTTGGAACGTGCCCTGTGCAAACACCACAGGCTGAAGGTGCCGTGAATGGTTTTTGGAGCACTTTGTATTGGTGTTGATCAGCTTTGCATCCTTTCATTGCCTACAGTTTATTTTCTAAAGGTTACCTCCAGCATGACACAAGCAAAAGTGGTCTCAAAGTGTTTTCATAATTGTGACAATGGGTTCGCTGTTCAATGTTCTTCCGTGAAATCCAACAGTACAACTCTGAGATGTGGTAGAATGAGACCTGAAAAATCTGCATCAATCTCATGATGCACTTACTTCTCAAAAGCATTTTCCCAACATCCTGTGGAATCTCTGTATGACTCAAAAACAGTGTTTCCTACTCAGAGAAGAATTAAAGAAACCCTTAAAAACTTGTATTGCTAAACCTTTTTATAACACAATGAATACATTGTCTAAGACATGCTAGTTAAATATCATGTGCCGGTCGTAGTGCATCATAAAGATAACAGAGGCTCACATAAATGAACACTAACACATGTAATTACAGCAGGTGTAAAAACAGAAGAACATTAGCTGTATTTGTTATTATTAAATAGTGATAAGCTATGATATGTGATCACCTCTTTAAGTTCAGGTTGTAGGGCAGATCGTAGCTGGTCCCTGAGAGAAAACAGCTGCCTCTTTTCTTCATCTTGACTGTGCTTTATCTACACACACATACACACACAAAGGCATAAGCACACATGAAATTCCTAAATCAACAATTTAACTTTGACTTTTTTAATTTAACTGAATATTTTAAATTATGAAACTAATAAAAATGGCAAGGACAAAAATTATACAAATGTTTAACCAAATACTTTGCACAACCTTTCAAGGCAAATAATCAAGGAATATAACTGATTTGTTTATTCTTGGGTCCTTGTAGCTGTGTGTTTTGAATAGGGCTGTCGAAGTTAACACGATAATAACGCATTAACGCGATCTCAAATTATGGCGATGTTGAGGCTTGTCGCGCGATGCTTCAGTAAGAGTAAGGCTGCGTCCGAAATGGCATACTTAGGACATCCGGGAACCTTTCCCATACTACCTGTTATGTACTAAGTATCCGGATGCACTACATCGTGTCACATACTAACTAGTATGGGAGTATGGCATTTCGGACGCAGTCTAAGTTTGAGTGATGTTGAAAGATCTGTTAAACGGGAAGTTTCATTTCATTAGTGTTTTGTATGTTCAGTACTGCCTAGTATGTGAGTGAATA
>JAOVVF010000001.1:20715772-20727060 GCA_028565595.1 Duopalatinus emarginatus
TAGCATAACATGTGTTCGCCATTTTAATTGTAACATTTCACTTTAAAGCCTTATTCATTTACATAGATAAAAAAAATGTGATTAATCGCGATTAACTATATGAAATTCTGAGATTAATCACAATTAAAGTTTTTAATCGTTTGACAGCCCTAGTTTTGAGTCATTATCCTGTTGGGAAAAAAAAAAATCTGTCCACATCTGTATCTCACATTTCCTGTTAGGTAAGCATGATTGAGTTATAACCTTTGTATCTATTTGAAACATAAGTATGAGAAAGTGAACTATCTGCCTACTGTGCTGCACACAGAGGAATGTGACCGCCGCATTTAACCCATCCATGCCGTGAACACACACACACACACACACACACCAGCGAACACACTTGCAGCCCCAAACCACGTTGCCCAGGGAGCACTTGGGGGAGTTAGGTGCCTTGCTCAAGGGCACCTCAGTCGTGTCTTCCCTTTCTGGGGGGTTTGAACCTGGTTCCCTAAACACTAGGCCACGGCTGCTGCATAATCGTACTGGAAATTTGGACATACAGTCGTCCCTCGCTACTTCGCGCTTCGACTTTTGCCGCTTCGCTATTTCGCGTGATTTTTTTTTTTATGTACTGTAGTGTACAGTATCATTAAAAATGGTTATGAACAGTGTGGAGACTGAGAAGGTTAATAAGGGAATGAGAAAGGTTTAAAAGTGTGTGATTGTAACAAGACGACTTCATCAATCACAATCAGTGCAGACTCACTCACACGGCTCTGATGTAAGATTGGTGAGATTTTGTGTCTCAAATAGAAGGGTAGTTAGATCACCCTGATGGTGATGCTTTGTTCATGATCCGTAAATCCGTAAGAGACGACACAATAACAGCTAAAACACACTGACGTACGAAACGTACATTTCTGGATGCTAATTAGTTATCGATGCCCAATTGGCCTCAAGTCACCCACAAAAGTGCATCAACAAACCAATCATCTGAGCCCAAAATAGCACCGAGAGCCAAGAGAGCTTAATGACTGGTCCACTAGAGTCTTATTGCTAGTGGCAGCTGCAGAATGAGATGTCGTCTGAATGTTAATAAGCTGTTCTAGTCTCACACACACACACACACACACACACACACACACACACACACAACAGCAATGATGTGTTTAGTGATGATGAGATTATAGAGCACAATGCACCTGGGAGCTAATACTTTATAGTACTTTTCATTGATTTTCATCACGTTGGCTCCCACAGTTTAAAGCATCCACTCGAAAAAAAAAAAAAAGATAAGGCTACGAGTCGAGACCAACAACCCACAATAAACGTTCCTTAAAAATACAGTTCATTCAGACAGTTACAGCATGAGCACGTAATGAAAAGTCCTGCTGATGTTTATGGTGAGTGATGTGTGTGTAAAATCTGGGCCTACAACTGACTGCAGCCCTACTGTTAGGGCTGTTAAACAAAGGGAGTTGTTTTTTTTTATGTATTTATGTAAAACTGCACTCACAGAGCTGAGCTTTCCAGTAAGTGTGTCAATGTACTGCTTCAGCTTCTCTGTGGCGGCCAGACACTCCTGAAAGAAACTGACAAAGGAAAACATTGTAATTACCATTGGCATCAGCGGGTTGCTGTTCCTATAGCCTCATCTCTCTCTCTCTCTCGCTCAAAAAAAAAAGTTATTAGTATTATTAATAATAACAATGATAATAATAATAGGGAAAATATATAAATATGATTTCAAATTTAGAGAAGAGAACATACAGGGCTCGGGGTGTGTGTGTGTGTGTGTGTGTGTGTGCGTGCGTGTGTGCATGCGTGTGTTTGTTGTGTGTGCGTGTTCGGACGTGTGTGCATGTGTGTGTGTGTTACTCACTGTCCGTCTCTCACACTCTCTCTCTTTCTCCCTCACACACACTCCCTCTCTCTTTCTCTCACTCCCTCTCTCTCACTCTTACTCTCTCAGACTCGAATTTGCTTTATTGACATGACAAATGTATATTTGTATTATTAAAGCATTTTACATTGTATATAATGTATGTTGTCAAAGAACAGTTAAATATAAGTAATGATAATCAAAAAAAGAAAAAGTGTGCTTAATAAATAAATAAATAAATAAACTGTATAAATAAATAATCGTTAAAATTATAATTTAATTATTAAAAAAGCATGAATTATTATATAAACGTATTATACAGAAATATTAAGATAACAACTAAATATATAAATTACATAATATATAAATATATAAAAAGTATTATTCAAAAAGCATCTCCCCTCCCCTCTCTCTCTCCCTCCTCCCTCCTCACCACTTCCTCTTTCTTCCTCCACCCTCCATCTTCCTCGTGTCCCTTTCATCCTTCTTTATAAAATGACCATTTAGTGAAACAGGGTCTTGAATGGAGTCAGCAGACAAACACGCAGAAGTACACTAACTCAGGTATTATCAGTTATTCCACATGTAACACACTTCTAACAGCAGGAACAAAAAAGGGATGCTAACGAACCAGAGGACATGCTTTTCTGTCTTCGTGTGTGTCGTCCATTTCTGAATCGGCCTTTACACTGTGTACCATTTCAGTTTGTGTTCATGTACTTCTGTAGCCTTTATAATAGTTCCTGGGGGTTTATAATAATGAACAAGTGCTTCGTGATTTAATTCAGACTGCTTTAATGCTGTCGCCTGGGTTCTGACTAAGCAACCTTGCCTCTTTTTCCTAAGAACGGTTTGTCTGGTTTTTGGACTGTGAGCTGTTTGAGCCCCAGGTTTGGTCCAACTGGTGAGATGTGAACGCTGTTTTCACAGACACAGACACCAAATCCCTGGTCCTCATGAAAACGGTGGTCTATTGATTGCAGTGGCTGGAGACACCTGAGATGTCTGTGTGTGTGTGTGTGTGTGTGCGCAAGCATGATCAGCTGGAGCACTAGAATAGATTTGCATCTTCATACCCTGTGAGGGTTAGACTCAGTTAAATCATATTTTTGGCAATTTCATGAAAATTATACGCAAGTTCAATCTTTTAAAGCATCGGTGGCTCCAACGACTGTTTCTCTGCCCTTTCATATATGTAGAATAAACCGTATGATACAAGCAAATGTACACGGGCGATGGTGTCAAAATGCCATGACTGTAATATATACTGTATGATGGAAAAATCAATAGAACTCTTCTAATCGGTTATACAACCACTAGCATACAGACACAGTGGAAAACTGTGCACCAGTACAAACATTTTATCCTCATGATGTCTTCGCGCGAAATCGACGTTTAAAGTCATTCAACTAGAATTATACTAGGCGAGGTGTTTTTCTTTCTAACACACTCATATAAACAACACACTGCGGGTGCTTTTGTGAAGTTTCGTGGCATTACTTCTGTGATGTTCTAATCTGCCTGACAAAAACACAGTCCCCGTGGTGTACTATTAAAACATCATGTGAGACATGGCTCATACATTCACGTTAACGTGATACAAAGGACAAAACAGGGGCAACGTTCATCGCCTTACTTGCCCTGGGAGTAGTAGTGCTTGATCAGGTTCTGGAGAAGATCCACCCCTTTCTTGCTCTTGATTTCATTGACTTTAATGAGGTACTGTGTGAGAGGACAAGAGGAGGATAATAGTGTTTATTGGACAACAGCATCGTCTTGTGATGCATAGTGGTGTCTGTGAGGGGCAGCTAATACACTTAAATCAGTTCTTGTATTTAAGTGCCTCTTGGTCATGTGTGTGTGTGTGTGTTAAGAGCTCACCTCGCACATCTGCAGCTGAAACATCCTCCGTTCCTTCTCCAGCTCCTCGGCAATCTCTCCACCACTCACCTCTGTCCTCACCATGCCGTACTGTTTCGCAAGCTCCCTCTTCTCCTTCTCTATCTTATTGCTTCAGAGAGACAGGACACACAAGTCTGATTTTAATGTGTGTGTATAAGGTAACGTAGGTCATGTAGGTAACGGTCAGGAGGATTCGAAGAGTTAATAAATATATTAACACATGACATACCATTACAAAAGTGAGTCCAAAACTTACGAAAAAAGAAACGGTGGGTTTTAAGGGGAAGTTCTGTTTGGTCACTGAGAGTTTTTTTTAGTTTCCTTTTTAACTGTGTGTGTGTGTGTGTGTGTGTGTGTGTGTGTATTTAGGACACTGACACGGGAAGTGAGTGTCCAGATCATAAGACTAGATGACGGGCCTAAACCAGGAACTCTGTACAGCCACAGCCTGCAGTCAGATCATACATACAGTAAACAGGGAAAATGTACAAGAAGAATTTATTACACAACATACCCACATTTGTAGCCTACACATGAACAATGGTTGTGCAGTGTTTTGTCACTAAAATGTTTATAATGTTTATAATTACCAAACCTAATGTGAGTCTAAACCTTGGTTTGTTATTCCTAAGGAAGAGAAGGCTATTATATAAAGTATATACAGTGATCCTGCTGCCTCAAGAATCAAAACACTAACATACTGGAAAAGACTTTTGGTCACTGCAAACATCACGGCAGTATCACAGGGGGCAGCCGTGGCCTAGTGGTTAGGTAATCGGTCTCGTGACCGGAAGGTCGCAGGTTCGATCCCCACCCAGGGCAAGACACGACTGAGGTGCACCTAACTCCCCTAACTGCTCCCCGGGCACTGTGGTTTGGGGCTGCTCCCCGCTCCGGGCAAGTGTGTTCACTGCCCACTAGTGTTCACTGGTGTGTGTGTGTTCACATGGGTTAAATGCGAAGGTCACATTCCTTCTGTGTGCAAAACACAGTAAGGCAAAATAGTTCACTTTCACTTTCATTTCTTTCAACTGTCAAATCAAACACTCACAATTTACTCTCGTAATCCCTCCAGGCCTTGTCGAACGGCTTCTTCAAATCCTGAGAGGGAAAAGATCCGATTAGTTGAAGATCAAATATCCAATAAAACGCAGGGATTAAATTACTGCACATTTAAACGTAGATCAATAATGAGCAGGACAAAGGTAACAGTGGTGACCAAAAACTCCCTTAGGAGTGTGTGTGTGTGTGTGTACTATATGATCACAGCTCGTTTTAAGGGCAATTCTTTAGCATTCATGTCAAATATCAGACTGTCTGTACGTAACAGATCCGTGATCCAAACCTGATCTATTTACTCCTGTTCTTTACGTTTTCATACAAATCAACTTGCAACCACCATCTGAAGTCTGTAAGGACGTCTAAGCTTATCAAATCAACAACATAATTCAGGATATCTGAGGATATTTAACGCTTGATGCTATGTCAAAAATACATTCAGAAAACAGAAATGTGGCTCTGAAAGGAATCAGTGATACATTAATAGATAGCTTTACTAGATACAGGAACAGGTGTTTTTCAGACAGACCAGATTCCACCGCATTTGACTTTTCAAACTTACGCCCTTGACCTCTTTCAAATCCCCTTTCACCAGTGAGTCCAGGAAGAAGTTGACATTGTGGAGCATGCTGTTCAACTGTGGGAAGAAAGAGGATCGATTATAACAAACCCTTGTGGTACAAGTCTTAATTAAGGCAGAAATGTCGCACAGACATTTTAATTAAGAACTAATTAAAGTGTTGCATATTCATTAAGAGTATAAGAAAAACAGCTCCATTCTCATATCTGTTCACACTATAACTACCATCAGAGTAGACACTGCACTGGGGAGAAGGAGTTTTCTCCCTAAATGACTCACCAAGTTCTTCATTGGCGTCAGTAGCTCTTTGGAGAATTCAGCAAACCTATTAAAGGCGGAGGCCACTTCCTGTTCTCCGTTGCCGTGGAAATTGACAGCTAGCTTCTCCATAGAGTTGATATACAGCTCCAAATGGGAGATGTGGTCTTGAAGAAACGCAAAAGTACATATAGACTGGATATAAAAACCTGTGCAATACCGTACATGCACAGCTATTTAAAATAAAAGATCAATACGGAACAGTTGTGATGTTACCTTGACCTGACGCATGCTTGGCTTTGGAGGCTTTCTTCATTTTCTGCAACACTGTACGGTCACTGTCCAAAGCCTACAAAACAAGTGTAGTTTTAATAGGAAGTTCCTGTATTTACTAAGCTTTAATAAACGATCGTCATCTTTTAAACGTGGATAATGAATCATGTGTTTAAGGGCACATTAGTATATACACAAAATCAGTCAGAAATAACTATTTAAGAAGTCGTATATGAGAGGATTTGCTCCTGTTCACTCTCGTATCATATCCTGTAATCAATCAATCATATCCAGATGTGCTAAGCAGTTTGCAGATGTTTTAAGGAGAAACTAGGCTGTGATATGAAGGTTGCTGTTGAAATGAATGAAACCTGCACCTGTGTAAAGGGTGGATGTGGAATTGGGCTATTTTTGAATCAGCACTGGATATCGAGATCATTACAGACATGCACGATCACACTAAATAAGTAGATTATATTATTTTCTATACGGATGGGATTTTGACGTCCACTTGAGATTCATAAGATCTACATTGAACAGGTGGTTCCTGGAGAGTTTACACGATGCATGACAGCAGAAGAAAATTACAGTAAGTGGTATAGCAGGTTTCTTCTGGCCAAGAATGGTGGAAAGGACTTCCACAGAACATGTTCCTGGTGCTATAGCGAGTCTATTGACAAAAGAATAACAACCCTGAAACAAACCTTTGCAGAAACATTTCCTGTTTCAGCAATACAACTGAGTAAGTCATGCGGGGTAAATGTCCATGTTGTAACATTTGTGTAACAGACTTCTTTCTCTTGCTATACCGAACAGATGTTACGCAATGCACTAAATTGGTGAGCCACTAAAAACACGTTGTTAGCTGTTCGATAGTAAAATACACGAGTAATAAGCTTTTACATTTTAAATTTAAACAGCAAGTGAACCATGAGTCAGCAAAAACACCTCTGCCCAGGATGGTCTGAGGAACTCAATATGACATCAACACAGAAACCGAGCTGCAACTTTAACCATAATGACAAACGAAATGTATATGTCTTTCCAGTTTGTTTTTTTTTGGATGCAATTTGTTTGGATGCAGTTTTTTTTTCTCAACTGGATGCAAAAATATAAAAAAAAACTGTGTATGGTCAGTGGAAATGATTCACGCAGCTCAAGTCAAAGTGAAACTTCGGACCTCTCGTAACCCGACCAGGTGTAAGAGAACAACAGTGAAAACTTTCACTTTAGTAAAGAATAAACCGTTAACTGTAATTAAGCATCCTGGCTCATTATAATACACTAATAAGCTCAGTTTTATTTAGTGTACAGCTCAGAAGCAGACCAAGACCCTCAGCTTTAATCATTACTATTCTGTACAAGCCAGAATTTTTTTAGGATGAAGTAGAGGAGCATTTAAATGTATTTCTGTCTAGTCTTTATGCACCTTTTTTTATTTACAAAGTCTGAACAAACATTTCATCTCACAGTCAATAAAAAAAACTGACTAGGACAGTGTAAATGTTTGAGATGAACAGTGGAAAGACTGGTTTAGTCTGATCTATTTGTTGTTCCACCTTTATTAAACCAGAAAAGAGTTATAGCTAGTGTGGACATTACTGTCTCTCATTAGTTCAGTCACTGTTTTGTCATCAGTGTAAAGCCTTGGAGAAGATTCCACACTGGATATGAAGCCAGTCTATAACAGGCTTGCTCTTTTACACATTGTAAAGTATCCTGTTCTTACATCGGCATGTTATCAGGGGTGGAAACATGACAGATACTCAAGCTCAGGATTGAACCAGTAACTCTTCAACTGAATTAATTGAAATCAACTGACCTGGTAGGAAAGCTTCTGGGATATTTTAAAAAACCCAGACATTTAGGATTGTGGTATATACTGTACGAGGCTGTATCACAGCACACGTGATGCAGAACTGCCACAAATAATCTTTGTCAATGGTTTCCTTTCATGTGGCAGAAGTATGATGGGTGTGATAGTGATACTCTTCCTATTTTTTTATATCGCGTGCTGGAGAAGCTCATGTTATTGTCACTAGAGTTCATTTTAGACCTTCTGGATCATGTCGAGTCAATATGTAAAGGTTCTGTACACAGAAATATATCAACACTGTAAAGTGGTGAAGCATGTGCGACACACACAAACACACACTGTATATGAAATACACAGGACAGTGCAGGTTACTTTACTGTAAGGAACACCAGAAACAGGAACCGCACTGCATAAGTGAACAAAACAGACTGACTGCAATTTGCATGTAAACTACTGAACATGATTAACACCATACAAAGGTAAAAATATATACATAAGTAACGAGGAAATCTGAGAAAACTCTCTCGCTGGTACAAACATTGTTTTGTTTTACTCAACCTGCACCACTGCGCTTCATGATATCATCATGATCTCTGCAAAAAGGGATTCCTCAGTGATCTTTAAGCTTTAAAAGAGATGTTACAGTTTAAAAATTGAATTGTTAGTACAGCACTAGAGTGGGTGTTGACAGGGTTTTGTGAACCAGACCAAGATAAGCAAATTGTTAGATTTTTTTTTCCACCTTATGTGTGAACTGAAATCTGTACAATCCAATTAAAAACAAACTGAAATCATTTTGAGGGGGAAATACAAATAAAAATCTAAAATAAAGAATGGCTTATCCAGCCTAGCCAGAACCAAGAGCTGAATCCAGATGAAAAATCTGAGCAGCGACCTAAGAAGAAGACGCTAGAAGACGCTGGACCGATTTTTTTGGAGCACTTCTGCAAAGAAGAGTGGGTAAAGATAGTCATGCTGATAGACTTGTATCCAAAAAAGACCAAACGCTGTCATAAAATCATAACAAAATGTTAATTTAAGGGTGTGAATAATTACGCCACCACATCATTGTTAGGTTTTTTCCTCCTTAATTGATTTCAGTTTATTTTTTAATTAAATTCTACAAATTGTAGGTCACAATCAAGTAAAAAAAAAAAAAAATGATAGCAAAAACTTTCTATTTTCTACTGTAGATGGTTGAGCCAGATGAGTGACATCAGCTGTATATATTTTCTTGCACCACAGGCAGCCTGTCCACTGAAGCGGAAGAAGACAGCAACTCACCAGTACAGCCCGGGGGATTTCCATGTGTAAGGGGAAGTGGACAATTATCAAGTCTATGCTGTGTGTCTATGATAACAGTCAGTGGTATCAAGCAAAAATAAATACTAGTAAATAAATTTTAAAAGCACACACGGAATGACTATAGAATAAAGTTTCAATAGGGTGACTAAATCAATCCATAATTAAGCCATGACGCAGTTTTCCATGTGAATGTTGGTATTCTAAGTGTGTGATGTGAATCATTTAACCACTCCAATTATATGTCACATGTTCCAGCTTACAGTTCCTCTGCTCCTTAAAATCTAAATGACTCAAAGCACCATACAAGAAGAAGCTGTTTAAATGTGCCTATACAATCCACATATAATGTTTGTGTTAGTAATAAAACATTCAGTATTAACGCATTATTTGATTTTGTGCAGTAGAAAAAGCCTGTAATGTACAATTCTGTAAATACAGTACCCTACAGATATGTCAGACTTCACGTCGTTTTAATATCTCCAGATAATATCACTGACTCATGTGGTCTCAAACATGGTACAAGCGTACAAGATGCCACAGATTAACTCAGAAAGACCGTTTTGCTCTTATTCCATGTGATATCCTGAGAACTATCAAATAGTCAGCTCCCTAAAATCTTAATTTCAATTGGACATGTCTGTAATTATAAGCGTGATTAAGACTAGCTCTGCAATCAATACAGAACGAGCTCTGTGTACCGTTAAACCCCCGAGGCTGTAAATGTGCTGAGTTCACTAGTAGCAGCGGGGTCGGTCATCTCAAATGAGGATCAAATCGTCAAGCGCTCCACAGTTCATTTCACCCTGCTCTTCACAGCCTGGGTCATCACTATAGATAACTGATAACGTAGCATCCTTATTGTTCTGTGCATGGCATGTGCAATCTGGTGTCGAAATGACACGATTTAATTACCAACGATTGCATATTGGATAAAGGTAAATACAGAGTAAACACACTATAGACAACCTACACAATATGAGATGAGTATGTTACATGTATATAAAACATGTGCTGGATATTCTAAATATAAAAATGACACAGTCTTAATAGTGAATAAAACAGAGGGTTAATGAAATGAGTCTGTTCAGCACTTCGTCTCGCCTAGTCGAGCTCTATAACACATTCACAGCTCATAACAAAGACCGTGTCTAAGTCTCATTATCTTTGGATTAAATGAACATATATGTGTTTAATTGTAGAAATCAGAGACACTGAACCAGGCATGTAGAGGCATTACACACACAATCCAGTAGACAAAGTGGACAAAGAGCTTGAAATCTGTCTAAAGCAGAACAGAAGTGTTACAAGGAAGGAGCGCGTTTCCTATCAGTCTAATACTGAAAACGAAAACAAAGCACCAAGTAACACAGAGGTCCATACAAGACATATTGTACTATTCATTAAGGCTTTTAAACCTGGACCAAACCAGATGTATCCTGCAAGAATGCATAACCACACTGTACACACAGCTGACAGAGTAATACTGATTAATATTACTGTGTCTCCTGTACAGTGAGGAATAACACTGGTTAGTATTAATACTAATGCATCAAGTGCACAGTGGGGAGTAAGACTGATTAATTTTAATACTAACATGTCTCCTGTACAGTGAGGAGTAATACTGGTTATTATTAATTATATTAATACTAGTATTATTGTACTAGTACTAGTAATATGGAGCAGTAACACTGGTTAGTATTAATACTAGTAGCAGTAACACTGGTTAGTATTAATACTAGTAGCAGTAATATGGAGCAGTAACACTGGTTAGTATTAATACTAGTAGCAGTAACACTAGTTAGTAGTAATACTAGTAGCAGTAACACTGGTTAGTAGTAATACTAGTAGCCGTAACACTGGTTAGTAGTAATACTAGTAGCCGTAACACGTGTTAGTAGTAATACTAGTAGCCGTAACACGTGTTAGTAGTAATACTAGTAGCCGTAACACTGGTTGGTATTAATACTAGTAGCAGTAACACTGGTTAGTATTAATAGTAGTAGCAGTAATATGGCGCAGTAACACTGGTTAGTATTAATACTAGTAGCAGTAATATAGAGCAGTAACAGTGGTTAGTATTAATACTAGTAGCAGTAACAATGTTTAGTATTAATACTAGTAGCAGTAACACTGGTTAGTATTAATACTAGTAGCAGTAACACTGGTTAGTATTAATACTAGTAGCAGTAACACTGGTTAGTATTAATACTAGTAGCAGTAACACTGGTTAG
>JAOVVF010000001.1:20821444-20847956 GCA_028565595.1 Duopalatinus emarginatus
TATATATGTATATGTATATATATATATATATATATATATATATATATATATGTATGTATGTACGTATGTATATATATGTATGTATGTTTTTATTTGTGGTCTCACAAGAGGCATTACTCGTCCCGGTTGTTTGTATCTTAAAATGATTTCTTAGCTTGAAATGGTTTCTTGCAACATGAAAGTGACAATGAAAAGAGTCAACTGACCGTCGTCCACGAGCCTTTTGTCTGTGTTCTATTTAAGCTTTGATTTGTGTACATTTTGCGGAGACGTTCCTGTTTTGCCTGTTGTAACTCCTCCGATTGGTAAATCAGTTCAGCTTGCTGAGTTCCAGTTGAATTCCAGTTGAGTTTTGTAGTCCAGTCTTTAGAGCAGATTACTGAATTTGACTTTTTTGGGATCAGTGTCGACGTGTACTCAAATCATCATAAAGACTAGATTGAAAGGCTCTAATTAATTTACTTTATTTTTCATTTGAATTGTACAGATTATAGGTCACAACGTAGGTGGAAATAAAGGTCAACGAATAATGTTATGGATGGAAATATTTAATGTATAAAAACCTGTCTGAATGTAAGAATGTGGATTGTGTCTTATTTTATTTTCCTGTTTAATTAATGCAGTCATGGTACTTGCCAGTGAGCCTGTGTCACATATAATGAGATTATATGAGACTTGTGTTTACAGGGATGTGAGAGGCTTGCCTAACATCCATCACAATCAAACAACTTTTTACTGAATGCTCCATACATGTTCATAAACACATACCACAGTAAAAACTATTACAGCAGTCTGACTTTTATTCATCTTAAAATTAAAACACATTTAAAGAACACAGATGAACTCTCATGTAGAGATGTGCCCAGTCTAATCTGATTGGTATTGAGTCTGATATGGACGTCATTCACCCATCAATAGCGGGCAGACACGGCTGATCCACATACCGATCCAGATTCCAGTCCACAGTGTTTGCTGGACCATGAACCTGCTCTGACATAACACGCGAGATGTCGCTGATCCAGATTCCAGTCCACATTTTACCATGAAGCTGCAGCAGCTTCGGTCTGTAACTGTTGGAGCTAATAACATTAGCTGTCGATTAAAATGTCATTTATTTGGAGAAGCACTGACAATCAAGACAGCTACTTGTAATGTGTTTGTCTTTAGTTTTACACTTTATTTGAAAGATTTCATTTTAAGCCTTACACAGTTGTTGCTGTTTAGATGACGACACTGAGCTTATTGTTGTTTAAAGGTTTTAGGTATTAGATAAAAATGTTTATTTCAGCTTTGCCTTGCAGATATTTAATTTGAAAAAAACCCCAAAAAAAACGTACAGCTGGTGCTATTACCTGTTTATGTAAAGTGTAATATTTAATTCTTTGGACGGCATTTTAATTTAATGTGTGTATTTTAGTTTAATGTGTGTATACTGTTTTGCTCTTCTAAAAGGAAGCAATGTGTAGCCAATTTCACTCTTATGATATAACTTCATGCACAATACCAGCAATAATAATGATTATATTAAAGTAAAAAGAGCTCTTCTATTGGAGTCTGTATCAGCAGTTGTGTATCAGAACTCGATCCGAACGGGAAAAAATGTTAAATGTTAATCTATCCTTTACTACATGTGATAAAATGATAACTCGACAAACCGTAACTTTGTGGCCAGTGAGCAAACATGACGTTAAACCAAGCCAAACAGGATTGTGTGGCTAATAATAATAATAATAATAATAATAATAATAACGCATTTAATTTATATGGTGCTTTTTCAGGACACTCGGACGCATCACATACAACACAAATATACAGAAAGTAAATATAAATACAATAAAAATAAAGAAATATATAAATAAAAATCAATGAGCTAATTGGAGTTACACAATCCCTGTAAATTGCCCACTGTTTACCTCACCGAAGTCCACTGCTTTCTGGGTTGGAGAGTATTTGGAGGTTTTTACTGACTCCAAGTGTTACACTATCCCCATGTGTGTTAATTATAATGTGTCACAATGTTACAGTATGTATAAAATATTTCATTAGTTTTAAGTTAATCAAGTGACACACTGTGGTTCAGTTTAGTTCATTAATTGCCAACTATTTTATAATCACAACATTTACTGCATTTCTACCTTATATGTATGTGTGTGTATATATATATATATATATATATATATATATATATATGTGTGTGTGTGTGTGTGTGTGTGTGTGTGTGTGTGTGTGTGTGTGTGTATTAAATATTATTTATGTATTTCCAGTTACTATGGATAAAATCATATTTCCTTGTAAAAATGTTAGCTCAGGACCTTCTTGACCCTCTGTCTCTCTTATTCTGTCTCACTCTTTCACTTATTCTCTCTCTCACACAGACACACACACACACACACATTGACAACAGACACGTCTGTGAATAGCCCCTCCTCTCCATGCTCACTCTAATCAAAACAAGATCATGCACAGGAGGGAGGATTGTTGTTGGCTCTTCCCCACAGAGAAGACGGCTGGCGGAGTTCCTCAATAGAATCAATCCGAAATAGTTTTCGTAGGTCTTTGTATCCCGAACTCACCTCTTCGCAAATTTGTTCAAAAGGGGAACATTTAAATACTTTCGATTTTATTCTCTCTGTGTTCCTAACACATCGCTGTCAATGGCAGAGACTCAACACTTCAAGTAATTTTTTAGCATGCATGTATGGAGCCTAACTCATAAGAGTAGCTATAAGGAGGGTGTCCATACATAGCCAAAGTAAAAAGATATTGTAGTTCATCTAAAAAAAGGCAGAATTTTGTGACAAAAGGTTTTTTTTAATTTATTTTTATTTTTTTCATGGTTTAATACAAAGAGCTAAACAGTCATGTATTTGATATTCATTACATGAAAAGTGACTGGGGGGCCGAATCTGTGTCAGGCGATTTGATTTGATTCTGATTTTTGGGGTCACGATTCGATTCAGGAACAATTTTTCTATGTGAATATAGAAATAGTTTATGAATTTTGTTTAAATTTTGTGTTTTGTGATGACAATGTAAACAAATCGAACATTTATTTAAAACAATACTTTTAGGTTCCTTACTGTATCAAATCTTTTTGCATCATTTTATATTTATACCAAAAAATAGGATTGTGATAAAATTCTGTCATTTAAATGACCAGTATTAGGTTCACTTAGCTGTCTGGATTTTTCTTAAATAAAAAGTCGAAAAATCGAATCGCCAGGCCTAGGAATTGCGATTCTTTAAAGAATCGATTTTTTTCAGCACCCCTAAAAGTGACATTTCCGGACATTTTAAAAATAAGCCATAGTGATCAAAAGTAAACCAACAAAGCGTTGAAATTTCACTTTACATCTAATGAATGAGTTAATAAAACTATGAAGAAAATGCTTTTTTTCATGATGTTATCAGCATAAATCCTGCACAGAGCCGAGTCGCTGCTGCTCGCTTTCTCATTCAGAAGAATATTGAAAATGGAGCTGTGTGTATATTCCTATTAATTATTTGTTGCAAAGCATTTGACAATTACAGTCTGCACCGTATATGGTATCATTGAATAATCAGTTTTTAAAAAGTGTGGGTGTGCCTCCGTCTGCGTGCACTCATGCAGTCCCGCCCACACCCGTTAGCTAGAATTCAATCCTGTGGAAACCTCTTCTTGTCAGTGTGTTGTGTGTAAGAAATGTTAAGTGCGTTGATACTCACAATTGTTCTGTTATATAGTTCCGTAAAGCCGCTATGTGATAATGACCGTTGTTGATGAATCATGTTTTGATGTGTTTTGTGTTCACCTTTTTGAAGTGCCACAAGTTTGGATAGTGAACAGCACTAATATGAGGCTCCTGCTGTATGATAATGGCAGATCAGCAGTTTGCACCAGCAATCCTCTGTTGTGAATGAGTCATGCTGCCTGCCACATGATGTGTGACTTCTGCCAAGTGACTCATCCCAAATAAGAGCATTCCATAAAGCAATGCTTAGAATGCTGAGACAGAAGCAGGAGATGTATTTCTGCTTTTGATTGTTGCTCTTACAGGACGTTTGAAACGTTTTAATTAAATGAGTCCTTTGAGAACGTTCATTACACATCTAGTATTTATAATATTGCTGTGGGCCTCTTAGCGGCTTCTTAGACAGGTTTTTCTTCTTGCCTTTTTATCAATTTTTTAAGGTGCATCTAGTTTTTGGTGACGTCACTGTTGTCATTGTTGTGCTGCCGTATGTTATCCACTGGTTCATGACCGTCTTCATAATTCCTTCATAGCACAGGCAGACAAGTGTTTTTCTTGCTACTGGTTTATAGGCTTATCTATTGAAATCCACCGTGAACACTAAACACAGTGTTGATAAAAAATTGAGACCGTGTTATCTTAACATAATCAGTAACCTGTGCAGCATGTGGAATAACATTTAACAAGGTAAAATAAAGACAGTTAAAAGAAATCACTTGTTGGCTACATGCTACAAAAACTGAACCTCTGAGTTTGTAAAGATTTTCCTCTTTCACACCAAATTAAAGTCCACTGCAAGCTTAAGTTTTTACTGAATCGTACAAGAAGTCATAACTGCTAAAGAGTCATTAACGTTAGGGTGGAACAGCGAGGCTTGAACGTAACTCTGAGCTGAAACTTTGAATAGAATAGAACTTTTGTCATTATACTTGCGTACAATTAAATTTGGTGTGGCACTTCAACAGAAAATAGTATATAAATAAGAGTAATAAAATAAAGTAAAAGTAAAAAAAGAAGGTTAAATAGACAGAACAGTAGTATAAAGATAGATATTTACATTAAAACGGTGAAGTTTTAGTAAAATAAAATCAGTAATGTAGGGCTGTAATGTAAATTATAAATGTGTAAAGTCACTGTGCATAATTGTCTCATTTCTAATAATAGTACAATTATTTCTATTAAATTAAATAATGTATTATAATTAAAAATTAATTTTCTAGTTGCTTAACAAATTATATAAATTGAGTGAACAGTATCATTGCAGCAGTTACATAATGCCATGCTTGTACTTATTCCTGTAAATTTGTTTTGCAAATAAATTATTCACCTGGGTCAATTCTTTTTAATTAATCTACCAATGATCTTTTTAAAATGAATGTAAATTAATAAAATAAAGTAAATAATAATGCAGTTTAAATAAAATGAGGATAAGGCGTTTAATTCCAAAATTAACTTTAAATTTGGGATTAAAATTAGTGCTACCGGCTCTAAATACACACACGGTATTGAACCGAATCACATCTTCACTACCTGCTGCTCAACACTGCATTACATGACAAAACCATTTGTTGGAGATTCTCCTGCTCTTGTCTCAAGAATGAGTGGATGAATGTTTGTAGGATTTCCACTGTGTTATGGCTGTAAACAGTAGATGAACTGATGGGGTTTTGGGGCCGATCCAGACGGGGTCAAGGCCAAATGTCTGAAAGTATTAGACTTGTTTGTGGTGGAGGCTGTTAACATATGCCATATATGCAGTTAAGTTTTACTACTCAGAGGATTTATTATATATATATATATATATATATGAGCATGTGCAAATATACTTCTGTGCAAATATTTTCATCATATTTTTTTTGCTTCAGCAAATGTATCAAAGTATATAAGTATAAAAGGTTATTTTTTTTATTTATTTCAGGCTGCTTAGTCACTTTTGTTTATTTTCTTTTGTTTTTTTTTTTTTTTTTTTTTTTCCCCCCATAAACATTGCTGTCTTCTGCTTATTGCATAACTTACACTTATAATTGTTGAAATTCTTCAAAACACTTTTGCAGCTATAATAGCAGATTTAAGGGCTGTGGTCAGCAACCAGGTCTGCTGATGTTATAGTTTGAGACGTCCAGGATGCTTCAGTTGAGGACTGCGCTATTAGCAGTTTACAGATGAACAGGTGAGAGCGCTGAACTGAATAAGCAGAGGTGTGTGCTCTCATGGCCTGGGTTGGACCCACTGGTCTGTCTGAACCTCATTGACGGTGCCACTTTGTTCTAAATCTTGGTGGCCATTTGCTCTTAGTGAACTTAATGAACCCCCGCAATGATCAGATATTCCACATTTTCTGGACAAATCAAAACATGGGATTGGTGAATAACACTTGAGATTTCACTTGCATTTGTGATTTATCCAAGAACGTTTTTGAAAATATTATGAAAAACATTTTTTTTGTCTGTTTTTGCACAAGTCTACCAACCCACAAAATTTGTTATCGATTTTTTGCCCTTCTTTACATAAAACAATTTAGTGATATTAGTTGTTATATTGTATCAAGGCTATTTTGTCCTTTCTCTGCTCACGCTGGTGTAGTAGACATTCACACACTGCTGTGGGTTTAGGAGAGATTTGTCAGAAGGATGATTGTGTTTTGTCATGGCAAATCTATTCAGGCTCAAATCGGTTAGTAATTAAGTGCTGGGATTTCTGCTCTGTGCTTGTGGTGCACATGGGCAGCTGTTCATGGAACCAGTGTTGGTAGATCTTTTAGATTTTTTCACATGCAGGCTACAAACAGAATGGTAGAAGAAAATTCCCAGAATGCTTTGTTAACTGAGGTGGTGTGTCATTGAAAATGGCTACTGATGTACGGGAAAGACAGTAAATGTCATTGTATGTTCATATACAATTTTTTTGCTTTTTTTTTTAAATCCAGTGGAATATGTTTGTTTTAATGGTAATGTAAAGGAATATGTAAGTGGATCCTGCCAGAAAGTTATAGAAATCACTTGTGAATAATGATTTGTGAGAGAAAGTACAGTTATTTCTTTGTCCTGTGTATGAAGCTTGAAAAATGGCAAATTCTTAAGGACTGCTGACCAGTTAAGGGCACTACCGAGTCCAGACTATGGGCAGGGCTAAAGGAATGTACTTGGGATTGGCCCTATGATGAGATGCACAGGAAGTTGCTCAAGTTAACAAGACCCTGTTTTCTTTTTTCTTTTTCTTTTTTTATTTTATTGGTTATCTGCCCATTTGCATAGTATGGAAAATACATGATTGTGTTGAAATAACTGCAGTTTGGTCCTTAATTGTCCTACATCTCAGTAAATGGCAATTTCGTTGGGACAAGTTAATAAACGGTTTGCTTAAACTTGTTCCCTTGAAGATGTTCTTTTAGGTCGACTAAGTGATGTTCCTGATCAATTAAATTTGTATCAGACTATATTCACAGCCTTGTAATTTTCTAAATATTCAAGACTGAAGCGCTTATCATTGATTCGCTGTGAATCCTCACTCTTTTCCTCACTACGTCTTTTCCTTCGAGTCGTGAAGACGTTTGTGTGTTCAGCATTGATGTCATCTGATGTAGTGAGAGGAAATGAGTCAATGCTACTGCATCCTGCCCTAACAGTATCCTGTTGATATAAGTTGACATGAGTGAATGATGTATCAAGCTACGGTTACGCCACTGCCTGTACTATTGTATGTGCTTTATTTTAGGGATTGATAGAAATGTGACAGAACAGCTTTTATGATTCCGGCTCAGCAGTCCGGTCGGGCTCCATGTTAAAGCCTTAACTGATCTACCTAGAAACAGAGCTCTCTACTGTGGGGTGTTTTCACATTTCTGCTCGCCTTGTCGACTTGCACCAAAGTTCCTCTTTCAGCTCAGCAGTCTGCCTTCACTTCTTTCACTAGTGATGAGGTAGGAGCTCTAAGCTAATCGTCCAACTTGTACATAACACAACCGTAGCACTTTTTTTGCTCTATTGGATCAGTTTATGTCCAAACGAGGTAAACGTCTTTTAGGGAACTTAAACCATGCTGTTATATATATTCAAAAATTTGCATAAGCCATTTTAGGCTAGTTTCAGCCCTCAGGCTTTTTGTGTAGCAATTATTAACATTTGTACTGTTTTTTTTTTTTTTTTTTTCCATGCATATTTGTGTTCCTCACTGGTCAGTTCACTACTTTTGAAAAGAGCAGCCCACCAAGAACATGGCCCAAATATATGTACTTTATAGTACAATGTTTTCGAACGTTTTGGAGTAGCAGGGTTGATTCTCTTGTCTTTAGTATACATTACAAAAGTTGAACATAAGGCAGTGGATCAGAAGTTCAGATTTCATTGCCTGAAATTGACGTCTAGATGTGTTCAATTTGGCACCTTTTTGGGGTTTTTTGTTCGTTTGTTTGTTTGTTTTTTCTTTGGAACAAATGAGTAACAGGTGTTTCTTGTTGACAGCTCTGTCCTGTTAGATTGCTTATTTTAATAAGTAATAAAAGATGCAGAATGTCTACTCTTGGTCTGAGTCCAAGAAGGCTGCATTTGTTAAAAAGTATTAATCAAAACCAAGGCCAGAGAGCTGTCTTTAAAAGCCGGCGATGATAAAAAATAGGGCCAAGCCGAACCAATCGTTGGCTATAATAGCGTTACAGCCATGTCAGGTTAGGTTGATGTACACAGGGCCACGTGTAGGTGTAGCAGCCAGTAGCAGAACACCGGCTAATGTTTGGGCTTCTGCAGCCGTGCACACCAGTCTGTCAGGAGTGAGAGCAAGATAAAAGAGCAAATGACACTCAAGCAACTGTGTTACTGAAAAAGACGCCTAATGGGCTCAACCCAAAGCTCGAACGATTGTATTTCAAGTAAATAAACTAGGTATAGGAATTCGATAGTGTGAAAATATTTAAAGTCAGACAAGAAGCAGGGTGAAGTGCAGTGTCAGGAGTGTGAAAAGCATGTCCCCACAAAGGTACTTAAACTTTTTACCCTCTGAAGCAGTGCCATTAGAGCATGCACGATTCTATTTACTTACTTTATTTACTTTGAAATACAGTTGTGCAAAGTACATGTATAATGTTTAACTTTTAAAATCAAACCTCAAAGGAACCTGTAAGCTTGACAGAATGTTTGATTCAGATCATGATTCTATCGGTATTGACTGATATGACAAAAATATACTGGGATATCACTTCCATTTTGCCCAGCCCTAGTCTGTGACATCAACAACCTTCAGAGCCCAGGGGTGAGGGTTTCACAATCTACCATCTGAAGAGGACATCGAGAGCAGGAATATAAAGGCCAAACCTTTTATCAGCTGTATCAGAAAGAAGCCGCAGTACACGCCTAAAGCATCATCACAACAATAATCCCGGAGTTTGGTGATGTTCGGAGGGGGTCACCAGCCTGTAGTTATTGCAAGTAAGGATTATACAACTAAACATTAAGTGCTTTTAACCAGAATTGGAATTGACTGACTGTTCCAGTACTTTTGGAGGGTATAGTACAAAAGTGAAGTTCACTTCATAGTCTTGTATGACATCATACTCATATTCATTCATAATCATTGTCGAAGGCCAGGTTCATTTTTTTGTTACTTCCCCCGTGAGACTAGAGTGACTTCAGATGCAGTGAAATAGACGCTGGTGAACTATCTAAAACACCTACCCTGAGTGAGATGGGTAGAGCTAAAAACATCAAAAATGTTTGTTGATTAACCTAAAAAAAATATACACGTGTTAAGTCTAAGGGTGGGCGATATGATCCTAAAATAATATCAGGATATTTTAGGGTTCTTTTGTGATAACGATATATTAGCGATATGTTTCAGGAACATACGATTGCAGCAAAAAATATTGTAAAATTTCAAACATTCAGTAGAAAGAAAAAGCTGTAAACATCTGGTTTTTATAAACAACAGTAACTTACCAGGATTCAGGACAATAAATAAAATCGACCACCAAACTAAAGTGCAGAAAATTTATTGCATGTGTATAAACTGCAATTGTAAACAATTATACAAAAAAATCACAGTATTTTTCATACGTGTCCCGGAGTGTTGTATTTGAAAAATCTCGTCCTTTAGGGATACGGTATCGACAGTCGAGCTTTTTAATAAGCTGCATGACGCCTTCCTTCTCAGCTGTTTGAATTAGCATCATATCTTTAGCCAAACAAAATTCGACAGCTTCAGTCGTTCAGCTTTCCGAAGACTCGGCGAGCAATGCTGCGTCAGTCTCATCTGTCTGCTTGGGTTCGCGCTCACACTGGCTGTTGAGCTCCTCACACCATTTTCGACTTCCCTCGTACTCGGCTGTGCGATTCTGCTCGAGGTGGTGAAACAGATTAGACGTGTTTCTCTCTTTTGCATATGTAACATATTACTGTGGTCTGTTGTACTGATCTGATATTTTGTACCCAAACCTGCTCCTCAGTACCGATGTTGTTCCCCCTTTTTGGGGACTCCAGAGCCGTTTTCCGCCACACCTGTTGCTCTGCCTACGATTCACGTAACGCACATATGCCGTAACCTGCGTAAATGCATTACGTCATTACGCACACACGTCAGAATATCGCCATTATCGCGATACGGATTGTTTAAAATAACACCGGTATTATGGCGAACGATACATGACATGACACACCCCTAGTGCAGTCCTTATACATGTCTTTGGTTCTGCTAAACAGCTAAAACAACCCTTTATTTGCATGCTTTGGATTTAACCTTCAGCCCGGACTGATAAGAAAAATATTGGTGCTTTATGACCAGCTGTGACCAAAGTACAGAACCTGGAGGCTCAAGTCGGATTCCTCAGTCATTGACACGCAGCTTGGCTACCTGTAGTCAGCGACTGCTCGTAATTCTCAATATACAGAATAAATAAAACAAAATACTTGAACCTGTTTCATTATATAAACTCTGTCTGCCCCCGCCTGCAGTGACTAAGGTGTAATTTCTGGACTTTTATTCTTAATCTTTTCTTCTAGTGTTTGCAGTTTGGCTGTCAGATTTGCATGTAGGTGGCCGAGCTTTAAATCCTGTAGTGCTACGGATTTTGAATCATTCATCTTTGTCATATAATTATTAGCGAATGGCTGGTGTTCCCCTTTCTGAGTCACCATGTTTCACTTCTTTATTTTCTCAGATTAGCTCTGTGACTCATTAGAGACTATGCTCACAACTTTAAAATCCTTAAATCTATATGCACTTTCCCATTGCAAATATAGAGTAAACTTCTGTATCTGCCCAAGCTCTCGTCTAGTTGTAGGCTTCAGTCATTGTTCCTTTTCGTTTATTTGCATGGAGTTATTTGTTATTTACTTGAATCTGCTCTACAGTAAAGAGCGTTTATTATTCAGCATTAGTATTGCGTGCACTAAATGTGTTCACGCGTGTCTGCGTGTGTGTGTGCGCGCGCGTGCTGTCATAAATGGCCTATTTGAGTCTGTACTTGGTTGAACATACTGTCAGCTCAGTACTGTGGGGCTATCCAGCAGCATTTCCCTTCTGCCACGACATTAAGTTATTAGGTATGGATTAAACAGCAGTATGGTCTTAATTATCATCCAAGTGTTAATGACATTCCAGATCTGGACTACGTGAGGTGAAACCCAATGTTATTACACTGGTGTCACTGTATTGTGTGTGTCTGTGTGTGTGTGTGTGTGTGTGTGTCCCAGCCATCCTATTTGTGCTTTGAGTCACTGGGGACTTGTTTAACTTTTGCCTGAAATAATGCAGTTTTCCAAAGTAATCAGTCAAACTTCACACTTAAGAGACTGGTTGAAAACAAATCTAGCTCGTAAAATGTTACGTTAAACATTTTAATATGTATTGGTTATGTTCATGATGAATACTCGGCCACATAAGATTTAGTCCCAAAAAATTAGAACTATACATAATATTTTACGGCATTATTAATCTTTGCTCTTTGCAACCCATTTTCAGTTTCTTTCACCGATTTCTGTATGTAATACAAACTGCAGTGCACAAGTGCTTTTATTCCCACATGACTGCAGGACTAACCGTGGCTTCGCCTCCTGCAGAGCATATCAAATCCAAAGACGAGCTGAATATTTAATTGCTGCACAGAAGAAAAAAAAAACAGGACCTCTGATGAGAAAAGAGCTTTCAAGAATGCCAGGACAAATGATCCTTTTGCTAGAGCCTTTAAGTGCTTTATTTGTGATTCAGCAGCAGGCTATGGCAAGTGACTGCCAGGCACTGGCACTGATCTGCACATCTCGGGGGGGAATGTGTGTTAATGTGGAGGCCTCAGGCGAATGGAGCAGTGTAATTGGGTTCGCATGGTTGGTGTCAGGGTTGCGCTGCCGCTCCACACACAAAGGCTAGCTCCTAGCCAAGCTGCTGGGGGACATGAAGACAATCCGGCTCCTGATGAGTGTGCTAATTCACTGGAAAGGCCTTATTGAATTACTGGAATGCTGAGCATTGACTGTGGAAGGGCCTCCAGAATGCACGCTCGCCCTAAAGCATTGTGTCTGACGGCATGCGCTGCGATTGGCCACCCAGCTATGAGAGACACTGCGAGTGGTGGCCAACTGCTGAGAAAATCTCTCTAATATTCCCAAATGGCACAAATACTTTTGCATATATTCAAATGCCTTCCTTCCTTTCCAGTAAGTGTGTGTGTGTGTGTGTGTGTGTGTGTGTGTGTGTGTGTGTGTGTTGACTGTAGGCTACCATGTCCATTGTTTCAGCTTGTTTACCCCATATCATGTTATGTAGCTGATTTACCCTGTACGGCTTTTAGTTCTGTGGGTTTTGGTGCTTTGTATGCATCTGTAAATAAAAGTATTTGAGTTGTGAAGGATAAAGTCATCCATTTTCTTATTACTGTTATTCAGCGTGTGGTTTTATTCACCATGTAAGACGTGCAAATCTTTGCTGTTAATTGTTTTCAAATGCATGTGGCTTTCCGGCAAACCCGTCGCTTACCTGGTGGCACGTTTTTCGATTATCAGCCACCTGCATGAACGTGTTGCTCTTTCTCCTCACAGCTTCAGTGGTACTTTGCTGCGATTGGCAGACTAATTACGCAGTCGATGCACAGAGGGGACTCTCATGGTGAGAACCGGTCCAGAGAACATTGGGAAGCCGAGAACACGCCACCTAACTGGTGTTGCAACACATCTCCTTCCACAGAATTATGAGAAACCAATTCACAAGTCAGATGTGCCAGTGTGAAGCAGGGTTCTCCTGTACAGAAATCCCAGTCACTCACACGCCTGAGATCGTCTTTGGTCTGAGAATAGACCGAGCGTGTGTTGGAGGCAGTACTGAAGCAAACGGTGTGCCTGACAGGAAGGCGAGCAAAACAGTACTGATGTAGAACAAACGCAGTAACAGGTTATTAATGTTCTCTTGTACTGGTGAGGTTTCAGCAGAACCATTAAGCCTTTAATGGAGGGGGAAGACTGACATTATAAGCCACTGCTTTTTACCTTTCTCTAAAAACATGTTATCGGATGGCTCAAACACTTGGTTATGGCACTTCAAATTCTCCAAAACACAAACGTGAGCCGTTGCTATTTTTGTATTTCTCATTTTTTAAAATAACTCAATAGGCCTTGTGCCTCAGGCCTGGAAAAACTGAGGAATATCCCATTGACTTAAAGGCAGGTGAAAGGCATTCCCACCCCTCCCTGTTTTTCCCTCCTGCAGTCACTAAGACAACACGAGGCTTTGCCCCGCTCTGTAATAATGCTGTTGATATGGAAGCTGTAGCCCCAGTTTCGGTTAGGAGTGGAGATGTCAGGTCCTTGTTACTAGGTTACATCACTGTTTTTGTTGTGAGGCGGTGTGGAGGGATCTCACAAAGTGCACTTCCCCTCTGCCTGAGCCAAATCACTATCCTCTAACAGGCCTGTTCCACCACACACGAGCACTTCCTAAACCACATACACCTTTTAAATCTGGTTTACACGTGTTCTTACTATCTGCCAGCCCTGGATTAATCGTTTCTAGTTAATCGTTTCTTATTTGAAATGATTGAGATTGCTAAAAATCAGAGACTCTGTAAAATATTTGTTTATGATTTTTCTCCTAATGACACTTTGTCGTTTAGATATTTTGTCATTTTCTGGCTTTTTTGCACTAGTAATGATGTGATAATGTTGGTTACTTTGTGTAGTAGCAGTAAAGTCGTATCATCACTCATTTTCTGAGCTTCATTTTTCTTTGCTTTACTTGGCTGTAGAGTGAATGATGCAAGCTTCCAAAGATAATAAGAGTCAGTCTGCAGTGAATTTGTTTTCAGGCTTGTGTTCGTTCCTACCTGTTTATTTTAACAACCAGTTCTGACTGCTGTTCTTGGATTGGTTTAGTTTGGTTTTTTGTGTTATGAAGCTGATAACTGTTAGACTGAAGGTTTACAGTTAGACCTAAGGGTGCGGTAGACCTCTGCTTTACTCGCAATGCAGCATCAGGTACTTACAATATTTTAACTGATGCACTTTCACAATTAAATGAATTGGAATTTATGAAAAACAAATTGAAGTTCATCATATCCAGTGGGAGAAAGTGACTTGTAGGTTGCTAGCACAAAATCGTAAAATTTGTAAAAAAAAAAAAAAAAACTACATGCAACAATGATGATGATGATTATTATTGTACTGATACAATTTTACTTTTCCCAATGAAAGGAAAATGACCTGATTTGTACAGAAGTATGACTATAAATGTACACTAGGCTAATACAAGTGGCTGGTTGAGGTTTGTCCAAGTTTGTCTGTTTTCCCACCGACATGCTGAATGTTCATCAATAGTGGGTTTAACTAATATATAACTAATGTTAATACTTAATAATGCATTCTTGTAAATATATAAGCTATTCAGGTATTTATCATTTGGAGTCACCTATTAACGTTTTAGTCAAGATGGTTTCCGATCAGAATTGACCAGACATTTGTGCCTGTACATTATACACCAGCTCATCAGACATGCTGTGTCTTGCCAAAGTTTATAAATACCTAACCATCCCAACTCAAAACCATAGGCGATAATATAAAGCTAAAGGTTTAGGTTTTTATTGATACACATTGGTCAGGACTTTTTGTAAAAATTTGTCATTACTGAGACATTTAATTGAAAGAAATAATGATGTCTGGCTGGTGTCTGTTCTCCACTAATGTCATTTAGTGACTACACACTCTAAAATAATCATTGTGTTTTCTTTCCACTTCTATAATATCACAACTACAGATCATTTATATTCTCACCATGTTCAGGCATACTGAAAACCATGTTTTCAACAACTAGTGTCTTTACAACGTCCTTGAATTAGTGTTGTATTTTTAGGACAGGTATATTAAAGGGGGCTTGTTTTTGACAGAGGCTTTTCCTAGCTGGTCCACACCATGTGGTGGGCAGTGTGGTAATGAACCTGTAGAAATCTTAAAACATGACATGAGCTCATTAGTTCATTAACATAATTGTCTAATCTTAAACCATGACCTACTTCATGGCCATGAATAAAAGCTTGTAATATAAAAAAGCAACACTAGACTTTGGAGTGTACAGAGAATCAAAGCACTTCCATGTGTCTGCTCCCAAGGGTGAGCTGGCTTCAGTGGGCTGGACTGGACTGACTGACCTCGGTGTTGGAGCAGGGCAGCTGCCAGGCCTCTCGCTGTCCTGTGCCAGCAGACTGATTCCCCCTTGTGCCTTGCTTCCTCCCTGGTTTTAGGCTAATGAGGGGAGCTGCCGGTTGTGTTTTAATGCCTACCTCTGCTGAGGTGCACTAATTAAGATGACACTCAGGAGATTTTCCACAGCATCTGGATCATTTACACGGTCAAAACAGCAGCAGCCTCGTTTGGTGAGGGTAAGGTTTGAGGTTCGCATGAACTGACTTCTTGCCAGTATGCCAAGCGAGGGGGGAAGTCTGTATGGTTTGTTAGGGCCAAGGGTTTGTTATTTACATGTAGTTGGAATTTCAAGGATTGTGCTAGTTTTCACTCATTGTTTATTTGTTTTTGAGGAACGGTCCAAGTAATAGATGTGCAAACGATTCAGAAACCTTGAACGATATGATTGTGTGGAGTTTAAAAAGGGTTCAAGATTTGAACACATCATTTTATGAGAATGATGAACCTATTCTTAAACTCAAGGCTTGTAGCTTGCTTTTATTTAAAAAAAAAATCAAGAATAACAAAGGGAAACAAAGAGATTTTTACATATATCCATCACATTTTTAAGCATTTTCTCTAGTATGAAGAAATTTCATTGAGCATGCGTCTCAGGTTTCCTGAGGTCCAGAATATTTGAAATATCATGTTAAATTTTTAGCATGTGGAAAAAAAAAAAAAAGCAGTCCTGAAGTGGGGCCCACATGCTTGTTTCCTTCTATTTTAGGAGCAGCGAGGGCATGATGCCTAAAACACAAGGTTGTTTGTGGGTGTAGCATACAGCCACAAGCTGGCACGAGGCATGCTGACAATTCTGTGCCTTGTTTACAAGTCAGACTGGGTGGAGCGAGGGAAAAGACGGCGGATAAGAGAGGGTTACTACCCTTAGGCCCACAGGAGAATCGGAATTCCTTGTGAACCAATCCTCCATTTGGCTGGCAGTTGTGAAAACAATTCCACAGCATTAGTACGCTGACTCACGCTGCTGTAATCTGAGCCACTGTGTGTAGGACCGTTAGGAGGTGGGCCGGGCTGCCTGGGCAGTCTGCACTACAGGCCAGTGTCTGTTCCACAGCGCTCGCCGTGTTAATTAAAACACAAACCCCCTTTTTTTCCTTTCGCTGTTGTGCAGTAAACTGATTATTAATGCATGTTTTTATGACTGTTCGAATGGTTATGAGCGCTACTCTCTGATCCGTCAAGGCTGAATATGTTGTATAATGACACTAATACACTGTCCAGTCAAGCCATATAGGTTTGTAGCAGTGAGCCGCAGCAGATTATTTAATCACCGTGTTTCTCTTTCTGATTTGATATTGTGTTTATTTCCCTACAGTTTTGGCCTGGAATCTGCCGAGGCGCTTGGGCTCCAACCTGAAGGAGCTTCCACGCTTGCCTCCGATCTTTGCCCAACCTCCGTCCGCTCCATCCACCATGACTTCGGAGCTGGAGAGCAGTTTAACCTCCATGGACTGGCTGCCGCAGCTAACCATGCGGGCGGCTATCCAAAAGGCTGATACCCAGAGTGCCCACGGTCCAGGCATGGCTAAGAAGAGTGCCCTGCTGGACCCCAACACTACGCTGGACCAGGAGGAGGTACAGCAGCACAAAGACGGGAAGCCACCCTACAGCTACGCCAGCCTCATCACGTTTGCCATCAACAGCTCGCCAAAGAAGAAAATGACCCTGAGTGAAATCTACCAGTGGATCTGTGACAATTTCCCCTACTACAGGGAGGCAGGCAGCGGCTGGAAGGTAATATCTGCGCGCTGTCTGTCTGTGTCTGTCTGTATATCAGGATGCATTTGCATGCATGCATGCAAGTGTCAGTCACTCCACTTATTTTCAATCAGTGTGCCAAATCAGTCCAGAATTCAGGCAGGAGGAGGCGGCCAAGGTTAATGCGTGAAATTATCCATGTTTCTTATCCTGCCAAGATGTTTCGCAGGGAATTATTTTGCAAATATAAGGTAGAAAATGATTTGCGAGCCTTGCTTTCGTTTTGTAGAGGAAGCACTTCTGAGTGTTAATATTTAACAGTGTTTTGTGTTTTTTTTTGTTGTTTTTTGAACAGAGATAATAGATGCTGTTTTTAGGCAGAAATGTGAGCACTGAAAGTGTTGATATTCCGAGAAGCAGACCCATCTTGAACGCGTCTCAGACAAAATCTCCTATTCATGGATTGTATTATTCATGCCAGATGCCTTGATACAAGTCCATTATGCAAGAGAGAGCTATTGCTGTGTCATCTTCTCAAGGAGCATGTGATATACAGAGATGAAGCCCTGCTTGATTGCCTTTTAAAGAGCGGAGATGGAAATTGATATTAGACTGAGCCTTCCAATCAGTTGACATTTATTGCCAATAGAATCGCTGCTGCAGCTTCGTTGCAGTCAAAGCGTTATGTGTGTGTCTCGTATCCGTGAGAGACATGCCGTGTGCATGTCGGAGCATGTTTTCACCTCCTTCACGTTTCCCTTTTTTTTTTTTCGTACAGCAGATGTTTACGCCAGGCTATACAAGCTTATATTTCAGCGAACACCCAGACGCTACTGCCCTAATTTCTTTATTTGTTTCATGATTTTTTATTTATTCCTCATTTGATGAACCCGGAATCAAAACCGCCAATTAAGTGCTTGATGCTGAAATTGCAAAAGGCTTTGAAAAAAAAAAAACCAAAAAAACCTTTTCTTGTAAATTAAAGTTCTTGAAGGTATATTTTAAGAAACGCAATTAGTTTGCTTTTAGAAAGATTTACATTTCCAAGCAGTGTGTTTTGGTTTCAGGAGGTATTAATGCTCATCAGGATTCGTACTGCTGATCTTTCATTCCCTCGCTGCACGCACGTTCCATTTCATCACTGTGCCTTAATGCAGCACTGTGCCTTAATGACATCTGCCCCTTTCGGCCTGCACCGGGAACCAAAACAAGTGTATTTCTACACACACACACACACACACACACACACACACACACACACACACACACACACACACACACACACGGTGATACTGCCCTGACTAGTTCTGGGTCAGATGTTACCGAGGGCAAGTAAGCGCCTAGCATTGTTAACATTGTTGTGGCCGGAGAAGGAAGTGCTATTTGTTCACGGAATTATTCTTATGCTGACCACTAATTGTGTTAGTTTTTTATTTGTAGAGCCCAAATATAAAGCTTTACAGAAATATGACTATATGCCTGGGATGTGACTGGGATTTTATAGTTACGCCAGACACATGCTAGTATCATTTTGTGTGTATGTAAAAGCAGCAGCTGTATTTAAACTTTAGGTGGCTGAAATCGGAGCGAGTGATCGGTTTGTCTTTTCTTGTAAAGACCTCAACTTTTGGATGTGTAGTATGAGACAGAATAGAGCCACTATGTTGTCTGTATGACATGACTGAGGGTTCAAGCAGACGGACAGAGAACAGCTAGTCAGACCGGTACCACTGACGCTACTCCTTGCAGTATTTGATCCCTTCATATCTGATAGGGACCGATTGTCAGGCTGCTGTGCTGTTCTATATTTACGGATTCACGCATACAACGTGCATGCAGTCGGGATGAATGTAGGTCGGCATGCAGTCACCGCTCTGCCGTTCCCCTGGAGATGTCGGCAGCAGGAATTTACAACCCAGCGCACGCACACGTCTGTTCTCTATGATAATGCAGTCTATGCTGAGAGATGAGACTGGGCTAATCCGGATGGTAGCAACTCGTTTAATCATCTTCACAGAACTTCACTACCTCACTTTAAAAAAAAAAATCATCATCAAGCAATGTCAGTAAGAAAAGATCATTCATCAAGGTCAAAAATAATTTTGCAGTATGCTCAAGCTTGCTATTAGTCATTATTATGATCTCTGTCTTTATATGCAGCCTGCTAAGTGCTTTAAAGCTCCTGCATAAGACTGAGGGTCCAGGATTTATCAGTATTATGAGTCAGGGAATTATTTAGTCCAGGTTTGCTACTGGTGCAAGGATCTGCCTTGGAACGCCAGGCCATGGAAATAATGTTTTTTTTTCTAAATCATTAAAAAGAGGTCCTAATGTGAAGGTTCTCACTTGCGCATTAATGTGGCCCGAGCAGCAGAATTAATTTCGATGTTTTCCGATTAAAAAGAAGAGCACAGTGCCATCATCTGTTTTTATACAGAATGACATACAGGCCTCGAGACAAAAGGCGAGCGAGTGTTTTCCACATCTGTGTAGCGAACTGAGCGAGACCCGTTTACGTCAACCTGCAGGACTTCCTACGTGCGAGACATGTTGCTGCAGTCTTTCTGAACGAGAGTGTAAATGAGATTAATTTGGCAGCTGTCAGGTTAACACATTCCTCCTCACCAGGCCCCTCCACACGCTGCTAATATGATGGTAAATGTTTAGCACATGCTTAGCAGGATTTCAGTTTCTGAGCTGCTTCTTAAAATCGTGAGGTTCATGTTACCTAATTTCAGTTTCCATTAAGGTTTTTTTTTTTTTTGTTTGTTTTTTTTTGTTTTTTGTTTTTTTTTTTTTAAAAGTCCAGTAGTTTTACTGTCCTGGGGTCAGTCACACCTGCACAAGACCCAATCCTGGATGTATGGATTGTATAGCTGGCCAACTGAAACTGAAAGCTGCTCGTATTTCTTTATATATGAGATGCCGGTGATTAAATCAGCCCATTTTTAAAAATGCTTGTTAATCAGCGTGAGATTGTAGCTAATGTTGCCTGTATTTCTCAGCAGCAAAACAGGTAAAAGAAAGAAGGAGACTGCAGGTACCCAGCGATCATCACTGCTATTACTGCTGATAAGTGGTGCCGCTGCTGCTGCCGCCACTGCTGCGCCTGAATCTGCTACATATTTGAAGCTGTGGCTTCAGTAAGGCGTTGGACTGAGCTTCTTGATCTCATTATAAAATGCAAATAGCCTGAACCCGAAACTGATCAAAGGTTACTTTACACAGCCAGCAGAGCAATGGGAGCCTGGGGCATTTGGCTATTTTTCTGTTTAGTGATTTGGGGAGCTGCTGCATCCCCTCTGGGCGTTATTTACTTTGGAGATAGTGTTTCTGCTCATAAGTAATGGGAAAGTCAAGTCGTAGCCGTTATTTAAAATGTCTGCAGCAGTTCAGGTGAGAGTATTGTGGTTTCTCCTATCTTTTAGCCCCAGCTTTAGTTCCAGGATGTGAAAGTCTTTTCTGTTTCCTCCATCTGTTCCTCCAGTCTGGATCGTCTTTACACTGTTAAGAAAGCGTTCGGGTTTTTATTCCCCGAAGTAAAAAAACAAACAGGTGAGATACAGTGCATATTTAGAGAAGGCTGTTCGCTTTTCTTTTAGCATCACAAAATCTGCTAATTTCACAGAACGTCAGATAGTCATTTGAATTCTGCTGCACAACTATTAAGTGATGCGGTTTGTTGAATATTTTTAGCACTGCAGTCTCTCTCTCTCTCTCTCTCTCTCTCTCTCTCTCTCCAGATTGCTTTTAATTGTGGTAGCAGAAGTGGCTGTGTTGGTGGTGGGAGTGGTGTGATTCATGCGGCAGCCAGTTTGATCCCGCTGCGAGACGGGCTCACGAGGCAGGAAGCTCCTGCCGCTCGGCCGCCCACCAACCTCACCTTGCCCCGTCCCACTCGTGCCCCGACACCCGTTTAGTCGCTCAGAGTAGGTGGTCACAGAGCACTGCTGTGTGCCAGGTACGCTTGGCAGAGTTACCAGTTTGCTGTATGCAAAATGAGGAGCTGACATGGACAAGCTGATGTGATGGCTTTAAATTTAGTGGTTGGCCACCCCCTCATGGCGCTACACACCCTCCCCCCACACACCCTCCCTCGGCTGTTTTAATTCCCTGTAATAATAAATTTAATGCTTTCTTTAACTCCTTATTGCCTCTAGTCCCCTTTGTGGTCCATATAAACAAGAATACATTGTAATCTAACTACCAGTGTGAGTTCAGAGTTCTGCATTTCGGTGATTGGGGATCAGTAATGAGTGTCTGCCGGTCTGTCTGCCTGTCTGTCTGTCTGTGGTATGACAGTGTCATGGTGTTATAGTTTTGAAATGGTATTTGAATGATCAGGGGTTTATTCTTTATAGATACATTAACTAATAAGGTTCTTGTGTGATGTTAAATGATTTCACCATAGACAGTAGTGTTCAGTTTAGCACCGTAATACTGCGTAGAAGAAAAACTACTTAATTTAGGCAACATTTGGTAGTCTTTACATCTTTTCATTACCGGTCTTGTGTTTATAAGGGATGTGCACAAGGATGTATTTTCAATATTAACCAGTTGACTCGCTGGTCATAGCGAAAATAACGAATTGTCCAGGAACAGACTGATGGTAATAAATGCCCTGGATAGTGTTATTAACAGTGTTGTGAATGACACAGGATACTTAATTACAAGATGCAACAAAGACCTAAACGAAGCTGATGATCTACAGTCTCGGTGGCATCTTGTTGTTCTGTATGTTGTCGGTGCAGTTCATTGCAAAGTGAAAGTGAACTATTTGTCTACTGCACTTTCACACAGAGGGATGTGACCGCCGCGTTTAATACACACACACATTAGTGAACACTAGGGGGCAGTGAACACACTTGCCCAGGGTAGTGCAGCCCCAATCCATGGCTCTCGTGGAGCAGTTTGGGGGGGGGGGTGTTGGTGCTTTGCTCAAGGGCACCTCAGCCGTGTCTTGCCCTGTGTGGGGATCGAACCTGGGACCTTCTGGGTCAGCATGCTCGCGGCGACCAAACAGATAAATAGATCTGGTCTGTAACTCAGCTAGCTTAAAGTCCAACCCATGTTCAGAGGGTTTGTGTGTGTGTGTGTGTGTGTGTGTGTGTGTGTGTGTGTGTGTGTGTGTGTGTGTGTGTGCGCGAGTGCGTGCGTGCTGGATGAAGGTGGGAAAAATTTGTATGCTGTGTTTAGAGTCACCCCCATCACCCCCCTTTCCCAATTTTTCCAAATGTTGCCAAGTTATGAAGCAATCTTTCTGATTATATTGTGTGTGTGTGTGTGTGTGTGTGTGAGTGCTTCAGTTTGACGACGTATACGAGTTCTGAATCTTTTTTTTTTATCATTTGATGAGCTGAGTAGATGATTTTATTTTTAGATATTTAGTTGAATAAAAATGTGATTGAGGTTTAATTTTTAAAATCCTTTTCCAAGTGTCTGCGCTGACTGAATTCTGGCAAATGGCCAATAATGAGTCCAGAATTGGATCCTTCATTGCCATTGAAAAGGAGGACACGTTTTCTTGGTTGCATATGAAAAAACCTTCAGAATGAGACTGTTTACTCACACCTCTGTGATGCAGCCTCTGAAGGATGCAGCCCCGGAATTGGGCTGTTAAGTAGTCCTCAATAAGCAGTCTACCCTGTGAGTCAGTCTTTATAAGGGAGCATATATATACAGTAAGTGCTGCTTGTACAGATCTGAACGGATCTTCGGAGTCTGCTGGCATATTTTTCTGCCTTCATTTTTCTTGCCAGGAAAACCAACATGTTCACGGTGCATGATTTAAGGGAGGATGTAAAAGGGAGGCCAGTGTTGGAAGCCACACTAAATACATGCTCCAAAGGGAGTACTTGTAGCACATATGGTTACGCAAGCTTTGAAAAAAAAAAAAAGTGGGAGTTGAGCTCGACTGTCCTGCCACCAGGGAAGCAGATATGAGTGTGAAATGAGGGCTTCCTCCTGTAAATACCACACGAGTTTCGAGTCCACATGTTTAGAGATCACATCCAAAATGCACTCATCTAACCTTCACAGACCTCAGCGTCTAGGGAGCAGTTGGGGAAGTTGGGAAGCAAGGTTCCCTAATCACTAGGCCACGACTGTCCACCACTAGGCAACCTCTGAAACATTACACCACTGAGTAACAGTCCAGTTCCCAGGTACGAACACCTCTTTTTGGGTGAAAAGAAAATTTTGCATTGAATTTGGAGATCAAGTTCCTAGAGTCTGGAGGAGGAGTGGCGATGCACACAATCCAAGGTGTCTGAGGTCCAGCGTGATATGTCTGCAGTCTCTGGTGGTTTGAGGTGTCATGTCGTCTGCTTGTGTTGGTCTGCTGTGTTTTATCAAGTCCAGAGTCAACACCGTCCTCCTGGCTTCTTTTCCCAGCAGGACTCGGGACCTGTCCGTGTTGTTAAACTGCTACAGACTGGTTTTCTGAGCATGATGTTACTGCGCTTGATTGTAAAGCACAAAGTGGGAAAAAAGGCACTTTACATGTAATGAAAAGTAAAAAGGAAATGACAGTTTACCTTTCCTGTGGATAAAATTGTGTACAGACATGAAGTTTTTCATGGTATTTGAATGTTTTAAGATGTATTAGTTTATGAGGAATTGAATTCATATACCATGTCTATTTATATTATTTATCATCAAGACTCTAAACGACGTTTCAGGACAAATTCATATAATAGAAGACGCTGAAGTAAAGGTTTTTCCACAAATCTTTTGAAGAGTTTGCAGATTTCTTTTTGTTTTAAATTATTAGCGAGTTTACTCTTTTATATTAATGGTTGCAACTGTAGCATCTGAAATTAATCTGATCAATTAAGTATTTCTGATTGTGATAGAAATGGTTGTTGTTCCTATTCCTAGCTTTGGAGACCTGAGCTGGTGCGATGCCTGGTACTTCAGAGTTTTCACACCAGAAAGGCCACTGAACTGCTGTGCGTTTGACTTTCTGGATGTTAAATGACTATGGTTTGTTTGCGTCATGGACGGAGTTGTGAGCGTTTTTTTTAAAGCCCTGACGAGCTGAAAACTGTTTTTCTTTGTTTAACCAAAGCACTCTCCTGGCTCCTGCACAGCGTGCTGAACATTTTTTGGGATCGACTCTGTTTAGGCAACATAAGAGAGCGTCGCAGGAGTGAAACCTAAGAGTCCCGGTGTCCTTACTGGGGTCACGTATCTGTAGAAGAAACACCCGTGGCATTGCATTGCCTAGTTAGTACTGATGGCGTTTCAGAGATCACAACACTGCAGTGGATAGAACGCAGGTCTTTACATACACACTGCAGTGTGTATACACAGTGTAAGACGAGTAATAACCGTAGACTGCGGTGTTGAGTGTGTGACATGTCTGTGTCTGGACTGAGAGCAGACGCCTTGACCTGTATTGTCCTTATCAGGGTCAGCTTGAACAAGACCATAGCCTTTTTACCACCTATTAATTTCCTTTGGATTAGACAATTACTGTGGTCCTGTGGAGGAGCTAGGATGTGTGTCAGGTGGGAAGATCAGGAGCCGGTGAGGGTGTCTGGCCTCCCGTCAGCACCGCGGTTTATTATTGATGGGTCATTGTACTTGACACCTGTGCATTAACTTTTCTAATGGACTGTAGAGGATGATTTGACTGTTTGGGTTTTTTTTTTTTTTTGTATCTTTCTACGGTTGAAAAAAAGAGCATTGTGTTAAATCATTGTGGATTCCAGGCAAGCGGTTCCCTTGATGCTGGCAAATAAACGAATAAAAATTAGCTATTTGGCTTTATATAGATTGTGCAAGGTCCACCAGTGTAACATCGGCCGGTGACTGTGAACATGATGTGCCTTCAGTGATTGATTTCGACCATAGTGCTGCATCAAAACGTGTGGTGGTCTGACTTTCTTTGGCAAAGAGTCCAAATTTTCCGTTTGCCACCGTCAGCCTAATGGTCGTCCACTACTCATGGTGAAGTCATTCCTGTTCTTTAATCTTTACTGCGATTTAAAGCATTCACTGAACATTTGAAGTACTATCATTAAGGCAGTAGGCACAAAACTGCTTCAGAGAGGCTAATTGTGGCCAGTTCAGATAGATGTGTTTAGTGTAACTGCTTTCAGAATGGCACTAGTAAAATAGAGTGGGCACAAGCCTGCGGCGAACCCCGGAGATGTGCCTGCGTTGTGCGTATGGGAGCTGAATTGCCACCTCTGCCCCCCTCATTGGCTACATTGGCTGTAATAGTAGTTATTGACTGGATGGGCCTTTAAGCACCTGTAAGATTAATGGAAGCTCTGCCAGCTGCATGGCACGAGTGCTGCTTGTGCACACGTCTCTGAGGAGGCTCTTCTCCTCGTGCTCAATCAGCCACTCGTTTGTAGTGCCTGTTCCAAACGGTGTTGGCTGGTGACATTCTGCATTTCCCTGATTGGTAGCTGTTAAATGCGCCAAGGGCAGAGGTGCTCTGAAGCGCGTGTGTGTGCGTAAGTAGTAATCGCTTATAATAACACAGCGTTTTTGCATTCAGCTTCACTTCGCTCTTGTGTCTGTAAATTATTTTCCAAAATGTGCTGGAAAACAAAGGACCGTCAGTAATTCCCTGTAAACCTGGTACATGGCAAATAAAGCTTCAGATTCTGTATTTAAAAAAAAAGAGATTTGCATGGATACATCCATTTATTCTTTTATTTATTTATATATATATATGTTTGATTTTGGCCTGCTTAATAACATGTGCTCCGTCACGTGTGCACATCTTTATAACATGGTGCATTAATTCCTCTAGCGTTATATCAGCCCAGTGTAGTGTACAAGTATTCTCCAAAGTAACTTAATGCGTTGTTTACGCCATCAAACAATTTTGGATGTGTTTTTATAAAACTATTTTGTTGAAGTGAGGGTTTTATGGTTTCAGTGTTTTAGGATATGATGAGCTAATCTACAGACATGACACTTGCATAGATTCGAAATGAACGGAACGGAAATATTTCAAATTGCCTCTTGGCTAATGTGTGTGATGCACCTGGGGTGGGAGTTATTGCTTTAACTTCAACTATAGTCATGTAAAAAAAATAAATAAATAAAAAATATACACCCCAGTAAAATGTTTGACACATTTGGACACTTTCACTTGAAAAGTCTTTTTTGTTTCCTGAAAAAGAAAAAAAGGAAAAGAAAAAATTATATCTATGGGATCAGTAAATTAATTCAGTAATTTTTTTTGACAGAAACATCTACGTGTATCGATTTCTTATAACTATGTACAAGCTTATGAACAAAATCTTTGCCCCTCCTCCGTGTAGAACTAGTTCACATTCAGAGATTTTGACACATGTGCTGCGTTCGAAATTGCATACTTCCGTACTGAACAGTACGTGAAAACAGTACGCGAGCGTGACTAGTGTGTCCGAATGTGCAGTATGCATCAAG
>JAOVVF010000001.1:20853351-20874800 GCA_028565595.1 Duopalatinus emarginatus
TACGCGAGCGTGACTAGTGTGTCCGAATGTGCAGTATGCATCAAGCAGTAGGTGAAAAGTTCCCGGATGACGTACTGCATCGGAAAACGTTTTGCAGTACGCGCACTAAGCACACTGTTTTGTCCCATAATGCAATTCGAGCAGCGCTGACGTTTAATAATTTCTATATTAATGATTTCTTCTGAGGTAAAATCATACATTCTAAGTTTAAAAAAAAAGGACATTTCTGGATTAAAAAAAACAGCTGTGATGTGACGTCATGGCGGATGTAGTGTGTCCGAGGCTGTGCATACTGCTCGCTTGCATACTGGAATTGCGTAAAACAGTTAAAAATACACACTGCTTCTAATTCGGTATGTACTGCTTGAGTACGAGGTTTCGGACGCAGATTCCTCTCGCACTTTTTGGTATAAAAACAATTTGTAGATTCTACGACTGCATGTTGGCCGCATCCTGAGGCGGCACAGCAGCCCCAAACCATAACATTTTCACCACCAGGCTTCACAGTTGCCATGTGGTTTATCTGATCGAATGCTGTCTTTGGTTTTTGCCAAACCTCACTTTTCCATCTTATGGTCTACTCGTGGGTTAAATGCCTGACCTAGACCCAGACACGCTCATTCTCACCGATACAGTTATCCAATCATGTGGCAGCAGCACAGCGTAGAAAATCATACAGGTGTAGTTCAAGAGCTTCACAAATAGTTCAGCTCAAAAATGAAAAAGGAGGGAAACATGATCTCGGTGACTAGCTTGGAACCAACATTCATTCCACAGTTGGTGATCTCCTGCCATAATTTACACACAACGCTGAATATTTTGTGCAAGTTGAACGTTAACTGCTGCTGTGTGATTGGTTGTTTGAAAAACTGTATAAACAAGCAGCGCCGTGGGAAGTGTATATGAAAGTGTTTTGACTTTTCCCCGTGTACAGTGTTCACGTTTCATTACAAAAAACTGTGTCAAACTGTGACTTATCACTCTGTCTAAATTATTACTCATATTTTAAACCAAAGTATAAAAAAACATCTATTACACTTTTATACCTATAAAATATTCGTTATTCTAACCATGATAATGTCTCTGATCACATGACCACAAGAAAAGCAGAAGAATAAATAACAGGTCTTAATAAGTGAGAGCTCAGTGTGATCCTGACCTTCACTCAGAACTGCGGGAATAAACCTGCACTGTCGTTTAATAAAGAAGAGCAGATTCAACATTTGTTCTGTGTTTTTACCAGAAATATGAACGGGTTTATTTAGTCAGACTTAAGGAAGTTAGGAACAGGGTTAACAATACGACCTACAGACACCAAGAGTGTGGGACCTGTCTGTCTTTCCTTCTTGCACGACTCCACACACTGGACGTCAAAGGAACAGTATTTGAGAGACATACCCCTGTTCAGCACGAGTGATGAGAACCTGCGTACTGGGTACAATAAGTCCAATATATTATGGATGAGAGGAATGTCTTAATGTCCCAGTGTTTAATGGAGATATAAAGCAGAAACTTGGCGTGTCACATTTTTCATACCGCGGTCTACTGAAATACCGTCATACAGCCCAACCCTAATATAGATATAGTTATAGGATGCATGCTGCTCAGATGTTCACATATTTTTGACCATATAATGATGGACTTTAAAAAAAAAAAAAAAAAAAAAAAAAAAAAAGGTAACAAGCAAGGGATTAACGTGATACAAAACGAACAGATTGCTGTACAATTTCAGATAAACAACTAGAAGTTCATGCTGTTACACTGCAGTCATCATCTCCACTGACATACACGGGAGGTTTTTGTGTTCAAACTGTCTGCCAGGACCTTCCTGACTGCAGTGTTCACCCCTCTGTTGTAGCTTCTCCAAGCATAGAGAGAGAAGACACATGCAGATCTACCAACCCAACACCAACACTACTGGTTCTACTTTAGATAAATGATTTGTGAAATAATTACCGCTGAAAACGGTTTTGTGTTATACCTCGAGGTTTAGCAGGTCTGCACACGGCCATGTAACATGTTCCACACACCCCTGGAACTACCATTACAGCCTTTTGAGGTCAGTCTTCAGATTACGACTTTGCTAGTGTGAACCAGAAGGGAAGTCACCATGCCCTGTGCTTTTACATGGTGAATTTTCAGTGCACTTTAGAATTAGTATTTTTGGATCATTCATTTACTTATGAATGCGTTCTGAACTGATTTGAAAGGAAAGCGGTTGCGCCCAGCTGTTCTGTGCTTCCTTTACCTTTTAAAGCTTCAAGTGAATGCTTACATTTATAAAAGGGATCTCTTGAAAGTCTGCAGAGAAGCAAGTGTTCTGGCCTTGAACACGTCAAAAGATATTCAGGAGTTTATTTCTCCAACCTCCCGAGTGGATTAGTTGAATGGAGTTTTGGTGGTTTATCTATAGGACAAAAGCATCAGTGGCAATCAAGGTGGCCCCGTCTCTTACCAATTCCTCACTGAATGGAGCTGAGACTTGTGTGGGTTTTTTGTTTGTTTTTTTCCTCACTAATGGGCAGTATGTATTTATTTTTTTGAAAAAAAAGAATTTTCATGAAAGATTTTTGGAAATCATGTCTTTGGCCAGGTAAAATATCACCACATCGTCAGTTACTCATCAGTTACCTCACTGTATAAGTGTCCACATACTGATGATTCTCATAGGTTTACAGGTTGTGGGTGGTAGTGGACATGCACATCGCGGGAATAGGCAGACACGTCGCACACCCGTTGCGGTCGCAGGCGGTAATGGCCAGAAATTCGGCGTGAGTGGGATGAAGAAAACGGTCTTGCTCAGTTCTCTACCACATACTCCTTCAGCTGCTTTCTTTAAAGCTAAAGTAAAAACTTTGTCATGTTGCCATTCATTATGATAACTACATCTTTGCAAATTTGCAACCAGTAGTTGTTTGAAGTCTAAAAATAACGTCTGATTAAATTTATCAGCTGTTCCCTGATGGTCACTTGACTAATGGACAGTAAAATTGTTCAGTCCTAGTTTTCTTAGTAATGACCGCTTACTTGTGATTGTCTTTATATCGCTCACAGTCCAAAGCCAATTTATGGTTTCTAGTTTGTCAATCATGGTTTTTAGACTGTCAAGCTGTGGGCAGCTGTATGTGATGTTTACTTGATGATATTTAAAGCAGACCTAGTGCATCGGGGGAATTGGGCAGGTTTGGAGAGCAGAAGGAGTTGAGAATTGAAATCATTACCATCTCCTGGTGCCTCAGCCATAGGACCTTTAGTTTGATTAAGTGGGAGGTGAAGAGAAAGGGTAGAGAAAAAGCAGAATATGATGCAGGACTAACTATGATGGCAAAAACTACAAGAGAGAACCAGAACGCAGCACAGCACAGAGGGTTCCTGGAGATTTAAAGTTGTCAGCCACTCCACTGTCCACAAACCTGAGTGAACGTGTAAGAGTGGGGAGAGTAAAACATCCAAACATTGCTGTTTATCAATCACTCTGCAACAGCTACAAACAATATTAACAAAATACTTGACTAAACAAATAGGTTTATGGCCTTGATTGAATTAGGCGTGGTGGATCATAAGAGACCAAAAGGGTGCTGATGTACTGTGGCATGAGACTATTCACAGGTCAAAAGTAGTATTTTATAGTCAATGTGAAATTTGACCGGGAGCCAGTGTAGTGTGGATAAGACCGGGGTGATATGTTCATACGCACTCTGGACTAACTGCAGTTTGTTTACGCACTTACTGGAACAACCAGACAACAAGGCATTACAGTAATCCAAACTAGAGGTAACAAAAGCATGAACCAGTTTTTCTGCATCATGTAGTGACATCATATTTCTGATCTTAGCAATGTTTCCAAGATGATAGGAGGCTATCCAGGTGATATTATCTACATGAGCTTCAAAAGAAAGACTAGAATCAATAATCACACCAAAGTCTTTAACAGCTGTACATGGTGTAACTGAAAGACCTTCCGGTGTCAACAAGGAATCAGAAACTTTACTTCTAGCTGTCTGTGGTCCCAATACTAGTGCTTCTGTTTTATCAGAATTTAGTAAAAGAACCTTTACACATTCCTCAGCTTTAGTAAGTATTTTCTAGTCTATGCAGGACTATAGTAAGGTCAGTGGTGTCAAAAGCTGCACTTTGGTCAAGCAGTACAAGCAGGGAGACATGAACCTGATGAGAGGCTAGTAACAGGTCATTCACAACTTCTACCAGCGCTGCTTCTGTGCTATGGTAAAGCCTACATCCAGCAAGTTTGGGACTTTCTAAAAAGGGGAATCAGCTACACGGTCAGGTCACCACTAGTGCAGAGTTTGCTTAGAAATGGCAGCAGGCAGTTGGGAGTTCATTTGGAAGCAAAGGCTTTTGGAGGCTGGCCTGGTGTCAAGAAGGGCAGTAAAGAAGTCGCTTCTCTTCAAGAAAAACATCTGACAGACTGACATTCTGCAGAAAATACTGGGATTGTACTGCAGAGGACTGAAGTAAAGTTATGTTCTCTGATGAAGCCCCTTTCAGACTCTTTAAAATACCTAGAAGAATAAAATGAATGGTGAAAAGAAATGGCAAGTGCCACCGTGAGCAGTAAAGCATCCGGAGACCTTTCATGTGTGCGGTTTCTTCTCATCCAAGCATGTGAACTCGCTCACAATTTCATCTAAGAACATTGCCATGAAAAATAAAAGGCGTTATGGTATCCAAGAGGAACGTCTCCCAAAGATCCAGCGATGTGGTGATGAACAATGCTTTTTGTAGCATGATGGAGCCTCATGTTACAAGGCAAAAGTGGTAACTAAGCTGAACAAAACATTGATATTTCAGATCCATGGCCAGGAAACTCCCCAGATCTCAGTCTCATGAAGAACCTCTGATCAATCCTCATAAAGCAGGGGGTCAAACAACAACACAGAAATTCAGAAGCACTTATTATGCAAGACTGGGTTGCCGTCAGTCAGGATTTGGTCCAGATGATGATATCCAGCTTGTCGGTCTTAAGAGTCTCTGCATTAACTTGATGGATTTGTCAATGATAGTAAACCACAGTTGCGTTCATCACCCTGTGAACTACCAGAAGCCTGAACTACTCATGAATGAATGTGGTTGCGTGAAAGATGACCACCTATAAACACCACATTATCCTGTTCCCCAAAGTGTTGTCTTGTTGTTTTTTTGCCCATTCTTGCCATGTCACAAACTACAGCAACGCTCTCTCACACATACACACACACACACACACACACACACATTGACCTGTCTCTTGTGCTTTTTGTTGGTCTTGTGGTAGGTGTGGTGAGGTTTTGCTCAGCTTCAGTGTGGGCAGAGGGGTTGTGGGTGATTACCATGGAAATGAGTTTTGCCTGAATTTCTACTAGTTTAGATGAAAGGGGAAGAACGTTCGTGTGCAGGTAGCTAGCAGCGCATCACACTACATGGGCTCCTTATCATTTCAGCTTCTCACAGTCAGTCACAAACCCCCTTATCTAAGGCTGAGGGGGATGAATTCTCTATGCTCTGTAAGTGGATTATCCTCCAGCTCCAACCTGTCACACTTAAATATTGTTGCACTCAGGCCGCGTGTGTTCAGGTCGGTATAGGAAAGACCTGCATTGTGTTTTCTAGGTCAGTCATTGATATGCCACTGATGGTTAATAGAGCTCTGTTCTTTCCCCTTTCACCACCCATGTGAAGGCACTAAGCTTAAAATTTTTTCCCACCCATCACAAACAGAACATGGCAACGTGCTAAATTCCCTATCCAGCAGAGAACAACTGGAACCGACTGACTAGTACCTTCGCCTAGATTCACAAACAAGTCTGTAAAAGGGGCTTTTAAAAGCTCCAGATATTTCTAGTTCCAGCAGTTCGAGCATGTGGAACGACTCATTATCAATATTATCATATATGCTAATGTACATGACCCAACAGGAGTGTGTATTGAGAATGCAGTGTGAATAGATAGACAGGATGTGAACTAGAGCGGGTGATACAAATTGGTAGAAACTGTGCATTTTATATAATACATGACGAAACATTTAGCCAGGCGTAAAATAATTTCTACTCATACATATGTAAACTTGTGACGTTATTTAAAGAAGGTGGTTACATTTTCCACAATATCTGTACAAATCATAACATCACAGTGATGTAATGACTACTGTACTATCTGTAGATGGCTAAGAGGGGTCTGTTGTCAGTAACAAAAGAATCCATCTGTACTACATACACTACATTTTAGTATGAAGTTGTAGGAGGTGTGATGGCACATAATATGCACTTGATTTATAGATCACGTCAAATCACAAGTTATTTTAAGGGGGGGGGGTTTATTACAATGTACAGTATGCACATCACAAATAATAGTCACAAGCATTTAAATTCTTAATAGGATTGTGATGCAGATTTATTCGTTAACCAGATGTCTGCCTTTTGGAGATCAGTTGACTGGACAGCCGTGGCCTAGTATTTAGGGAACCGGTCTCGTGACCCAGGTTCGATCCCCACACAGGGCAAGACATGACTGAGGGGCCGCCTGTTGTTTGTCATGTTACAGTACAGTCTTTACAGTACAGACTTTCTCGCACCCACACACTTTTACTGTTTAACGGTTGTTAACAATGAGACTTTGTAGACCCTTGTGTTATATTCATCACTATAAGCTTATTGGAAGGCCTGCGATGTCTGTCATTGTTCAGTAACCTGCTAAATAATCTCTAATGATGGAGGTCTAGGTAGGGTCTTGTTTTGCAGAGTGAGGATGTCAGCATGGATTTGATGTAGGCGGTAAGATGGCTGTGGTTCCCTGGGCCAAGTGACCCAGTCTGTCCTTTTAGTTCGATCGACACCAGGACTAAAGAGCTTGGATTGTACCGGCGTCCTCCACAGGTGGGAGTGCTATCTGCCAGTTGGCTCGCTGTGAGCAGCAGGCCCAGTGATTCGGTGGTGAATGGCTCCACCGCTGTGAGGAGTGGCAGAGAGGTTACTCCCTACTGTGAAGCACAGATAGATGCTAGTCTTTCTCAGACTGACTAGTCTGCTCACCCCCCTCCTGCAGAGCAGAGTGTCTGAACCAGTTAATGCAGCACCTCGGAGGCTTCACGCTGCCCTCCACTGCAGAACATTTTCCCTGCTCTGCTAGACCCCTGCTGTGAGACCTGGTCATTAAAAATTTCCTTTTTATTGAGGAAAAATTGCTTTCATAACCGTTCATGGCTGAGTGTGTGCTCGGGAAGTCCTGCCCGAACAGCTCATGTAACAATTAGTTTCTGTGATGTTCACTAAAGAAGCTGTCGGCACAGGTTGCAAATAACTGAAGGTGGAATTGCAAGGCCTTTGCTCATATCGCAGTCTGAATAAGCAGTCATCCTGCTGTGCTCTGTTTCTGTTTATTGCTTCTACACCACCACCACCACCGCTAACAACCGCTGCTGCTTTTGTGTAAGGATGAAAAAAATAATGCTTTTTCCACTGTTCATGTTTGTGATGAGCACCAAGATTACAAACGTTCTCCCTGTGACTAAAGACAAGGATTTGTAGACCTTTATTAGTCGATCATCACAGCCAAATGTGGGTCTTCCCCCAAATACAGACTGTCTAATGTATAATTAAGGCTTCTCTTTACTGGAACGTACAGACCCAGAGATGTTGGACCATGACGTTGCTTTGTGCATGAAGACATTATAAAACATGACATAAATGAAACATTTCGACTCAATCCAGGCCTCAAATCATTCTCAAAAAGAAATGCTCCTATTTTTCCCACAAAGAGGAGGTGGAGCATTCCTCCAGGTCTGGTGTTTGCAAACCATCAACACAACGTTGTTCTAATGTCGCAGTGTGTCGTTACTGCGAACAGTCCAGCCCTCAGTGACTGGGAAGGTCATAATTGGTATTGGAGGACACAGGATTCTCAGCTCAACAGTTCACGTGCAAACTGAATGTATTGAGACACTTCCTGATCGTATGGGATCGATGCCGGTATTAGCAAGCATATTGGTTTGCGCTGTTGTTAACATCCGCTTCTGTTTCTATAAAAATGTATTTGCAGTGTGATGTACAGTATTTTAGATGTATTTATATGTATATGGATCAGGAATGTGTGTGTTCTGTGTGTGTTTTAATGCTGTATTGTATAACAGCCTAAACTTCCTTTCTCTCTCTCTCTACAGAATTCTATAAGGCACAATCTTTCATTGAACAAGTGTTTTCTCAAAGTGCCTCGGTCCAAAGATGATCCAGGAAAGGTGAGGGGTTTTTTTTGCCTCTTTTTTTTTATTCCCCCCCCCCCTTTGTCCTTTTGCTTGCATTTTCAGTGTTGCTAATTATTTTTTTTTTCACGGTGCTTAGTTTTTTTTTAATGTCCACTTTAATTTTATATCTTGGAGTTTATATCTTGCAGTCTAGTGAGTGTAGACTGAAAGACAGTCATATAAGAAACACTTGTGTTAAAAGAAGACTGACAAAAAGTATATTTGCATGCTTTAGAAACACTCTGCAGTTGTCAAGCAGAAAGGATTTCCTCTCGGTAGCTTGTGAAAAAGTAAAGGCGCACTCACACTAGGCAGGTTGTACCCTTCCCTGCGTGACACCACATAACGGCCCCCATGAACAGATGCCATGGTTCGGTTGGACTCGGGCACGGTATGTGTCTAGTGTGAGTGCTAACTGTGCCAGAGCACAAAAACAAACCACTACATTTCTAGGTTAAAGTCGTTATATTGTAAGAATAATGAAGTTTTAGTATTTTGAGACAGTGTTATCGAAGTGATCTGAGTCTGCACGCAATTTGCTCAGAACTTCTGCAAGTTTTTATTTTAAATATTTGTTTGGCACAACGTACAGTAAGCAGTGCAATTATTATTTGCGACAACATGACACACAATTCCATTTCTAACTCGTAGGATTCATTTGTTCATGTGGTTTGGTTTAAGAACTAATCTGCATCACAAAACTTTCATTTCAAAAATCATTTTAATATTAATAAATGCACATATAAATAAATGCCAAATAGCAGTTCTGCTGCTGAAATCTACAGTCTCGCAACTGTTTATTGCACATACATTTCCATAATGTGTATATATATATATGTACTTATGTATATTATTATTATTATATATATTAAATTCTTTGCACTTCTGGTTAGATGCTAAACTGCATGTCATTGTCTCAGTACTTGTACTTTGTGCAATGACAATAAAGTTTAATCTAATCTAATCTAATGTAAATAACTCTGGATATAATATTGTTAATGTCTGTCATTTGGAATGTTTCATGCAGACGCTACGTTGTAAAACAAAAACAAACCATTCAAATTGTGTGCAGACGCAGGTGACTTTATTATTCTCGCAACACTACGACTTTATTCTCGAAATATAGTGTTTTTTCAGTGCAAGAAGCTAATACGCACAAATAGTGACATCGTGAAGACGCACGCGTGCTCAGGTCCAGAACGTAAAAGCTCAGTGGAAGCACAGGCGAGTGGAGGAGTGAGGGAGCAGTACGTGTTCAGGTGCGGTACATCGTGTCAATACAGCCACAGGATCACAGACTGGGGAAGAACAGAGAGGGAAGAATGTAAATATTTGAAAATGATGCTTTAGCTGTTGATTTTGGGCAAGATTCCTGGCACTTTGGATTTTCTGGTAATAAAAATGGAGATGATGTAGGTGTCCTCCTCTGGGCTTTGTGGGAACACGTCTGCTTGTTTCCTGCTGCAGTGGGTCATGTGGTTGAAGCCCAGGATGGTATTGCTGAGCATTACTTAAATGTATTTGTTGACTGGAGAAGTGTTTTGGCATAAGGCGAGTTAGTGTGTTATTGACTATACAGTGGTGCCAAATTGTATCTGTCAGTGCTCTGGCAAAATTTCAGAAGTTAGTACAAAATCCAGCCTATGTAACAGAAATCCATCTGACTGTGCCATTCTGTTTTAGCTGTTTTTATTATTACTTGCTTTTATTTAAAAAAAAAAAAGTCAAATGGATTTGTTCAGTCAAGATAGAACAGTGTCTTTGTTACATGTCTTTAAAATCGGTTTGATTATAATGTTGAGAGCTGCACAGCTCATCCTGTTCTAACGTGTGTTGGTGATGAATATTCTGAGTTTGATTATAGAATTAAATAATAAAAAACAGATTTTGGGCCTCTGGAGCACAACATGGGTCAAAAATGACATGACATGTATTCATTTCCCAGGTTATTTCATCCTGGCTGAGTTTTTCTAGGTTCTGTCTTCAGAAATCAATTTATTTCATGATTGAATATTTCAAGTCCTCTTTAAATATCTTGTTTTTGATCACCGCTGATCATTATTTTCATTTTTACTATAATACTTTATGAACAAAAATAGTTTTTATATTACTACGTCAAATTTACACACATGGGTCAAAAACCACCCGTTCATCCAAGTGTGATATAAAGTACAGCAGCTGTCAGGTTTTCAGGGTGGTGAAGCAGGTGGACCTGAAAGCAGACACCACAGGCAGAGGGAGTTTAAACAAAGCATGTTTGATATAACCAAAAATGAACTACCAGACAATGACAAGAACAGCAGGACTTAGTTTGGAAGACCAGCGACGCAACAAAGACTGAACAGGAATCAGGAAACGAACACAGATAAACGGACAGGAACATTAGAGGAGATGGAGAAGCTCAGGTGAGGGGAGTGAACAGAACATAGACTGGTGGGAAAGCACTAACACTAGATGAGCAAACAATAAAAGAGACCCGTGTGATCCATGTGTGTGCACTTGATGTAGAAATGCAAAAGCTGTGCTTTTTCGTACAGAAGGAAGGAAAATACAAAAACAAGATTTTTACTGCAGACCAGGAATAGAAAATGAGTAATGATTCATTTATTTGAAAGATAAATCATAGAAACTTTCAGTCGTATATGAAGTAACAGAGTCATGTTGTGCATTAGAAGGGTCATGCTTAAAAAAAAAAAAAAAAAACAGGATAAAATTTGAGGATCAAAAACAAGTCAATTGAGGGCCACCTTGAATACTGAATGATTAAATTAAAGATACAGAAAACTCAACTGGCTCATTTGTGACCGGTGTTGTTCATCAAAATGTTTAAGCTTTAATTGCAGTCCATATTTGACTCAACCTTTACATTCAGAGACCATGAACTCCCTCAGACCAGGCCGAGAGGTTTAAAAAGCGGTACTGCAGCATATCAGATGGCGAGGCCTGAATGTTAATTCTCATGTTTTGCTGTAATCCTCTGATATTGATATCCTGTGAGCTGCTCCGCTAAAGATGAAATAATCTGTTGCCGTACGGGTTCCACGGCAGACGCGCAGCCGGCGAGCTTGCATCTCAAATGTTCAATTTGGAAAGTGCCTCTCCCTTTCCCCCTGAAGAAAAACTTCAAAGCCGACCAGGGTCTTCCTGATATGGTCCATCAATATTATAATGTGATAGGAATATGGAGCCTGCTGCTTGCCTGAGATAGTAACAGAAGCATGGGTTTCAAAGAGATGCCAGAGAAGATGGTGCACTGGATCACAGTATTAATGCAGCCTGCAAGAAGTTGCTGTAATTCCGCAGTTAATTCACAAGTATCATTTACACAGATAAAATTGTATGTCCTTGTTTTAAAACGCGGTTGTTCAGGATGACGGATGTAATTTATCGTGGCTAGCTGGACAGTTACAGGTCAGTATCTAGACGAACACCGGCGACTTCATTCACACACTTTAACGCTAATGAAAACAGAGGAGCGGTGTCATGCCGCGACATGCGCCAGACATTTCATGGACGTAGCGAAGCAGTGGAACATGGAAAGTAAAGTGAGCAACTTAAGTACAGACTGTGCAAGGAATATAATAGTGGTGAAGAGACGGCTATTGTTCGAACATCGCACATGGCATCTGGCGTACTGTAACAGTGTCCCTACTTAACAGTGCATATGACTGGGTGGTGTCAAGGTGGTGGGACACTTCAAACATAGTCCACCGAATACCTCTGAATTGGAAAAATAGCGAGTTGTGCATGGGCTGAATGTGGGTGAATAAAACTCCCTTAGTATTCTCTTGTCCCAGTTTTTAACATCAGTGCGTTTAGCGTAACATGCGTTCACTGTTTTAATTGTAACGTTTCAATTAAAAATACTTATTTTCTATAACATTTACACAGATAAAACATGATTAATCTCAGAATTTCATATAGTTAATCCTGATTAAATATTTAAATTGTTTGACTTTTTTATTTAATGACAATCCAAAAAGGATTTGAAAGCGACCTCACAAGCACATGAGTCTGTAACAGTACGTCATAAAATGTTACTCTACGTTTCTCACCATGAGCCGTCCTTCACCTCTGACACTAGTTTTGGCTATAACACGAAAGTGTTTAATTCTGTATATGCTTTCAGAAGAGTCGAACAGCGTGACTTCCTATTTCTGATGTTAACTGTTGCTCATGAATATATTTTTCTTATTTTTGAGGGCTGTATTTTAGTTGTGCGTATCTGTTTGTTCCTGCTAAATTGTTAGTACATCTATTTTCTTTTATCAGTAATTAGTATTAGTTCATAATGAACAGCTTTTTGAAAGTTAGTCTGCTAATTGTTGAACTGAGATGAATCAGTTTGCTGTTTTACCTTGTTTTTCTGACATCAGGTGACCAATCAGCATTTAGCCATAAATGTTTGGCTGCCTAATAGTTTAGTTTTCTGCTTGATAGGAGTTTATAAAGGCCAAGATTCATTGAGCTGTTTACAGCAATCTGCTGCTTTCAGCCAAAGGACATTTCAAGGCCATGTGGGTTCTGAAAATCGAGTGATTTCATGAGCAAGTGTGAGAAATGAAGTTTATTAAAGAGTACTGTAATGAGATTAAACCTCAGTGATGTAGACATCATATAAACATGTAAATACTTTCACACAGGACTGGAGCTGTACACATGCTCATATTTAGATCTGGAACTAATATATTAGGTGCTGTAAATATGCTGTATAATTATTTATAGGGCAACTATAATAGTTGTCCATAAGTAAATTTAACGGTCCTGATCTCACCATCTCCTGACTATTGAGATCTTATCACATGTAATATAAAATATTTAAAAACAAAACCCACCCCTCAGGGTAAGATATATATATATATATATATATATTTTTTTTTTTTTTTCCTGACCGGCTTTTTGAGCTGTTGTTGCCTTTAGCTTTTGTGGATGAGCAGCACTATTGAAAAATAAATTAAATAGCAAGAGTGCAAAAAGATAAATTATTCAGTCAGGGTCTTGAGTGGGTATGTGCAAGCCCAAACTGAGGTGTGCTATTCTCTCCGCCTGATTATCTGGGAGCAGACCTGACCAGAAACCCAACATCTCTGTGTCTGGTCCTGAGCTGGAGCAATCAATAAAGCAGAGGATGAGGAACAGGAGTTCAGATAGGCCTCAGCATTGCCCGTCTCAGCCAAGGCTCAGGAGAAGAGCGGGAGAAAGAGAGAGAGGGTGAAGGTGGAGAGAAGGACCATGCTCCACATTTCAGGCATACAACTCCATAAATGTCTTCCTGACATGATGGGCTTACAAATGAGCCTACTGAAAGTTTGATGAGTTTAAAAAAATGATGGACAGCACTTGAGTGGAAAACAATCCAATAACTGATTCCTGAAGTGTGCACGCATCTGTGTGTGTGTGTGTGTGTGTGTGTGTGTGTGTGTGTTTGACTGTTAAACTTCTGACTGTCATCTTGCTCTGTAAAAAAAAAAAAAAAAAAACTTTTCGGTGTGAACTTTTTACATTTTGTATACAGGTTGTGAAATAAAGCAAGTGATTCCGAATGCACTTGCTGCTGTATGGTTTGGGGCTAATACCGAAATTCCTGTTTTTGTTTTATAGGGTTCATACTGGGCAATCGATACAAATCCAAAAGAGGACACTCTGCCCACCAGGCCCAAGAAGAGGCCACGGTCTGGAGAACGGGTGAGTGTATTTGTGCATGTATGCGAGCAGGGGAGAATAGCATTAATGTAAGATCTGCCTGGAGCAGGATTTATTAATAAGTCAAACCTACTGCTGCGTGATAAACTGAACCACACTGATGAATGCAGTTACATTAAAAAGCAACTTGCATGCGTTTAGAAATGACAGAGCTCGGCTGTACGTCAACGTCTGTGTCTGAGCACAGCAGCACTGTTTTTATCATTATTTAAGCTACTGGGGTTTGCATTCATGACCAATCGAACAGTTGTTTCTTATTTTTTTGAACTCGGTTCTGACAAATACGTCTCACTTAGCTGAGTTTCCACTACAGCCGCTAATCCAGCACAGCTAGCCCGAGTCTCAGTGGAGACACATGGTCTGTTAAACCTTTGTTACAACCCTTGTTGTTTGTCTTTATGTTACGGTCATAGCATGAATCGCAGGCAGTACGAGAGATTTGTCGTTTTGTTGCCCCTCTCCCCCCCCCCCCCACACACACACACATGCTATACAGACACTTTACAGACAAACACACTTCTTAACCACTGAATTCAGGTGTTGCATTCAATGCCATTGATTTAATCCCAGACATTCCAGAATTACCAGTGAGTGATATTACTGAAAAGTTGTAGCGCTTGGGAGCCATGAAGTAAAGTAACTGTGTGGTGTCACTGAGTCCCGAGACCTATACTGTGTACTGCTTACTGGAGTAACGGCGGATTTTCAGAAACTTGCCGCAAGCTTCCGTGACCGAGCAGCTACACGCGAGCCATATATCACCAAACACAACACTGTGTTGGATGCAGTAGTGTAAAGTCATAGCTAGTGATCAGAGAACCGGTCACATGACCGAAAGGTCCCAGGTTTGATCCCCGCAAAGGACAAGACATGACTGAGGTGCCCTTGAGCAAAGCACCTAACTCCCCCAACTGCTCCCCGGGCGCTGTAGTGTGGGACTGCACCTCCCGTTCCGGGCAAGTGTGTTCACTGCCCTCTGGTGTTCACGTTTCATTGCACGGGTGGGTTAAATGCGGAGGTCACATTCCTATGTGTGCAGCACAGTAGGCAAATAGTTCACTTTCATTTTCACTTTTTCCTTTCACTTTCATTTAACTTAAAGCACACAGCCGCTGGACTCCTGAGCAGTGGAAACGTTCGCTGGAGTGATGAATCATGCTTCTTTATGTTGGACAAGTCTGGGTTTGGTCTGGAAAATGCCAGGAATATGTTATATGCCTGACCGCATTGTGACAGCTGTAAAGTTCGGTGGAGTAGGGATGACCATGTGGGGTTGTTTTTTAGAGTCTGTCCTATAGGTCCATTAGTTCTAGTGAAGGGAAATCTTAACGCTTCACCAGGCCAAGACATTTTGGACAATTAAATGTATTGAACCAAACTCCATATACGACTCCATAGGCAGTCGTGGACCGCTTAAAGAACCTCGGTCTCGTGACCGGAAGGTCGTGGGTTCGATCCCCGTCCGAGGCAAGACACGACTGAGGAACTGAGGAACCTATCACTTCCCCCCCCACTGGTGTGTGTGTTTCATTGCACAGACAGGTTAAATGCAGAGGTCACATTACTCTGTGTGCAAGCACAGTAGGCAAATAGTTCACTTTCACTTTTACTTAACATCTATAGATTTAAAATGGGACGTTCTATTTCTCCTGTTCTATTTCTTCGAGTCCGAGAAGTTGTCGCCAATATTTATGAGCAGTACTTACTGTAAAGCAGATCAATATATCTTGAGGCATGATGCATCATCTCTGGAATAATGAATCAGTGACGAGGCTGGCTGGGGGGACACTCAGAACAAAGTTCTCCCAAAGTTATTCTTGAGACACACACTGCACTGATAGCTTTACGGTTCAAAATATGAGGCTGAGAGAAGGAACGTCAATATTTGAACATTAGGAGAAATAAAGCTAAGCGTTAAATCACATGATCTTTTACAAAGAGGTTTTGGGGAAAAAAGTCTAAAAATCTATTTTTGTTTCGATATCTTGGGAGAACAAAATGAATAGAGATAACGTTGTTCGCAAACCACCATAAAAAAATAATGGGGCCTTTTATGTGTTTTTAAGTGTGTGTTTGCTTTGTCTTAATCTGTAAATGAATTAAAATGAATGAATCAAAACTCACATTATTGGAACGAAATCCTCTTCTAATGAACAGTTTGCTAGACAATGAAGAAAACATTAATTTCTTCGGTGCAATATTCTAAATTTGACCCAACTAAAGGTGTTGCGTTCTTATTTAGACGAGCACGTTCATTTTTATTATTATTCTCCGTACAAATGTCCTCATGCCTGGACTGATTCACCCAGACTGAATGTCAGCTTGTCCTCTGAAGCCCTTGTGCCTTGTGTCCTCTACAGGCCTCCACACCCTATAGTCTGGAGTCGGATTCGCTTGGAATGGACTGCATCATCTCTGGAAGTGCCTCTCCGACATTGGCAATCAACACTGTGACTAACAAGGTAAGCCCCTATGGCCGACCAGGCAATCTACATGCCTGCTGATTCCTGTTAGACAGACACAACACCACAACTCTTCTTCAACTATATAGATGTACAGTTTGTGTCTTGCACACACAGCTGGTGTAACTGTACACCAAGCAAGCGCTTGTGTATCTGTCTAACCTGTTTCCATTGAAGGCAATATAACAAAAGTGCACCCTCGCACCAAGACACTGTGAAATGTGAGTAGGTGTGAATAATGATGTAAATTTCGTGCTTTAGTTAATAGTATTTGACTTCTGAGGTATGTTTGTCCCCTTAAAATCCTCACACGTGTTTTTCCTGGAAGACAGGAAGTGATTCTGGTTAGGTGATGTAACGTGTATAGAAAAAGTACTTTACTTTAATCTTCTCCCTTTTAAATAGTTTTGCTTCTGTTGTTAGTGTTTGACTGACAGCTCACAAATTAAACGTAAGCTGTTTATTTCACCGTACCCGTCTTTCAGCTGGTAAAGCACACTGGTTAACCCAGGTGGCTAATATTCAAGTGCTTCTTGGACTTGCTGCTTTGTCTTCTTCTGCTTTTCTGCTCACACATACAAGACATTCACTTGGTTACAAAATGGAGAACAGAATATCTAGGAGCTGGGGCTCTTTCGAGAGGTTGTTTCTCCGTGAGAGGCCTGTAAACAGAGCAGGCCACACCTCTCTGACGGCTTTGTGCCAAGCCACAGGAATTCCCTCTTTCTCTGGTTTACCCACCTTCCAGTGCCAGCCGTCAAAAGCATTCCAACTCATTTCGGTTGTCGGTCACTCAGCACAAACTCGCGCCCAGCCTGCCGTCAGCTTTTTACTGATTTAGATTTAGTCCTGAAAAAGTTGTATTAGACCTGGACAAGATGGGGGAAAAGAGCAAATACCCACACCCTCGTCTTTTACCTCCGTATTTAAATTCCGGACAGAAAAACAGAGGGACTCTGCTCTGGTGTGTGCTATTGTTTAAGGCACCTGGGTGGAGTTCTCTTTGCTTAAGTAATCAGTGTCTCATGCTGAAGATTAGTCTTCCATGTAAAAGACACCACTTTAATTCGTGGCTAAATATAGGCCTAACACTCCCCTGGCAAACACTCCCCATATTTGTAGCGGATCATCCGCAGCCCCCAGCCCACCTAGGAACATCCCATGCTGCTATTCTGACTGAGGTCCTGCTGGGTCCTGTTGCACTCGCATTTGGCTAAAAGTTCGCTTTGTAATTACATATGTAATTACACATAACCTTTGATTGTGTGATGTTACGGTTTTCGGCACTTATCCCATGCCCCCATCTCCGTCGTGGTTTGGTTGTTTCTGATGAATGCTGGATTCTGGTGACACCTGGTTCACACACACATTAGGAAGAAAGTTGTAATATACATATAGGGCCATTAAATCCTCCACTTTTGTATAATGCAGGCGAGATCGGTTCTGTTTTTCTTTTAGCGTGAGGTGAGTAATATGATTGGGAGGCATTTATTATGGCCATTGAATTCCCATTAAGAATTCAATTGGGGTCTTCTCTCTCTCTTTCTTCTTATTGTTTACCCTCCTTGTCTTACAGATTAACCAGCATCCCTGATGCTGAAAGAAATCTAGTAGAAAACAGCTGTGGTTGTAAATAGGGGTGTGAATCAGGGGTCTGGCAATTCGACTTAATTCTGATCTTTGGGGTCACGATTCAATTCATAATTGGTTTTCAATTCAGAAATGATTTTTCTGTTCACATGGTCTATAAATTTTGTTTACATTATGTGATTAAGATGAAACGAGAATGTAAACAAATAGAACATTTATTTAAAACTATACTTATAGGTTCCTTACTGTATTAAATCTTTTGCATCGTTTTGTATTTATACCAAAATTAGGATTGCTTCCTGCTCAGGGTTAAGCTGCTAACTAGCTTGCTGTACGGTGGCCTAGACGGCCTTCTACTGCAGTGGCCGAGTGACACGTAATGCGATATGCAGTCCGCTCGAGAGTCAAAAGCGACAAAAACTAAAACTTAAACACATTTCAAAATCGATTTTTTAATCGATTCAGAATTGCAAAGACTAGGAATCGTGATCCTTTAAAGAGTTGATTTTATTCAGCAACCCAGTTGCAAACTTATTTAGCAAAAAGTGTAGATTTGTGTAGGACACATCACCCGGTTTGTTTGGTTCATTGTTGATGTCTGAGTTTTGCTGTGTGATTTTTATCCTCAGACTGAGTCAGCCATGAGATGCTGCACTATTATTCCAATTCAGTTCATCCTTTTGTAACACATACTGCGAGTACAGTTATTCTCTGAGGATCTCATTATGTTCATTTACATTTCTTGCCTTATTTACACCCCCTCCCTCCCTTCCTTACAGCCTCTCTCCCCCCAAAATCATAATTGATGTGCAGGAGTATTTAAAAAGCCCCATACACTCTGTATTTATACTACTGTAAAATTACTGTCAGGTACTCTTGTAGTGCCAAAGATCTGTGAGCTGCCTCACACCAACTTACAATGGCTATGCTGATGCTTCTGACACACACACACACACACACACACACACTGTGCTGTGACCTTTTTTATTGAAAAACACCTTGAGTGTCTTAAATGACCGCCTCGACCTGATCATCACCAGTCAGCACAACTCTCACACGTCAGTTCCTGTTCACTCAGACAGGCCTCTCGTACACCGCACGTCTGATACGTCAGGCTGCCGGAGTGTTGGAACAAGCCGAGACATTTACATGCTATATGTTTCTCTTTCAGGTGGCGTTATATAACCCAGACCAAGACGGGAGCGATAGCCCTAGAAGCAGCCTTAACAATAGCCTGTCTGACCAGAGCCTTGCCTCAGTCAATCTGAACAGTGTAGGCAGTGTGCACAGCTACACCCCGGTAAGCCCAGGCTGGATTCACTACACCGCTACACCACGAACATCCTGTTCACACTGTACAGTTCATCTGACCGGCATTTTTAGTCTTCCAGCAGTGGTATATGAGAATACGAAACGGGCCCCCTGTAGGGCGGGTTTGTTCAGTGTGTAGATCCCCTCCACTGAGTTTCTGGAGTACACACAACACGATTGTAGTGTGAGAGCTGAAGCCCCATGTGCATAGAGGCACACCGAGTCTGGGGTTAAGGGAATGAAAGGAAGCCTGCATGCTGCTGGAACCCAGTTAAAGAGGAACGTTCCCTCTGAAGTCCTTCCACCAGAAACACTGCCTCCTTTGTTGCAACCCTCTCAAAGCCCCTGTGCTCCTCACGTCAGGCTCTCAGTATTGATCCACTACAGACACTGCTGAATATACTACAGTACACCAAACACTGCTAATTCCCACTCTCCCTCAGTCTCGCTGCTTTGCTTTCTCGTCCAGGTTTTGTTTCCTCTCTCTCTCTCTCTCTCTTCTCTGTCTCTCTCTCTCTCTCTCTTTCTCTCTGTATTCACTGTTTGCTGATTCGTTGGGGCTGATATGAATATGACCCAGTTTGTTCGCTGTATGTAGGTTTTGGGGAGAGAGCGGTCCGTCATTTGTATGAGAAATATGTAGCACAACCGTAGCTTTCTGTTTAGTCATGGCGTGTAAATGTGCACCAGTTCATCTGTACATGACTTCAGTGCCTACTTTAGTACTTGCGACCTGTTAGAAAGATTCTTTTTTTTTTTTTGTGAGGACAGGACAGTGTGTCATCAAGCAGTAAAGAGCAGATAAAGAAGGGGCCATGTGCACTACATGCACTAATACTACTGAGTCATCTAGCATTCAAATCAGAGGAGAAGAACTCTGTGTCTTTTACTGTATAAAAAAACACCATATTATTTAAGATTTCACATTATGCCTTTCATATGTTGTTGATTTCAATGTGCAAAATATTACATTAGGATTTTGTCTGAGAAATTTGTTGAGTAAGTATTTTACAGATAGAAACCAGTCGAAATGTGATTTACTGCTGTTTATTTATTTATTTATCATTGATTATTATTCCCTTTACTCTAGTAATAATTTCTCATTTCCGATATTAACGATTACAGTTTCTGATATCTCCTACATACTCAAATTAGAGCAACTAACCACATATTAGTCGATCATTTGGCTCAACACCCTCATTTGTATACACGTTTCCTATATCTGTGTAATGGTACCCGTTCTTAGTGAGGACAAAAAAAGGATGGAAGTGTCACAAATAATGCCCCTCTGGTGTAATCGTCACCATCATTTACATATTTTTTTCACATCCCTGTTTCACATGTGCCCTATTTTTTTTTCTTCTTTGACATGTCAAAATGGCTTTCAAAATGTTATGTTTGTAAAAGGAACAGTTGATAGTAGGATATATTTGTCACCTGTTCATAGCAGTTATTTTATATGTGAAATGCAGTCCTACAGATGTAAAATGTCCACTAGTCCACTAGTTACAGCTTGACACAGTCATCATTTCATTTTGACTGATCTGATTACATTTCAGAAATCTTAAAATAAATGTAGGACATCTGTAATGAAAGGACAGTTAAATATATGTCGAGTGAACATTAAGAATTGTATTCACAGCTTCTGTACATTCTCTTTAAGTGTTTAATTGTTGATCATACTTGTACTATTGTCCTTAATCACCCAATATGTAGTTCATCTATCACAGTTACAGCACATTACTGTCTTTACTATAGATTACACAGGGTTTACAGTCTGCTTTCAGATCCTTCAAATGAAGTCCTGCCAAACTCCTGCCATACCTTTATTATTGTATATACAGAAACTTTATATCTCTCTCCCTCTCCCCCCTCTCTCTCACCCTCTCTCCCTCTCTCCCTCTCTCTCTCTGCGCCTCTCCCCCTCTCTCTGCCTCTCTCTCTCCCCCTCTCTCTGCCTCTCTCTCTCTCTCTCCCCCTCCCCTCTCTCTGCCTCTCCCCCCTTCCCCCTCTCTCTGCCCCCCTTCTCTCTTTCTATCTCTCTGCACCTCTCCCACCCCTCTCTGCCTCTCCCCCCCTCCCCCCCTATCCAATTCAATTTAAGAAGCTTTATTTGCATGACAAATATTACCTTCGTATTGGCCCAA
>JAOVVF010000001.1:20903764-20914038 GCA_028565595.1 Duopalatinus emarginatus
TTATTATTATTATTATTATTATTATTATTATTATTATTATTATTATTTTGCTTACATGTACAACATACATTGTTACAAGAGGATGAAGATTTATTTATAATAAAAAAAACACTACATAGAATGACTCATTTTTAGGTTTCTGGTTACTATTATTATTATTGTTGTTGTTTATAAAATTTTATTCAATTCAAATCAGTTTTATTTGTACAGCGCTTTTAAGAATGGACTAAAGCAGCTTTCAGAAATAAAGAAACAGGTTGTACATTTATATACATTTTATCTCTGATTATAAACTCCTTAAGATGACAAGAGGAAGAAACCTTCAGAGGAACCAGACTCATTAAGGAACCCGTCCTCATCTGGGAGACACAGACAGTGTGGGTATAAATAAAAAAGTGCAAATAACCAGAGAATTCATTCAAGTCTGTAATCTGTAAAATAGTTGCTACATCCATCCCTAAACACAAAGCACAAAATACAACAAACCGGCCATCCGGATGAGTACCAGCCTCACAGCACCTCCGTTCTCCAGACCTCCAACAGCAGGAAGAGAAAAAAAACCTCGTGCTGAACCACTTCAAAAACAACAGTTAAGTTCAGGGCAGACTGTTGTGTAACACCAGCATCACCTTGTGCACTGTTTGACATTCCAAAATGAATTCTCTTATCCAGTTCATCTGTCGGGGTCATAGTTTACCAGTTAATGATTGTGTAATGCCAGCTTGCTTCTACAGGTCGGAGGGTTGTGTTGTACCTCAGATCAGTATTCACTAGATAAACCTTTCACCACAGTCACAGCACTGAACCTGTGTGGACAGGTCTCTGAACTGTGTCAGGTTGCACAGGGATTGGATATGAACAGCCCTTTTTAAGACCTCAGCCACTCCAGAACATTCACCTAGTTTTGCTGCATGCTTCAGGTCAGTGGCTTGGTAGATAATAAATGCTCTCCCAAGTGATCCTCCAGGATGGTGATGATGATGACGATGACGATGACGATAATGGTAATGACGATGATGATGGTGATGGTGATGACGATGATGATGATGGTAATGCTGATGATGATGATGGTAATGTTGGTGATGACGCTGATGACATTGACGTTGATGATGGCTACGGCGATGGTGATGGCGATGATGATGATGGTGATAATGGTGATGATGACAGTGATGATGATGGTACTGATGATGGTGATGATGGTGATGATGATGACGATGACAATGACGATAATGATGGTAATGACGATGGTCATGGTGATGGTGATGATGATGATGATGATGACGATGACGATGACAATATGGTAATGACGATGATGATGGTGATGATGATGGTAATGACGATGGTGATGGTGATGATGATGATGACGATGACGATGACAATATGGTAATGACGATGATGATGGTGATGATGATGGCGATGGCGATGGCGATGATGATGATGATGATGATGATGGTGATGATGGTGATGGTGATGATGTCAGTGGCTTGGTAGACAATAAATGCTCTCCTAATTGATCCTCCAGGATTTCTCTATATTTTGCCGCATTTATTTACCCTCGACCTTTCCGAGCCCTCCAGGGTCTGCTGCCACCACCAATGTTTACAGTGGGGATAGTGGGTTTGTGGTGATGTGCACTGTTGGGGGTCCACCAAACATAGCGTCCAGTCAGACCAAAGAACCTTCCTCCAGTTGACCCTGGAGTCCCACTCGTCCTTTTGGACAAATTTCGCTTCAAGCTTTGGAGAAGAACACAAGCAACAGTTGTCCTATGCAAAGTCTATCAAATCTTAGTTGCTGAAGCGTTTTGTTCCTTCATTGATACTTTTTATTTAGACTGATTGTGTAATTCTGAAGTGCTTTGACACTTTCTCTACATTTCTCTCACTTCACTGCTTTATACTTGCAAATATCTTTATACGTGTACGCAGTGTCTTCACATTGTCTTGTGCTTATTTAACATGGTGACACTGCTCAAGGCGGTTCTTTGTGCTCTCTGTGAAATATACTTCTGAAGATGTCATGAGATGTTATATAAAGATGGAAAGCTGTAAATATGTCCAGACCTTAATGTTATGCTATCTGTTCCTTTACATGGCAGTAAGCCGCATGTCACATAGTATCATCGTATGGTACGTAGTATGGGTTAAAATTGGAGCATTTTTACGAGTATGAGACCTGATACCAGTACTGGTATTGATGCATCCCTTATAATATCCTCAGAGTTAGTCACTTCATTCATGCATGTGACCTATATTAGAAAAAAACCCACTTTTTATCAGTCTTCAACTGTCCAGTTCTGCTGCTGTAGTCCATCTACCTCAAGGTTCGATGTGCATTCTGTGCTGCTTTTCTGATTACCACAGTTGTAAAGATTATTTAATTGATTAGACTCCCAGTGAGCTCAACCCTACCTGGTCATTCTCCTCTAAACTATTTAATTAACAAGGTGTTTTAGTCTGTAGACTCTCTGTACAAGGCACTAGAGTTGTAATTTTACACTACACTGTGTTGCACAACAATCAACAAGCTTAAGAGAAAGTGGAAGAAATCATAACTTGCCACAGACCTCCAGGCACCTCTGTAAGTGCAAGGGCAGTCGTGGCCTAGTGCTCAGGGAACCAGTCTTGTGATCCCAGACAGGGCAAAACATGACTGAGGTGCCCCTGAGCAAGGCACCTAACTCCCCCAACTGGTTTGGAACTGACCCCTGCTCTGGGCAGGTGTGTCTAGTATGAGTGTTCAAGATTCAAGATTCAAGATTCAAGTTTTATTTGTCACATACATAGTCATACATGGTATAACCTGCAGTGAAATACTATTTAACTGTCGTACACAGGATATAAACAAATAGTAATAGAAGTGTACAGTAAAATGACATACAATTAAAAAATACAGTAAAAAATACAATTAAATAGTCCTTAAATTATATCTATAAAATATAAAAAAGATTTTAAAAAAAGAAGAAGAAAATAAAGTATGTCTATGTGTGTGTATATATATATATATATATATATATGTGTGTGTGTGTGTGTGTGTGTGTGTGTGTGTGTTCGACTGCACGGATGGGTTCAAAGCAGAGGTCACATTCCTCTGTGTGCGGTACAGTAGGTTCACTTTAAAGTTGCTTTATAAAAACATCTTCTAAACTCTATACAGGTGAGTAAATGTGGTTATATTTACATCAGGGCTGTGTGGGTCTGCTTTCCCGTCAGTGTTTTAAAGATGAATAAAACGTCTTTTGTTAATGAAATTGATCTTTTTGAAGATGTCTGTGTGAAGTGATGTCTGTATGATCATAAACACTTTTACTGCTAAACTATTACTGACTTGTAATTAGTTTTTTATCCCCCAGCAAACTAAGTAAACAGTTAGGAAAGCTAGAGATTTGGTTAAAAACGTCTTTGAAACACTCAAACGTTGGATTATTCATGATGTACTGCAGAGCTGTTAGGTGACTTGTGTTTTACTCGTGTGATGGTGCAGTCGACAGTGTTAATAGATCACAGGTCTGGGGTCCCTGGTCTGATCCTGAGGTCACAGGTTCAGGTTTAAGCTACCATTATTGAGGATCCACTGCTGATCTAATCAACAATGATGATGATGGTGATGACTATGATGATGGTGATGATGGTGATGATGACGTTGATGACATTGACATTGATGATGGCTACAGTGATGGTGATGGTGATGGTGATGATGACGATGACGGTGATGATGGTGATGATGATGATGATGACTATGATGATGGTGATGACGTTGATGACATTGACATTGATGATGGCTACGGCGATGGTGATGGCGATAATGATGATGATGACGATGACTATGATGATGATGACTATGATGATGGTGACGATGGTGATGATGGCGATGACATTGACGTTGATGGCGGTGGTGATGGCAATGATGATGATGGTGATGATGATGATGGTAATGATGATAATGATGGTGATGACGATGACGATGATGGTGATAACTATGGTGATGATGATGACTATGATGATGGTGATGATGACGGTGATGACATTGACTTTGATGATGGCTACGGTGATGGTGATGGTGATGATGGTGATAATGACGGTGATGACATTGACGCTGGTGATGGCTACGGTGATGGCGATGGTGATGACGATGACGGTGATGATGATGGTGATGATGATGATGATGACTATGATGACGGTGATGATGATGATGATGAAGATGATGACGACGATGATAATGGTGATAATGATGGTGATGATGATGATGATAATGATGATTATTTAGTTTGGACTTGAGGGGATTGTTCATCCAGGAGATATGTGTGTGTGTGTGTGTGTGTGTGTGTGTGTGTGTGTGTTCCAGACCTGATAAAGGCAGGAGGTGGTGATAGACCTGCTGATGTGGAGGGCAGGACAGTGTTTCCTCTGTAAATCAACACAGATGTTTATTACAAAGTGCTGAAGAGGAAAAACTTCCATTAGCTTTGCTTTATAATGCTGTAATTAATACTGTACTAAATAGTTTATAACACCTTGTGCACGTACGGGGCTTTGAGGCCAGTGTTGGGTGTGACTATAAATGTAAGAAATGTATAACGAAAGGTGAGAAATGTCAGGGGGAAGACAAACACTTGTCCGTGTTCCGTTTTTGCAGCTCTGGGCGAGCGGTGTCTTGTCAGGGCGTCCAGGCCCGTGTGGTGTTTCTGTGGACTCTGTAACAAGCTGCGCTCTGATTGGCTGTTCAACATGACGTTCCTCCGGGCAGCCAATCGCGCAGGACGAAGTGTGGTACAATGGAGACGACAGCCCTGTGGTAGCCGCTGCGTTAGAGGAAGAAAGGAGCAGCAAGTTTGACCAGGAAAACTGACCGAGAGCCGAACGAGGTACAGTAGATCAGTTCATGCCTTAGAATCAGAGTCGAGGTGTCGACTTACTGCACCCGGGTGGAGGAGGAACACGGACCAAGCCGAGACTTCCTCCGGGCAGCCTGAAGTCAGAAGTCGGAAACGTCAGTTAGCTAAACTCGATAGCATTGCTGAGTTAGTCGTGTGTGTGTGTGTCCGGTGGTGTTCCCACACACACACACACCAGTAAACAAGTGGTGTGTTTCAGGTGTGTGTTATTAAACATGTCTGTGTGTAGTGTAGGGTGTAGTACATGTGTCTCCTGAGGCCAGCCGGGTCGGTCCTCCTCAACTCACCGAGCCAGCTTTGTTAAAGCAGCGGCTCCGGTTTGTACTTGTCAGAACCGAGTGACCTTCCTTCAGCTGTCGAGAGGATGATCAGACTGAGGTGATCAGACTGAGGTGATCTGAACAGGAATCAGCCCTCTGTTAGCTCCTGGTCTCCTCTGTGGAGGATCATCAGCACTTTGAGCGGTTTAACCGTTTTATTCCCTTCAGGAGCTTCACATTCACCAGTCACCTTTCAGGCAACAGGTCGATTTGTGTAGGACGTCCCTCACAAAACACCACCAAAACACCTTCCTAACAAAGTATTTAACAAGTCTGGTTTACAGACTCCTCCTGAAAACATGTCAGTGTGCAGTAACTGACCGTGTCTGTGTGTTTACTGGTGTCTGTAAACTCTCATTCACACTCAGGGCTTTGTTTAATACTGTCTTAATGTCTTTACTGATTAAAAACATTTACAAAATTAAATTCAAGTCAAGTCTTATATCGAGACTGAAAGCCGGCTGGTTTGTATTTGTATTTACTAACTGGTTTATAAAAAGAAATGTGTGTGACTAATGTGTCTGTAAATCAGAAATCGTCTAATTTTCTGTGTATTATTGTGTGAATCCAGGTTACAATGCTGTCCGACACGTGGACCAGGGATAAAACGTGTTGACGGTTTCACACATTTTGCTGCGTTATTGTATTTTTCTAATGCACCAGGTTTGGTTTAGTCGCTTTTTTAGTGTTTAGACGTTTTGTCCTACTTGTTCAGACACGTTCCAGACCTGAGACACGGCCCTGGTATCGGTAAAATCCACTGTCCTCAGACGTGTCTTTAATAAGTACACCTCACACGTCAAGTTAAACTTTTCACAACACCAACAAAAACGATCTTTATTTAAGAAGTCGATTTTACCGCCCGAATCTAATAGAGGACCTGAGGTGCAGTGAAGCTAAAGAAATGTGTCGCTCGTTCCCAGATCTGTCGCACCTTTACAGGGAGGTGTTTATAGACGTACACAGAGGTACATCAGCAACACGGCAAATATTATGTTTACATATTTGACGTCTATTGTTCCATAATATACACGGCTGTTTTAATACTGCATGTTTATTTATTAGGCTTTACACTATTTTTTTTTAAAGAATATAAGACAAGGCACTTGATAGTTCAGAACATTTTGGTGTAATAATCTAAACTCAGGCGTTGAGGAGCCGTCCCTACAAACTAGTCATCAGAGTAGTTTATTATCAACTGAAAAGGTGATACAGGACAGAGATGTTTGTAGAAGTATTTAGGAAACAACTTCAGGCACACTGTGTGCTTTACCTTGAGGATCTGTACGTACGTATATACACATGTACGCTCTGCAACAAAGACGCAAAGTCATATCTCACTGCCGGCTGTGTCCACAAAAACCTCCTTATCCCAGCAGCTTGAATCACTCTCGGAAAACAGGGCTTGACGTTTATGCCATGGTAAAAATGCCGAACAGTGTTTATAATAATAATAACAATAATAATAAAAATACCTTTAATAGCCACTTTATTGAACACACCGATCTTTTCGGGACACTTCTGAGCTGTGAATTCTGTACAATAATAAGAAATATAGTGTATACGGTATAAAATAACAAGGCTAGTAAGCTGTACCATGATGTAAATGTGTCTAAAATGTATTAGGCTTTAAAGGAACACTGCTATCTGAGCTAAATACTATTTCAGTGCAATTACCTGCGTAATGACATTTGACCAAATGCAAGGTTCTGTGTGTCAGAGTAACCAAAATAACAGCCAGATGACTACAAACACCACAGAGCCTGAAACTTCGTCAGCAAAAGAAACTAAAATCTAAGGAAGAATGGAATAATTATACTAAGATGCTATATTATACTATATTATGATACGATATGATACTATAAGATATAAGATGATGTACTATAAGATTTTGTGCTTTACTATTTTACATTTAGTTGTGGCTGCACTAATGAGAAACATAATACAAATTCAGCAATAATGTTAAAATTTGGGGAAAAAACAAAACTGGTTAACAATAACTGTTAGCGTAGCGGGTCACAGGTCAGTTTCTTACTTAAAAGGTGATGGAGGGTCAGTAACGTCGGTGTTGCACATCGTTCTGGTTCAGAATGATTGTTTATTGAAAGATTCAGTGTGTTTCTCTTTACAGCAATAAAGAAGCTATTGGAAGAAGCCAGGCAGGCTGGTTCGGGGAAGATTACCTGGGCATAAGCCGTTGAGCACAACAAGACGTACAGTCACAGAGATGCGCGATTCAGATAAAGGTTGGTTATATTTGCCTAAATTGTTCATAAAAAGTAATTTAGTCTTGCTGCATTTTAAAACATTACGTTTGGAAATGGCATGTCCAAAGTTTTAGGCACATTAGTCTGTGGTTACAAATCTTGCATACTAAAATGATGTCCTGTTACTTTTGTCAGGAATAAATCCAGAGAAAGAAAGACCCTCTGTGTCTTCAGCTCCAGCTCCGGAGACTGCAGCTTCACATACATCCCCCACAGAGATCAGGGCTCCTGTTCATACAACAGGGTTGGAGCAAAAGGAGAGCAATCAAGGAGAACTGCAGCCACATGGGGACCGTGAGTCAGTAGAGAGCCTGACTCAAAAGCCTGACCCAGAATCAGTTTTGGGCTGCCCTGTCAAGGAGAGTTCTGAAAGTCCATCGCATGAAGTAGCGCCGTTGTCGTCTTTAGTTTTGCCCGTGCTGGATGCACAGGGGGGCCCTGACTTTGAGGACGAAGCACAAGGTGGCAACTACCACTGTCATTACTGTGAACGTCAGTTCTTCACCAAGCACAGCCTGGAGCATCACATCAACACTCATGCTATCAGAAACCACCAGACCATCAACTTTAAATGCAGATACTGTGCCAAGCTATTTGGTTCTCAAGTAGGCAAGCGCCGGCATGAAAGACGACACGAAAATGGGAGTAAAGGCCTGAAAAGGCCTGGTTCACTTGCTGGAACAGCATTTCTTCTTAATCCATCTGAGTGTAATGACTCTCTTATTACCGAGAGCGTGACGTCTCCGAAACCCCTCATTATAAATTCACAAAACAGTCCACCTAACCTAAGCTCAGACGCTTCAAATAAAGATGGTGGAGTTGAGGCAGAGCAGTCGGTTCTTTTGGAAGAGACTGGAGAATCGAAAGAGCTTCACCCTTGCAAATATTGCAACAAGGCTTTTGGCACTCATACCAACATGCGCAGGCACCAGCGCAGAATTCATGAGCGTCACCTCATGCCAAAAGGAGTCCGAAGGAAAGGCATACTCTTACAGGATATTCCACCTCAGCAGCAACAACAAGGTCAGAGCTCGGTACTCCAGGAGGCATCTCCACATCACAGCCCTCCGCTTATATACGTGCCTAGTGTGGACACAGATGATGAGGTAGAGCGAGAGGATGGCATGATGGACGTTTCCAAAAACATTTCTGAAAATCTCAGCCTCTACATAGATGGAAAGATCCTCTCCACCAGCACAATCAGCAGTTGTGACGTCATCGAGGTTGATTCGAGTAGTCCAGCATTATTCGGTATTGACGCAGTCATCCTCAATCCTGCCCAAATCAGCCAGACTCTTCAACTTGAAACACACCCTTGCCATATAAAAGAGATCTCGACTGTTGATCAGACTCTTCCTAAAAGAAGAACTTCTACACCACCACTCCTTCCCACCGTGAAAATAGAACCTGAAACCATGTCGTCCACCGCATCGTCATCATCTCCTTCCCCACAGTCACCTTCTCTGGGTGGTAACGTGTTCTCACAGCCCACAGAAACGTTGGCCTTTCAAAAGGAAAAAACTATTTATCTTTCTCCGAAATTAAAACAGCTCCTGCAGACCCAGGACAGTCAGAAACCAACCCTTGCTTTAATTACAGATAGCCATAAACTGACCACTCCGCTTTCGGTCTCCTCTTTGCCTGCTGCTCAAGGCAGGTTTAAACGAAGGACTGCTTCTCCACCTACACATGTACAGAACAGCTCATCAGCAATCATGGAGGGCTCAGTCATTGAAACGGGGGATTCGTTTGCTGCTGTGGTGCCAAAGGTTGAAAGCCATTGCATGAGCTATTCCTGGAGTGTGTCCAGCAAAGAGCAGAGGGACTGCATGAGTCCTTCTGAAAAGGACTGGCCGGTCTTAGTTAGCGGAGGCAGTTCTTGCAATCAGCAGCCTCTTGACCTTTCTGGTGCTGTTGGCAAACAAGGTGACAGTATAGGCAAAGTACCGAGTGAGTCTGTGCTGGATTTAAGCGTACACCATAAGAGCGTGAGTGACAAATCGAAAGCGAGCATAGTGTTACAGTCACATGTCAAGCGAAAGAAACCGAACACCAGCATGTTGGAGAAAGTATTAATGAATGAGTATTCTGGCGTAAGCTCAGCTACGGAGGATGGAAGTCCTTACACCCAGTCTTCCTCAGGCAGTGCTGCAGGCATGTTTTCAACCATGGAACACCCTCCTTGTGAATCTATCTCTCCTCCCTCCCTGACCCCTGTGACTATGATCCCTTCTTCCCCATCATCCTCTAGCCAGGCATCATCCACACCCCCACCTCCAGTTCTGCCCACAGTCCCTTCACCTCCACCTCTTTCTCAGTTTTCCGATTCCGCTTTTCCGAAACTGTCTCCCAAACCTATCGATCACATGGGAGATGAAATGTCGGGGTTCCCCGATGTCGAAGAGTCATGCCTCGATATGAAAAATCGCAATGCTAAAGATACAACTGGTGACCCGCCTCAGAGTCCCGAGGACGTAAAAGTGAGTTATGCTGCAGATTCCTTCTCCCAGTCTGAAACACTACATAAGGGCTTAACTTCAGATACTGACCTACATTTGATAAAAAATACAAACAATGTTATTTCTTTGCATGAAAAGAATATGGATTCCAAAGCCATTAAAAGTGGTCCCGTTGATGGGCCTTCGCCTAAAGATCACAATATTGCAGCTGATGTGTGTCAAAAAGTCCAATCCTCTCACTCCCCTGTGCATATGGACTCGCTTTCATCTTCTCACGATAGGATGGGATATTCTAATGTAGAGCCATTAGATGATGATGATGATGATGATGATG
>JAOVVF010000001.1:20919939-20939215 GCA_028565595.1 Duopalatinus emarginatus
GCCGCAAAAGGAGGCCCTACACCATACTAATAAATTATTGTGGTCTAAAACCAGGTGTTTCAGTTTCATTGTCCAACACCTGTAAGTCCTTCACCCCCCCGTTGTCCTAGGTGAAGTATTGTGTACTTATCCCTGCTTATTGTGTACTTATCCCTGCTTACACTTATATCTATATATATATCTTTACCACTCTTTGAGCTGTATGATAAACAACCTGTTTGGGGATTTAGCATTAAACTGACAGTAGTCAACACGCATTGTAATGCTTCCATTTTTCTTCTGGACAAATACAACAGGACAGTCATAAGGACTGCAGTTTTCTCTTATATCCTGACTATGAAGGAGCTGCCTGATATGGGCTTTTGCAGGCTAATACAGAGAAGGCTGTATGTGGAGGTAAGGCTGACAAACTTGGCTATTATTTACCAGAGGATTCTTATATGTTACGAAAATGGTACTTGGCAATGGCAAATGGCAAAGATCAGCTGATAATTAATCAGTAGTCTCTCTGCCTGCGAAACTTTTGTTGTGACTAACAAAAGCTGGAAGCTTTAGTTGACTAGGGTCTGAAATTTTAGGCTTCGCAGTATGAACAAACACTGAAGCTACACAGCACCAACCATCTGCTTCTAAAGGGGCTTGTGTAGTTTATGATATTTCTATGAGGATGAATGCACAAAACTACTACCAAATGGTTTTTTGACCATGATATTATTATGCTTGATTGGCCAGCCAACTGTTCTAAACCTAAACCACATAAAGAATCTGTATCTTCAATAACATCTCAGCAGTGCCACAATCTGATTGCCTCCATGCCATTGAGGCAACAAGGCACTGTGTGGGCTAGTGGTGGTTCCATACTGGTGTGTTCTCATAGCATGGGTCCACTAGTCCACCTAAATATCATTAATACATTTCACTGCTTGTTGACCATTTGCAGCCCCACAGTGCTGGAACATTTCTGCAGAATAATGCACCATACCATCAGCCCAGGTTATCCAGAATTGGTTCCTAAGCCCAATCGAGCATGTATGGCATGTGACCTATTTGCATCCGATATCCCGCACCTACAAATACCACTGAGCTATGGGTGGATATATAGACAGCATGACTCAACATCCTTTCAGGTGTTTTTGGTCCACTAATCAATGCCATCAAGTTGCTGCACTTCAGCAGGCTAGAGGAGGTCCTAGAGGAGGGAAACAATAATGAGTTATAGCTGTTTGAATAAAACTTGACTAACATGTGGTGGCAATTTTAATGAGGTATGTTATGTTTTCTGAAAAATCCTAGGATAATGGGGAAAGATTTGAAGTGAAAATAACCCATAAAAATATTAGTAATTAAACTAAAGGGTAAAAGACAAGTAAAAACGTACAATTATCAACTAGTGTCAACTATTAGTATCAAGTAGTAGTTAAATCAAACAGGACCTAACTCCCCCAACTGCTCCCTGGGTACTGTGGTTTGGGGCTGCCCCCCACTCTGGGCAAGTGTGTTCACTGCCCCCTAGTGTGCAATGGTGTGTGTGTGTGTGTGTGTGTTTGTGTGTGTTTCACTGCACAGATGGGTTAAATGTGGAGGTCACATTTCTCTGTGTGCAAACACAGAAGGCAAATAGTTCACTTTCATCTTTTCTTCTTTTTAACAAAGAGGCCATCAGTAATGACTCTTAAGGCAGAATGCTTATGCGAATGCGAATCTAGGGGGGCATCTGTGGGCTTGTGGTTAAGGAGATATCCTTGCGACCGGAAGATCCCTAATCATTTCTTGCAACTGGCATGCCATGACTGAATTGCCCTTGAACAAAGTGCCGTGGATAGGGGCTGCCCCTTGAAAGCGAATTATTTGCCTACTGATAAACACAGAGGAACGTGACCTCCGCATTTAACCCATCAGTAAAACACACACTAGTGAACACACTTGCCCAAATCACAGTGCCCAGTGAGCAGTTGGGGGAGTTAGGTGCCTTGCTCAAGGGCACCTCAGTCGAGTCTTTCCCTGTGCAGGGATCAAACCACGAGACCAGTTCCCTAACCACCAGGCCACGGCTACCTTGCACATGTGTTCACTGCCCCCTAGTGTTCACTAGTGTGTGTTTTACTGCACCATTGCGCCATTGCGGTAAATGCAGAGATGCAAGCATAGTACATCAATAGTTCATTTTTTTGTTCATGTTTTGTTGTAGTTGTTGATGCAACAAGTCTTTGTGGTGCTTAAAAGTACATTTATTGTCTAGCCATATGCCAGGTTACTCATAATTACTATTTGAAGATCAAATCCTTACTAGATTGAATCGGTTTTGGTTTTAAAAATATTAAGATATTATGTTATATTCATAAAAAGCAGCATGAAACTAGTTTATAATGATAAAAAAGCAGATTGTAAGGCATTAAAAGATTACTGCACTTTTTGTACCTGTAGCACTAATATGGTCAGCTCAACAGGACAGAATTGTGTCATCAGCATATGAATGTATTTTACGGTCTACAATGGAGGTAATAATGTCATTTTTATTATAACACCCCTGTTGATTGGTCATAGTTTTGATGTACTTTGTTCCAATGCCAGACACTGCTGTCTATCAGAGAAACGTATTAAGTACTAAGATTATTCACTAAAGATTCTTGGCTAAACAAGGTCATTTTAATATTGGTCTAAAAGATCAGAGGCTGCACGTCCTTTTTGGAGGGGTATATTATGCTGTTTTTCAGATACTGGGAATTTTGCTTGATAAAATAGAACGATTCAAATATATGTACTATGATGTAAAATGACTGGGAAGCCAAGTTTAATGAAATAGGGGTCCAGTGTTAACAGTGCCAAGAGCTAACTACCTAATACCATGTTCAAATACACACTTTGACACTATTCTCCCAGATCTATTGGACAATATTAAATATATTACAGTTGATTTGGTAGGCTTATCTAAGTTTGGTTGTGGTAGAACAGTTAGTTAATTGAGTGAAAGGTTCCTACCTAGGATCAGCATTTCAATGTCAATATACAATCTAATTTTATCTAATTCATCTACAGCATAAGGGTGCGCAATACTACTAAATCTGTCACTGCATCCTGTGTAGACTAGTGAGGCTAAACATGAAAATATTTTTCTTTGGTTAATGAGCTTAGAATACTTACTTGGGTATTAATTTTTTATTTTACATAGCTACACTGCCATCTTTTGCTTTCCTGTCTGCTCTGTATAGATTATAATTTGTTGTGGCTACTTCTGTTTGTCACAGATTGTTTTAACCAGGATTCAATTACTACAATTATATCTGGATCAGAATGTGAAGATTAAAAGTTTCAAGTGATCCACTTTATCGAGCTAAAAAAAGGCTTCTAAGAGAAGAAGAACCCTATATTTTGTCACATGTACATTCTTTCCTCTTATGTCCCAACTTGTTAGGAAGTTGGGGTCAGAGCACAGGATCAGCTAGGATACAGCAACCCTGGAGCAGAGAGTGTTAAGGGCCTTGCTCAAGGGCAATGGTGGTGCTGAGGCTTGAACCTTCTGATCAGTAACCCAGAGCCTTAACCATTGAGCCACCACTGCCATTTAATTTATTGAAATGTATTTTTTTATTTCTTTCGGTCCACAGAGGGCTTGTCCTCCAGTGTGGGTTCTGAGCATCGCTCTCTTTCTCATCCTCGCCTGGCCTCAGGCAGTCCTGTCAGCCGCCTGTGTAAGACTTTGTCTCCAGTGGAGATTTACTATGAGATGAGGACTTGCCATAACTCAGCTTCTAGCTCTATCAGGTAAACATCCATTCTACATTTATATAATGTACTTGATAAGGGTGGTGTTTGATCTCTTAATATGGCCAAAATCTACCCTTCACTACATAATTTAATGACATAATTATATATCTGTTGTGGTTACATGCATGTGGTATTGAGGTTGTAATAACAAGTAACGAATGAATGTGTCTAGTGATGTAGCACTAAAGCAGTGGGACAGAAGTCCAGATGTTGCTCAATTTCTTCAACTGGCATCTCTGGAGTGTTCCTCCTTAGAGCATACAAGTTACATATACAACTCTCTTGCCCGCCGTAGCAACAGTTCTGAGGCATTGCTTGACCACTCCAACTATCCTCAGCTAGCGGATCCCCGAAATGGCATGCCCCCCAAAACTGGACCCTATAAAAGCTCAGAGTCCCTGACTGATAGCAAACTGAGGCATATCTACCATGGGAGCCCAGAGAGGCAGATGGGTGGATCTAAAGATCACTGCTATATGCATTCATCAGTTAACAAAGGAAGCGCAGCAGGCTGTGATGAAACACCAATAGACTGTATGAGCCAGCCACTGAAGAGACCATTTCAGTCCCAGCAACATTTTTCAGTAGAGCACATATGGCCCACGCATTCTGCACTTCCCAAATCTGGGACCTTAGCTCGTTGCAATGTTTTTCCTCATTCCCAGATGCACCTGGCTTCTGCCACTGCCTCATACAGCCCCATATTTGTGCAGAGTTACCAGCCTAAATCACAAGTCAAAGTCACACGGACTAAGTCCTGTGGGCCATTTACCCCTGTCCAGCAGCAGAGCCTGGACAATTTACTGGTATATGCTTACGAGCCTACCAACCTTTTATCTGGCTCAAATGCTTCATCCTTTCCCAACCTTGTACCCCACCGAACAGAGATTCCCAATTCCACTGTCAGTTGCAAACCTAGTCCTGTCTCTCTGCCTGCCCTGGATGACTCTACCCGCAGCCTACACAAAGCTCTGGCATTGGAGGGTCTCCGTGAATGGTATCTGAGGAATGCACTCGGTTACTCCACTGCAGCCAGGGGGCCCGATGGACTTCGCTCCATTCCCCACCTGATGCGTCTTCCATGGTCTGTCCCGCTGGGTCCACTCTACTCATATCCACAGATCCCCCAGTCAGCCTCTTTTCATGGGTACCCACAGCATGACAGGTAAATCACAAATCTTGTTTGTTTCTTTTTGACAATGTGTTGCAGAATCCCCAAACTATGTCTAAATCTGACCTCATATTCTCTCAGGTATGTGGAGCTTTCTCTCTACCCAGAACCAATTGCCTCCAAGAAAACTGCTCTGAAGGTGTCTAGCGCAGATCCCACAGTCCCTGGAACTCTGGTATAAATGCCAGATCACACTACATTAAAACATACATAATGCTATCTAAAACTGTACATTTGTATGGCAATTTTCAGAACCAAGGCTGAAGTTGTACAGTTATGATAAAGGGTTTTATAAATAAATATTAGACTTATTTTCCCTGCTACAAACTGTATACTACTGAAATTAAGTATAGTTATATTACAACTCCATTTGTATATGATTTAGTCAGCTGTAATAAGTTTATCTTTTATCACCTTCAGATATATTTTAATGTACATATATATATACAGATATAGATGTATGCATTTAAAGTTGCTATTTTTAACTTAATATGTGTAGAATAAATTTTACTTTAATATTTATATGTAGCTATTAAACGATTCTGTCAATAAAGAGATCGTTAAAAGATAGTTGAAAAGTTTTTAGAAAAACCTAGGAGACTGCAAGGCGGCTAAAAAAACTTGTGTTTGCCAAACTTTAATGTCTTGTTTTGCTTTTCATTGTGTTCTAAAACATTTAGTGTGATGTTTGAGTAATTTGGTACTAGCCTAATTTGCTATGCCAAATGTGTAAAATTTTAACATTTTAATTGTGGGCTACTTATTTGTTAGGGTTCGTATTGGTACTCAAGCCACACAGTTTAATACTTATGTTTGCAAACATACCGTAACATAAGTTACAATTGCAAGTAGAAAACACCAACCTGTTAGCCATATTAAAACCTCTTGTCTTATGTCACATGTTTCTTTGAGAAGCACTGACTATGCTAAGGAACTGTAAAATCTTAACTATATAATGCGTTGTAAAACTTAATTATTCCAAAAACCTCAGCCTCTGTGAACACTATTGGGTTGAATTGGAACGTCAACTTGCATGACATCCATTTTTGACCTCACTAGTGCTCTAATGGCTAAACAAGCAGATTCCCACAGGCATGTTAAAAGATCTAGTGGAGCCTAAAACTAGACCTTTGACCATATAGTGTATCTGACATTATTGAAACACTGGAAATCCCATGAGGCCACTGGAAAATTACAGTGTAAGAGCATGACAAGACACTTATGAGGTTTCAACATTTACTTTTCTAAGCAGATACGATTTAGTGGTTATGTCTTATACTTTATGGTCTCTTATTGTCCTAAATGTATTTGTTTTAATTGTTAACCTTTTCCACTGTGGTACTGTTGGTCTGGCATTACACTACATTATGTACTGTTTAATAAATAAAGTAAAGGCAACATCATTTTACCTTAGATGGAACCAGGGACTTGCATGTTATTTGGACAGCTGTGCGAGATTTGGGCGGTTATCTGCAGTTGAAGGTTGAATGTGCCAACGTATCATGTCACATTTTCCTAATATATATTTATTAATATTAATAAATATAAATTCCAGAACCACGATCTGAAAGTTTCTTGTAACCACAATGTTTGTTATTTGTCAGAGTTTAGAATATGAGGATATAAAAATGAAAAATAGGCAAAGATTGAAAAAAACATTGAGTAGCAGTTGTGTTTGCTAATTAACATGAGTAGGATGTAGAAAGGTTTTAAATATACATTTCACAACCATTTATTGCATACAGCGCAATAACAATGAATTAGAAGTAGCTTTATTTGTACTAGCACTGACAAAAAGATGCTGGTCATAAAAAAAAATAATAATAATTGAAGTAAATCAGATCCATAGCCAGATACACAATATAATACAAATCTGAAAATATAATGTGCAATGCACAATTTCATATTTTTTAATAATTAATTGAAACATAATCTCTCATTTATTTTGTCCTTAGAATTATGTCCTTTAGTATTTTGTAGAATATACAAAAATATTTTGGTTATAACAAATTGCTAATGGATTTACAATGTTCATTTTGTTTTATTTTGGTTGCTTTTGGAAAAAAAATTTTATGTGAGGGAGATTATTTATATTCACAAATTGTTTATAGTTATTCATGTTGTTAAATGTATTGCATATTTATGTTGAATGTAACAAGTGCTGCTGGACCTACTCTTGCTATGTTCAGACTGATACTGTGTTTGAGATCCTGCAGTGTCAGTTTTCTCCAAATTCTGCCCTGTATGCATTTTCTGGATAAGTGAAATTACATCTGAAGGCTAAATATGTATCTGTATAAACCTTAAATATTTCAAGAGATGTTTGTTGCTATTGGGATCAATAAATCTCATTACAACTATAGAAAATGGCAATTTACTTGTGTATCCATAAATTTAAGGTACAGTTACAAGCTATTCTTTAACATTCTGTCACATTAGCTGACAGAACTACAGTCTGAACAGGAAGAAGGCTACAGCAAGAATCTATCAGGACAACAAAGAAGAGAAGAACAGCCTTGTTTCATCATTTTGCATTTGACCCATCCGTGCAGTGAAATCCGTGTGTACACACAAATAAACACACATGCAGAATGGTGGGCAGCCCCTGTCTGCAGTGCCTATGGAGCAGTTGAGGTTTAAGTGCCTTGCTGAAGAGAACCTTAGTCAAGTTTTGTCAGTTGCGGGGCTCGAACCTGGGGCCTTCTTGTCCTAAGGCTGATTTCTTAACCACAAGCTGCTACAGCTGCTCCAACCTGCAGTCTTCCATAGGCAATAGTATGGAGTTTGTCGTCTGTCTGTTACCCCACCTCCCTCCCCCCCTCCTTTGGATTTAGAAGTGTTTCTGTGGGAATTTTTGCCCATTTACTCAGAAGAGCATTTGGTCAAACACTAATCTTGGATGAGAGGGCCTGGCTCACAATCTCTGTTTTAGTTAATCCCTAAGGTGTTCAATAGGTTTATGGTCACCAGGCCTCTAATCATTGCCTGATGCCACTAGCCAGATCCGTTCTCAGATAGCAGGTGATTCTGGGCCAGTCATGGGTAAGGTTAAGCCAGTAATGGCAATGGCAAGTATATTGTGGGCCAAAAGTGCCCCGACTTTAGCAGCCACCTTTGTCAAATTTGTCAAGGCATGCACACTTAACGGACAGAGGATCTCATTTGGACCCTCAACACCAGCTCCATAATCCAAAAGCTCAACAGCATCTCTACTTTTTGCATAGGCTGAGGAAAGCACATCTTACCTCACTATTTTCTACAGAGGGACTATCAAGAGCATTCTAAGCAGATGCATCATTGCTCTTCGCCCCAAAGTATAATGCTTTAACAATTGCAGTCATAAAACTTTAGATACCCCTAACCACATTGATTTAAACTCAGTTTTTCACATATCCTGGCATTTAAACCTAGTACACATTCCCTCTTTTAGGCCAGTCACTATTATGTTGGAGAATGTGCAATGCCAGAACACTAAAAACAATTATTTATTTTATCTTTTATTTCTTTCTTTACGTTCCCAGTGGCTTAGTTGTTTAGAATCACATGGTTAGTATGTGGTAGCATTGCCTTTAAATTGTTTAATTCAGGCCAATTTTTTTAGGTACCCTTCAATAAGCTTCTTACAATTTTTGCTGGAAATTTGGCCTGTTCCTTCTGTAAAAAACAGGGCTTTAACTAAAAAAAAAAAACGCTTTAACTGAGTCTGATTGCAGGCTTCCTTCCTCGCACATGATTTTTCAGTTCTACTCATAAAATTGGGATTAAGGTCATGTCTTTCTTATGGCCACTCCATTACCTTCACTTTGTTGTCCTTAAGCCATTTGGAAGTCACCTTCACTGCAGGGATGCATTCCATTGCCCTGTTGTCAATGAGTGGTTCACTTTTACAAATACCATGGCATGTCTTGTGCAGTATTAAAACAGACATTTTTACTTTGTAAAATTACTTTCTGCTACAGCAATCTGTAGACATGTTAGACTTGAACTGAGAAATAAATTAAATTACTTTAAAAAATTATATTTATGATTTAGTACTATAAGTCTAAAAAGCTACTATAGTTGAGAAGCTACACAAGTTATATGTTTAGGAAAAAACAAATGGTGCATTAACAGAAGGAGAAATGATGGAATATAGTATATTTAAATAGATTTTTATAACATTGTTAAAGCCCTTATTAATTTAGTACAAATTACTTAATCAGACAATTGAACCACATAAAAAAAAAACCAAAAGGAATGTCAGTGCTATTCCATGAAACCAAATAAATCTGGCTTTCAGGTGTAAATCTGAGTTCTGCTAGTAGTAAATTTTTACCTATGACACATGGCTTATAATTAGTGGAATTCCAGACTTAGAAATAATATAGAAAATACACTTATACATTTATCCTTTTCATACTTTCATATTTTATGTTTATTGGTAGTGTGGATTTTTTTTTAAATATTTAAAAAGCTGACAAACACCTTCATTAGTCTAGAACAGTCTGTGTTTAATCTGACATGTTAATGTGTGTTCAGTCTGATTTTTGTTTCTGTATGTCTTTGGACAGATTCTCCATATCTGACATGTAGATCTGACATCTTGATTTTCAAGCAGGATTGGTAAACCAATGCAAACGAGTCTGTCCACTCGTCTCTATATTCTTGATGTTCTTAAATATTTCTTTTCTTTGCCAGGTGAGATTGTTTTTGTGTTGTTATATAAACAGCAGTCTGTGCAAAAAGCTTCAGGGTTAAAGGTTTTTTCCCTTTTCCAGCACGAACAAATAAGTAAAAATCCTCAAAAATTGCATCACGTCCGGTGTGTAACAGCCTTTACGGGAACAATGTTAAAAATGAATGGTTCTAAACAATTATCTAAATTAAATATAGGACACTTTGTGCCCTACACAATTTTTGTTTACTTTTGTTGATTTTTGTTTACTTTTCGTGCCGAAAAAAAAAGTAGTGTAAGAGTAGTGTGTAGAGTGTAGAATGTACTGAAGACCTTGTGATAGATCATAGCAGGATGTGGTAAAGGATAAAACCTGACATGCTTTTCAGTTAAACCCAGCTTTCCCTAACCTGAACCATGAATCTGTAGGGATTAGCAAGGTTTGGACTGAGTCCTTGTCAATAGTAATTAGTACCTGGGGTAAGAGTAACCAGGAAGCCATGAAGCTTCCAATAAGCTGCTTTGTACCCAACAGAAATGTTATTCCTTAATCCATATTGTGTCTCCAAATAAACTATTGGATAACTATCACAGAGTTAATAAAAAATCCATCAGACAAAAGAAATTTGAGCAGGCTTTATTATAGGAGATGTGCGTACCCTTAACACAGATACATAGCATTTAATCATTATATAACAAACTATATAAAAAATGGCAAAAGGCAAAAGTTTTGGTCTATTCTAAGATTAGTAAATTCGTTTGTTTTAGCATGTGACAGTAGGTTGATATGGAAAAACTACACTGCAACTTGGATAGTCTAAAAGGAAAGGGCTGAAGAAAAATTTAAACAACATGCTAATACATTCTTACTCTTTTTTTTTCTCTCTTTTTGTATTTCCCCCCAATAGATCCCTTAGACAGTCCATGCTTACTAAGTCATCCTCCAAGTCCAATTATGAGCAATGACAGTAATATGGTATGATTGCAGAAACAGATGTGTGTTAAGGTGGGTGGGAATAAGGACAGCATGCTTCTCTCAACTACCATTTCGTTTCAGCAGGCTTTTAACACCAACCTAAAACATTTCTAAACAGAGGAGCTGATGGATGGATGGATGGATGGATGGATGGATGGATGGATGGATAAATTCAACTTTATTGTCATTGCTCAGTACAAGGCAACGAAATGCAGTTAACACCTACCACATGTGCAACTAGTAGTAATGTGCAGAGTCAAAGTGCAAATATAAAAACTGTGCACATATATTTAAAAAAAGCTGTGCAAATATGAAAAAGCAATGTGCAATATTAGAGTGCAATTGATAGAAAGCTACAGTACATTGTGTGTTCTGTCACTTTTCTATCATAGCCAGCAGCATTAACTTTTTCAGAAATCTGTGCTATAGTAGTTCTTCTGTGGGATTGTACTAGATGGGCTAGTTTTCCCGTCCTCTCTGCTGACCCTGTTGTCAGTTAAATTACTCTCTTATTTCTTGTGGTAGTTACTAACTGCTGCATACCTGGAACACCTCACATTGTTCACAAATGTTTGTAAAGGGAAGAGTTTGCTTGATTTTATGTACCTCTGCTTATGGAACTGAATGCACCTGAATCTAACGATTAAGAGATGTGTCTCAATACTTTTGTCAATATAGTGTTTGTATTAGCACAAATGATTTATACATCATTGCATTCTATTTTTACATAGCATCTTTATTTTTTTGGATTTTTTTTATGCTAAAAATGATATAAATGATTATTTCACTGAATAAGCAGTGGCATATACATCGCATGGTTTAATTCAGCATTTAATAAAAGTTATTTACAGTCAACCAGTTAAAAAGTTTATCAATGCAAGGCATTGTTTATGTGTAAATCATTATCATTGATTTTGTCCACACAGTATCAGACTAAATTGTTTTGGCTACAGCCAACATGTGGGTCATCCCTTCTTTAGCTTAAGTCCATAGTAATCAAAGAAATATCAGTGGGTGAGCATCAGTTACTCTGATTAGGTTAAAGATTGTGGTTTATTATTATTTATTATTATTATGATTACTTAGCTGTGTCTCATTATTGTCTAATTAAGGTACAATTTGCTTTTAAATATTTTGTAGTTAAAATGGCATTAGAAAATGTTATTATAGAAGGATTTCAACGTGTTTACTTTTGCATGACATTGAAGACATGTTGCCTGGCACTGAGCCTAACAGTCTGCATGCACACAATCGCATGTAATAATTGTATATGTGAATGTTTTTTCTGGTTTATACAAGATTATCGTATGTATTGTATCTTATGTATTGTCTTATGTGTTATAGAATTTTTTTTCCAATTTATTTATTAACTGCCTAACTCAGTAGCTACTATGACATTGTATTATACAGTAACCAAAGTAAAACTGCATAAAAATAATAAAGATTAAGAAATAAAAAGCTCACTGACCCAGTTTTGGGGAAAAACCTAAAATAAAAAACATGGATGAAAATATTTAGTAGAGCAGACGGGTGTATTTTCTCCTTATTGTGCAGGTCCTGAATTTAATGAATTTCGAAACACAATGTATACAGATGCAATAAAGAAAAGAGGCAGGAATAGACATAAGACAATAGTCTAGACAGACATACACAGCGCCATCCACTTTAATGGGAACACGTGTAGAGATCAGTTTCTGAAATATACAAACCAGCACATTTGGCACCAACAAACATGCCAAGGCACAGTCACAGAGATCACAATTTCCCTATTTTTAATGTATGATGTGAACATTTACTGACCATTAATATTTACTGAACTCTTGACCTGTATATGCATGATTTTATGCATTGTACTCCTGTCATATTATTGGCTGATTGGATAACTGCATATTTGAGCAGGTGTATAGGTTACATTAAAAGTGGACTGTGAGTGGACTACATTTTTATGCATGTGAAAAAAAATTCCATATTCATAAAGCGGCCAAACTTTACATACAATTTGTGTATAGTGTATACTGCCAACTGTTTATGAGTAAAACTTATACATTGAGTGGAATGGGAGGTCAGTAATTCTTAAAGTAATGTGTAAATTTTGGCAGCACTGGTTTGGAATTTGTCTTGAACAGATTAATTTCCTGGTTTTCCTATTTCCAGATTGTTTCTTTTTTTTTTTTGCTTATTTTAAAATAGAAAAAATACTTTAAGTATGTTCCTTCCACCCAAAAAGTTTATACAAGGACACTTTTTCTAACCTGAACCATTACCTATAAGGGATTAGGAGGGTTTTACTCCATCCTGTCAATAATAATTAAGATCAGTTGTGCAGGGTAACAAGGCAGCCTAGGACTCCTACTAAGCCAATTTGAGCTAAGCTAAAACTTAACCTACACATCTGGTTTATGACATGTCATTGAAGAAGCAACCATGAAGTAAATTTAATTACAATTAACCACATTTGTTTTATATGAATAGGGAATGAGATATGATGTTCAGTGTAATGAAACACTTATAATTGTCTTTTTATAAAACTATTATATAAATTACTCCACTGGCACGTATTATCCCTTGGGAATTCCTTTCACTGGTATAGTGTCCTAAATGTTAAATTAATAAATAATAAGTTAATTAATGCCTCTAACTGTGTCTATCGGCACTGACCGTGTCAGCAGCTAAAATTACTCTGAAACCTCCTTTCTTATCTTAGTCAAATGAACTACTGAACAATTGTATGAGGTACAACATAAAAAAAAAATCTTTTAACCAAAACTTACCAACATGGTAAAAACTGTAGATTTGTCTTTATATTATATAGACATTTTAAAACAAAGCAATAAAAATAAGATTAACAAACCTTTAAAGTCTGACATATCTTCTGCTTCACCTGGAAAAAGTGCAGAGTTACTTAGTAATTAATTGCTACTGCCACACATAAAGTCATCTTAGAGAGCACTGCAACATTTAATCAGTGTAAAGGGTCGAAAAGTCCTGGCTAAAGCTCAATGGTATGATGTTTCAACTTTACCAATCCTACTTTCTAGAAAGAAAAGTAGCTTAGACCTCTGTAAGCTAATATATTAATTGGAGGCGGCATCTTTTTTATCCCTTGGTGTCCTACCCCCACTACAAATTCCCCCACTGACTTTAGTTCAGTCAAAATACCAATCCTGAGGTTAGTCTGACTCCGCCTAGCATTGTCAGGTTACATATAAAAACACAAAGAGAACGACCAGAGAGCCACAGCTGCCCTTCAGAGACAGCAGGGAGCATAAGACCATTTAATTCCTAACAATGGCAGAGCAGTGGGGAGAAGCTATATTTGCGGCCAGGCGGCGAGGTGATGAAACAACACGGGAATCACTCTTCGTATATACCAACAGCAATAACACCATAGGTGAGAGGACTAAAAAAAAAGAAAATAAGCTGTTTTCTTGCTTCAGGTCCTTAAATATAATTTTCTTTTTACCTGCTCTAATATGCTTAATTAAACTTGCCAGAAGCTTACTCTTTTTCTTCTAGGTCCATTTGAGGGACCCAACTACCACATTGCCCCAAGATGGGTGTACCATCTTTCAACATTATGGATGTTTGGTGTGGTTGTTGCCTCAACCTTTACTAATGGCCTGGTACTAGTAGCCACAGCCAAATTCAAGAAGCTTCGTCACCCACTGAACTGGATCTTGGTCAACCTTGCAGTAGCCGATATAGCCGAGACACTGCTTGCCAGCACTGTTAGTGTCTGGAACCAAGTATACGGCTACTTTGTTCTTGGACATCCAATGTGCATTTTTGAGGGTTTCACTGTTGCTTGTTGTGGTAAGCAGTATAAAGATATACACACTTATCAACAAACTAGGACTAAATATGCATGTCTAGCTTTTCTGGGGTTTTTTTAGGAATTCCAATTCAAGGCTTCTTAATAATTAATTCCGCAGGTATTGCTGGTTTGTGGTCTCTGACTGTCATATCATTTGAGAGATGGGTGGTGGTGTGCAAACCTTTTGGAAATGTCAAATTTGATGGTAAATGGGCAGCTGGTGGCATTATCTTTACCTGGATCTGGGCTGCATTTTGGACTTCACTTCCTATCTTTGGATGGAGCAGGTAAGTTCATTTTACGCTTTGAGTGCTTTAAGTGTTGATCTTAACTGATCATAGACAGCAAATTATTGTGAAATAGAGGCATGATCTCTACAATTTTCTTGTTGTGCAGGTATTGGCCTCATGGTCTGAAAACCTCTTGTGGACCAGATGTATTCAGTGGAAATGAAGACCCTGGAGTCCAATCTTACATGATTGCGCTGATGATCAGCTGCTGTATTACTCCTTTGAGCATTATCATTATCTGCTACATTGCTGTGTTGATGGCCATCCGTACTGTAAGAAATCCCATTTTTATAATACAATGTAAATCACATTTTCTTATTAATTCTTAGTCATCCTTGGCATATCTGTCTCTACCAGGTTGCAGCACAACAGAAGGAATCTGAATCAACACAAAAGGCTGAAAGGGAAGTCACCAGAATGATTATTGTCATGATTGCTGCATATGTATTTTGCTGGGGACCATACACTTTCTTCGTCTGCTTTGGAGCTGCTAACCCTGGTTATGCCTTTCACCCACTGGCAGCAGCCTTACCTGCCTACTTTGCAAAGAGTGCTACCATCTACAACCCCATTATCTATGTCTTTATGAACCGACAGGTAACAGTCACTGTTGAAAATGTTTCTAGTTCTCACATTCCTCTTTTAACTACTTTTTCTATTTTTTTCTATTTTCTTTTTTTCATTTTTTTTAACTGTTATTTTTTTCTTTCTCTCCTTGTAGTTTCGTTCATGCATAATGCAGCTCTTTGGCAAGACAGTTGATGATGGTTCTGAAGTGTCCTCTACCTCCAAAACAGAAGTTTCCTCTGTGGCACCTGCATAAAAAAATCTTCTAACTTGTGGCAAATGAAAAAGATTTTAGAACACTGAACTTGATTTCTTATCTTGATTTCTTTACTTTTTTCTTACCCTGTAATACTAAACAGTCTGAAATATCCAAGAATATAGAATCTTAATTATATCAAACAGCCTTTTTTTTTTTTTTTTTTTTTAAGACCAAATATCTTGGTTACTACTAAAAAAGTGAACTGCACTGAATTTAATTCATTAGGACATATGCATCGGTCAGTCATAACATTAACGTCAGCTGCCAAAACAGCTTTGACGTGTTAAGGCATAATCTTCACTACGCACTTAAGATGTTTTGTGTTTTTTTTGCAGCAAGGCATTAGCAAAAATCCTTTTCTGGCTCTTCTGTTGGATCGGACCAGATGGCCTTACCTTCGCACTTTACACACATGAGTGAGCCTTGTTGCTCGTTCACTAGTTGTCCTTTTTTGGACCACCATCCGTCGTAGGTATTAACAACTGCATGCTGTGGAACAGTCCATGGTGCATGCTCTGACCCAGTTATCTAGCCATTACAATTCATCCCTTGTCAAAGTAACTCAGATCTGATTGTCTTGTTACAGTGGCACTTGTCAAAGCAAGTGAATAGTCAGCTCTAAAGGTTGATGTGTTGGAAGCAGGAAAAAGGGCACGTGTAAGAATCTACACTGACAAGGGCTGGGATGACTGGGTCAGATCATTTCCATAACAGCACGTCGTGTAGGGTGTGCTTTGTAATCACTGGTTAGTAAACTACTAAAAATGGTCCAAGGAGGTGCTTGGGGGCAAAGCCTAGCCCATCTGGTCTGATCTCAAAAATATCAATCGAGGACATTGCTAATGTCTTGGTGCCAGACACCACAGAGCAGCTTTAGCAGACTTGACAAGTCAGAGCTGTTTTCCCAAATGTTTTAGCAGGTGGAGTTAATGTCATGGCTGATTTATTTACAATTTAGCAAGCCACCATGATCACTTGTTAAGGTGAAACATTCTTCAAAACCATGCTACCTAATATAAAAATTATATTTATTGTTGAGAAATGTAAGTAATTGCAGTCACAAAGTTTTATAATTTATGTAGTTCTGCAAGTTAACAAAAACAAAACAAAAAATAAATATTATATCATTTTTATGTAAGCCTGGTTTATGTCTAAAATAAATATACAGCAGATGGCTATACTAAAGTGGACTGTCTGTCTATTTTATGTAGTCTATTTCAGAACTGTTGAAGATAAAAAGGTTAAAAAACTGTTTATTTTTAAGCCTACTGTACAAGTTTCTTAGCAAAATTGTTAGAGCTTACAAGGTCCGGCCCATGAAAACCCTTTTTTTTTTTTTTTTTTTGACAATTTTGTTATTGTTAGTTCTCTATCACAATATCCTGCAGTTGAAGTTAAGGGTGCACTAACATTAGACAAGGCATTCTGTGCCCGAACATGTTCAGTTTGTTTGACTAGGTGGGCCTTGTTCAACAAACATGGTGGCAAAGAGATCAGTTTGGATCACAACAATAATACATACTTTTAATCTTTTTATTTTGACAGTCATTACAATTTAACTGACCATTCAAAATAAACATGAAATGGAAGCAAAACGATGGTGTGGCAAAGTTTGTTTGGGTCAGGGAAAAAAAGCAGTTGGGAGGCACGCTTGGGAAAACACAACACACAAACTTTCATTATTATCTTACCGTTTATAATACATGAATATCTATTGTGGTCACGAACCTCATCACTTGCTGACCAACTTTTATCAGTCAGCAATAGACAGGCTCCGGATGTACTGCTGCACCGTGTGGTTTACAAACATTTCATAACAAAGAGAAAATTCATCTTAAACGACTTTCCATTTGTACACCACATCTTTGGTAACTATTTAATTAATCTTTTGTTGTGTTTTACTGTACTGTTCATCCATCGACTGCACTGTGGTCCAGATGCACTAGCCACAAAGAGACATGTCATGACACTGGAATTTCGTTTTCAAAAAGTTGAACCACTTTTATCTGCAATGTTAGAATATTCCCAACAAACTTTGCACATCTCAGGTAGTGCAGGTTTAAAATTAACCCATGAAAACTATGTTTTCCATGAGGGAATCAAGCTGTAGTACCCACTTTGCACACTTTTCCTGCACGCCTCTTTCTGATGGTATTTGTCAGAGCCATGCAGGAAAGGGAAGCAACAACTTTCATTTGGCTGTTGAACTGTACAGAATAGCATCTGGTTTATTGCTCTTATACTGCAAAGTGCTAATTGAAACAGCTTAATTTAAAAAAAAAACACATGTATAAAGATTCCTGATAACCAAAACTTTTGAACTCAAATACATCCAAACAGAGTATGTTTCTCTCGGACCTCCCCGAACGTCTTCCCCCCCGTGCCCTATCGCGAGCACACACGCACAAGATGTTTTGGAAGCATGCAGAACCCACTGTTGTCTACTATATAGACATTAAAGCTGCATTTAAATCATTTGAAAAATACTAATAAATAAATAAATACATAAAAATAATGATAACAGTAGGAATTGCCTTAGAAAGTGCTATAGAATGGTATTTGCTATAAAAGAATTGCTACAGCAATTACAATGCACACAGTGATCTTATTTCACATAAGAAATTGCACTGCACTAAATAATGTTAATTCCATAATATTCATTAATAACATGAATTTAGAACATTAAGCTTTTAACCTAATATGAATAAGAACTGTGACCAATTAAAAACAAATAAAATATTACAGATCCACAAACATTACGTCCTGTGAACGTCATCCTAGATGCTTACCATTGGTCCTGCAAATATCCCATCAGAACGCCCCATGGTGGTCTGTTTAGACAGCTGCCAGCTGCCCCCTGATTGCTTGACCGCCATGGGGCCATTTTGGCATGGTCCACTTGTTCTGAGATAACAACTTTATCCTATGATGAAACATTTTAATCCTGATAGGAGTGGTCTCTTCTAGGATGCTTCAACCAAAAAGATTTTTCTAAATAGTAGCTGTGATATCACAATGAGTCTTTGTACAGTATGTTACTGCACCATTTCATTTGAATCGAAATGAGTGCTTAATGTAGGATGTAGTGTGCTTACAAGTCTTGTTATTAAAATAAGTGGTTAGTGTTTACTCAGTTTACATCTGTTTTGTTAACAGAGTTATAAAGGTGTATTTATATTTGTGTTTGTAATCGTATCATAACGTCGTATCATGTAATCGTATTTAATAATGTATCATATTTCATTATAATTACAGATTCGGTCAAATGCTGAGGTTAAAAGCTGCTGTTTTGTTTCGATGTCATTTCTTGATCAATTTACCATCAATTGACATTTTTTATTACACTATATTGGAAGTGATTTAATTAGAAGACAGTTTTGTTAAATTGGTTTTGCTTAGGTTTCATAATGTGTTAATTACAGCAGACATGCCGTAAACAAACAAACAGAAAAATAAATAAAAAACAGTAGTCATTAATGTAGAACAACTCTAGTGCTCTGTCAAGTAAAACTGAATAATCTATAATTTTATAGATAATGTAAATATAATACAGCTGTGGCCTAGTGGTTAGGGAACCAGTCTTGTGACTGGAACGTTGTGGGTTTGATCCCCACCCAGGGCAAGACACGACTGAGGCGCTTTGATCAAGGAACCTAACTCCCCCACCTGCTCCCTGGGCACCGTGGTTTGGGGCTGCCCCCTGCTCTGGGCAGGTGTGTTCACTGCCCCCTAGTGTTCACTGGTGTGTGTGTTTCACTGCACGGATGGGTTAAATGCGGA
>JAOVVF010000001.1:20971084-20987456 GCA_028565595.1 Duopalatinus emarginatus
GTGCATTAACCTTTAACTAAAAATAAAACACAGACTTTAGTCATAGTGCATTACTGCGTTTATATTTTGTATAATTTTGTCTGAATGGACTCCATGCTAGCAGACACTTTTCAGATAAAGGGAGTTGGATAACTAGCTTGATGTATGCTGGCCTAGACACATATGCGAAATGCTCATATGGCAAAAAAGAATTGTTTCAGAATTGCCAGGGCTAGGAATCGTGATCCTTTAAAGAATTGGTTTTTTTCAGCACCCTAAATTTATACCCTTTTGTAGCTCAAATGTGCCAAACTCTAACATTATGGAATTCTGAATTCAGGTTTTCCACTTCGGAGTTAAATTAAATGTAGCATATGTAACATCCACATACTGTACCTAACAGCTAATACTATAAGAATAAAATCTATGATACTCATACTGAACTTTCTTAGTGAACAAATTAGTAGTTCTTAACTTGAAATTAGATATAACTTGTATAAGTATTGATATTGGATCAATCCACATACAGACATTGACATTGACATAGACTCTTGGTACATCTATAAAGTTGACTGCACAGTGTGCTGTAAAATATGCATCATTCATCTCACAAGCTCCAACTTCCCTTTTTGGGGTATGTTGTATACACCATATGTTTTAAATTTGCCTGGTGTCAACCAGGAGTTTACTTTTAACTTTAATTCTTCTTAAAGTTCTTTTTGCTCTATCGAGGGTTTTCCATCCCTCTTACCTTGTGAGTTTATTACAGAACTAAGTATACTAGTGCAGACAATGAAAATGGTAAACCATTATATGTTTTATATTTATTACACATAAAGTGATATTCCAAACCTTTTTTGTTTTACATTTGTATGGCTGTATGGCTCATAGCTCATAAAAATATCCACTATATTTAATTAGAATATTTAATTACTTGCCACAAAAATGATGTACAACACCAAAATGTCTAAATTTTGACAAATATGTTTATGTATGCCCTAAATACTTGGTTGGGGCTCCCTTACCACGTGTTACTGCATCAATGTCATGTGGCATAGGGGCAATCAGCTCGTAGCTTTACTGATATGTTATCAAAACCCAGGTTGCTTTGATGGTTGCTTTTAACTTGTTGACTGGACTGGATTTTTTTTTTCCTTTTGACAATATCCCAAAGATTCACTATGGGGTTCAGGTCTGGAGAGTTGGCTAGTCAGTTAAGCCCATGTAAAATCCTGGTCAGAAAACCATTTGGTTGTATTTTCTCCAGGAAAAGGAGGTCAGCAACTCCATAAAGCTTGTAACCTTTATATTGGGTATTCAAGTTCCTCTTGATTTACAAATGAAGTGCAAAATTTACTTTTACCTGAAAGGAGGACCATGCAATACCTAGCAGCAGTCCAGTCCTTTTCCTCTTAGCCCAGGTGAGACATGTCTGACTGTCTCTGGTTTAGGAATGACTCGATATTTGGAATATAGGATATTCCCTTCTTGGGGAAGGTGTCACTGATCGGCTTCTGGTCAGCCACATTGATAAAAATGTTTTTCAGAAGTTATTAACTAATGATATTTTTAAACCTATGTTTAGATGTTAGCCCTGTATTAAAAAATTAATTGGGTATTAGTCTTGCATTGCAACATATGTTAATTCGAAGGTCCAACTTTTGTTTAAATGCTGCAACTGGCTGCTGGACAACAAGCTTTTCAAAAAATTAAGTGAACGGTTTTACTGCCTGCTTTATTCTGTTACATAGGTTCCAGATTACCTGCAGTTTGTTTCTGAGCCCATGGACTTCTCTACCATGCGTGAGAAGCTGGAGGCACATAAGTACTGCTCTGTGGCAGATCTGGAAGCCGACTTCAACTTAATGGTGTCTAACTGCCTGCAGTACAATTCCAGTGACACTGTGTTCCACAAAGCTGCCATGCAGCTTAAGAAGGTGGGTGGCGCCATCTTGCGGCACGCCCAGCGCCAGGCTCTCAGCACAGGCTTCGACCTTTCCACAGGCATGCATCTTCCAGACTCTGCCAACAAAGTGAACTCCAGCCAGTCCTGCTGGGACAGAGGTAAGTAAGGAAAAGCAAAATCTGTGTGTCTGTATGCATTGGTGTGTGTGTGTGTGTGTGTGTGTGTATGTGCCTCCAATTGTATGCTTAGAAAGAAATGTCTCTGCAGCTCAGTATGACATTTTTCTGACTGATCATTTTTATCCTATGATAAAACATTTTTACTCTGATTGGAGCGGTCTTATCCAGGATATTAACCCCATCCTCAGAGGGCCACGAGGGGTCACTGAATGTTTGAGTAAGAAATTTATGTAAATAATGAGCTATGGCCTTTGCTATTGTCAACCCAGTCAAACACTGTATGAGACCTTTAGCTCACAGCCCAGTACTGTGCAGCTCAATTGGCATTCACCAGAGAGCACCAGAATTAGCAGGTTCGCTGCTCATGCCCTCTTCTCTTCAGACAAGAGCTGGATCGTAATGAACATATGACAGACATGATAGAGTCTGAAGATGCCGTGGTGAATTGTATGCTGCTTACATCATCATCCCATTTAGTAGTGAGTCAGTGATGGTCTGGGGATGCATATCCTTGGAGGGTGCACAAACCTCTGTGTAATAGCTGATGGTACCCTGACTGTTGGTCGGTATCAGAATGAAATCCTCTTATACTGGTGCATTGGGCACTGGATTCCTCCTGGTGCAGAACAATGCCCAACCTTATGTGGCCAGTGTGTGTAGTCAGTTCCTGGATGATGAAGACATTGATGCCACTTATTGGCTGTCACCATTTCCCAGACCTGATTCCAGTTGAAAACGTCTGGGATGTTATGTATCGGTGCATTTGACACTCCCATGTAGTGCCACAGACTGTCCAAGAGCTCACTGACTGTCCAAGAGCTCACTCACTCACTAAACATTTGCCAGTCAGTGTGCTCAAAACAGTCCTAAAAAAATCAGAGATGGCTCCCAGTGGCCAAGTTTTTACCTGCTACAGGACCAGCTTGGATTGTCTGAGAGGTCTGTATGCTGAAATTAGCATAACAGAGATGTCATCCAAGTATCCGAGGTGGAGGTAGGGCTCCAATCGGTATGCACCAGAAATGTTCGTGTAATTTGCATGAATTACAAACCCCCGGTTACAAACAGATGGCCCCATATGAGAAACTAGGAAGTTTTTACACCATTCCGTATTGACGTTTACACACAAGGCACAAAGGCTTGCAGTGCTGAAGTCGGATGCAGTCCAATTTATTTACCAGTGAGCAGAAATTGGAGAGCAGGATCAACAGGAGAGCTGGATGGTTTAGGTTTGCTTTTAGAATAGCATAAACTTCCAGCCTCTCTCAGTGAGTTAACTGATGAGATTAACAGATGATTATGATTTTAGGGTGGCTTGTGGAGGATGATCCACCTGTGGTATGTATATACAGGTGTGAGACAAATTAAATGGAAAACCAATGTAATGTGCAGTAGTAAATAACTGGGCTGGTACAATCCCCTCGAACAGCTTCAGTGTCCTGGCATAGATTTAAATGAATACTGTTCCTCCAAAAGATTTTCCTCCGAAAGAGCTTTTGTTGATGCTTTGCTGATGTCATTAACCACATCAGTGCTGTTCCACGTCAGATCTCAGTCGACCCATTTCTTTTTAGAATTGCGTTTCAGTCTGGTGTAGAAAAGGAAAGGTAGTTTGGTCTGCAAATTTATTATAAATAAAATTTCTCGTGACTATCCTGGTATAGGTCATTCTGGAATTGACCATGTACCAAAATCCCATTATTATGGGATAAAAGTGGTCAGTCAGTAGAATTTTACATTGAAGCTTCAGTGTAAAGAGAGGCAAAACATGCCTTCAAAATTCAGTTTAATTTAATTTTATCTGTAGAGCACTTTAACAGTAGACATTACAGAAATATAGGACTGGATTATATATTTATATAAATTTTATCCCTGATGAGCAAGCCGGAGGTGACGGTGGCAAGAAAAAATCTCCCTGATATTCCAAGAGGAAGAAACTTTGGGAGGAACCAAACATATAAGGGAACCTATCCTCATTTTGGTGTTTGAGACACAGTGCAATTAGGGCTGTGCGACATGACTATACATATCATATGGCAATAGAAAAACGCCTATTGTTTAATATTACTCTCTATCATCTGTTTCGTTGATGTGTTCGCTGATGTGTTGCAAAATACACACTTTATTGCAGTCGCTTTGTTGTTTGGATAACGCGTTAATGTGGCGCGCACAATATAGGAGAGCGTACGCGGCGTAGACCACACTAATTTTGAACCGGAGAGGGACCCAGACCAGCAAGTACAAAAAGAGGACCTCGTCATTCAGTGTACATTTCAGAAACTGAAGTAAAAAAATGTATTTTATAATTTGATTTTTACTTTAAAATCAAAATACAAGAAACAGAGAAATAGGTAATTTTTCATTTTCCTTGCCAGAAATGACAGATACAAAATGTAAAAGCAAATCTTATCTCTTTTCTTTCTTCACAAAACAAAATAAAATCTCAATGAAACAAAAAACAGAAAAATGTCCTTTTTTTCCATCTTAAACCGCAAGTTTATGCTCACAGTCCGTTGTCAAGGCAACTGTCTTTTTCTCGTGGCACACCATACGGCAGAAAATATCTTAATTTTTTTTTTTTGTATAATTCAGCGTATATAAATCCTTTTTTTTCCATGTGGTCATTTGTTTAAAAAAAATCACTGAATTTACAGAAAATGTGGTATATTGTGATCGTTATTGGGATATGAAGGAACCTATATCGGGATATAAAATTTTGGTCATATCGCACAGCCTTATGTGCAATTACAAATAGTCTTTGGCCAGTATGGCCAGAAAATTCATTAGTTTTAACATGTGACACTGATTTTAAATTTTGTCAACTGTTCACTAATGGACACTTGACTGATTGAGAGTAAAACTGTTCAGTCCCTTTCCACCAATGACTGTTTCTATCAGTCACAGACTGATGGACTGACAAAGCCAAATTTATGGTTTCTAGGCAGTTCATCTTAGGAAACAGTGAGTGAGTGTTCAGTTGATTAGACTCCAAGCAGACGTAGGGTGTCGGTGTGAACAAAAATGTGCTCAGGGCATAAATGTTGGATAGTGTAAATAGAGAGAAAGAAAAAAACAGTAGAAGACTACATCAATTTTCACTCCTGTGCACCAAGAACAATAATCTGAGGCAATCATGAACACAGACCTGCCCAAACTGGACAGTTGATGGTTAGAAAACAAATCACCTGTTTTTTCTTAGTCTTTAGTTTTCCAGTTTCAGTGACTGATAACGTCATGGCTGCCCCCCCTCACCCCCATTCAGTACTCAGTACCCCCATTCAGTACTCAGTACCCCATGATGATAAACTGGAAACAGAATTTTAGAAATCTTTGCAAATGTATTGAAATGGAGACATACTGTATGTATTCAGACCCTTTGCTATGACACTTGAAATTTAGCTCTGGGGTGCCTCCCATTTCTCTAGATCATTCTTGAGATGTTTGAAATCTGATTGGAGTATGTCTGTGGTAAATTCAGTTGATTGGACATGATCTGGAAACACCACAAAACCACTGACCAGGGTGAATGAAATACAGTGATTATCTTGTAACAATGGCAATGGGGTGAGATATATTGGGCATCATAATTTATTGGGCAGCATAATAATTTCTTGAGTTGATGTGTTGGAAGCAGAAAAAAAAGGGTGAGTGGAACCTAATAACAAACAAGCTTTGATTTGGGAGGGCTACTGGCAATAGATGAGGCAATATCTTAGCAATAGCTTGATGTTTTGCCTCCAAATTTACTCTCTTAATTGGAAGACATGCAGCTTGTCCCAATGGCTTCTGCTCTTCCTCCATTGCTAAGGGGATTGGCCCATTTTAAGTACTGCTTGTAGCTACATTTTCACTATATTTATTTCAGGCTTGACAAATGGTCTTAAAAAACAGAATAAGAGTGAGAGTTGCTCTACTGCTTATCAAAACATCAGGTAAGGAAGGACACTTACACTTAATATACAGGCAGGATATAATGAATATATTTACTATTTCCTTTTTTTATTAACTTTTCAATAAATAGTTCTTCACCTCCCAAATGCAGTCAAGGTAAACCATCTTTAAACAAGGTCCCAGTTGGGGAGGGAGAGAACCCAAAACGTGATTCAGGTAGATACAATTATAAAACATGTAAAAAAGATGTTTCCAAACATACGGAATACTGATAATTTCATCTAATGTCTATTGATTCCCAAAAAGAGACCACCCTGGAGCCTTTCAGTCTGGTTTGGGCTAAATGCAGGGGGTATCCCTCATATCCTGCAATGGTAAGTTGTTTTTTTTTTTCTGTAACCCAATCATTCTTTATTGAGTTAGTGAAATCACTTGGTCAGTTTAACGATGCTGCCTTTTTTTTTTTTTTTTTCCAGATGGTAGATCCTGACATGCCCAAAGAAATTCTTCCTAATGGCTTTGTAACTCCAGTACCACCTCAAGAAGTACTGAAACTGGGTGAGCGCAGACAGATGAAAACTGAGGACAAGCTATTCCTTGTGCTATTTTTCGATACAAAAAGAACTTGGTAAGCAACTCCAGGCCTACGCTATGTTTTAAAAAAAAAAAAAACAAAAAAAAAAACCAACTCTATTTACAGTCTGAAAAATGTGTACCAATGTTTTTGTGCTTATGTTCTGGTAAGTTAGTTCATGTTAATTTTCCTGCTACATTACCAACAATGAACAAATGAATTAAATTAAATTAAAATAAGGTAATAAGTACCTGTTGGTGAGGTCTTTTAACAATCTTGCAACTCCCAGCCTTTTCTTTTTGCCCTGGTATTGTTGACCATAACTTTGCTTTATGATTAATAAACAGGCCACTTCTTATTTAATGTGCCATTAACTGAGTGTTTTAATCCACACATCAATTATTAAGGCTTTGTCTGTCTGTTATATTTTCTAAAACCAAAATGTGCTATACCCATAATGTATTTCCAACTTTTACACTTATAACATAAACATCAATAAATATTACTAAATATTTTGGTAATGTAATACCATGTAGGCACAATAATATTATTTGTTATTGCACATGCCTGATAACCAACTGTTAATTAGGAAATGTTTTTCATGCATGTAGACATTTAAGACGTCATAAGTGGAAATGGTTGTAAGGCTTGTACAGGTGTAAGTTTCCTTCATGCGTCGTTAGAAATGACGCCTTACATTAAATAAGTGTTTTCACGCTGAAGAACACTTTATACTGCTGATGAGCAGGCTGATCCTAAGCATTTCTCTTTCTGTTACCCAACAGGCAGTGGCTACCAATGGGCAAACTCCATCCAATGGGCAATGATGACACTGTGGATAAACTTCGCCTGATGGAAGGCAAGAAACCAAATGTACGGAAGTCTGTACACATGGCGTATGAGAGAGCAATGCGGCACCTCAGCCATGTGCGTGAAAATTTCTCATTTATTCAAAGCACTTAACTGTGAGGTGAACTCAGAAAGACTGTCATGTAGTGGTTGAATGTTAAAATGTTAAAATGTTTAGATAATTTATTTTATGTCAGCATAATAATTTATATGCTTTGACAGGGCGGAGGGGGGGGTGTTTTTCTATGATGCAAAATTTTTATTTTCTTCAAATTTCATTTTCTCTGGATAATTATAGAAATTGATTGCTTTATAGCACTTTATTTTAAACTTGGCCTCAAATGTAAAGACACTGAGAGAATGGGTTGCATTTACTTCACCTGTCAGTGGATTTAATTTTATGGCTGATGGGTGTTTAATATATTTCATTCGGAATTTTAAATTAAAGGGAACCAATTTGGATTGGTTAAAATATCTGTATGTAAACAGTGGTGTTTAAAGCAGGCAGCTAGGACACGTGGGCATTTTTGAACCATCTACTTCAGGATGTTGGTATGTACTTTCAAATATTTTCCATTTCACATACAATTTTAAGATATTGACCTTAAACATTTGGACTGATGGATTGCAATTGCATTTACAGATTTATTGTTTTGATGGCTTTATTTTTTGAAAACTTCTTAAATCTCAGATTGTAAGGTTTATTTATAATGCATGGATTACATAGATTTGGGGGGACCGATCCTGCTTTTGTATATATTAAAGCACACATGTAAAAGCTACTCACATGTTTTTAAATGGCAAATTATGTACTGTGAAAAATTGTACATTCCGTTTAAGCTATGTAGTTATAAAGATTAATTTCCGTATTACATATTATTAAATACTTTTGCAGAGGAGTATTTATTCAGAAAGCATTCGCATCATCAAAAGTGAGTACGACTAGGGATCATGTATACAAAATAAAATGGAAAAAATGTTAGGCCTGCAAAAAAAACTTAACGTGCCAAACATGCCTCAAAGTATTTTGTGAGAAGGGAAATAAATACACTGTTTGATATTTTGCTACCAGTATTTTTTAGCAGAATACCACAACTCAACACATGTAAACTGAACCAAAAAAAAAGTATACTATAAGTTAATTGTGGTACACAGTGTCTTCACTATGTGGTTTTGAGCAAATATTTTAAGTTGCAAATTTAAAGTTGTTCAAGTGGAAATTTGTTTTAAATTATTTTTTTTATTTATTTATTTTCAAGTCAGTTCACATTCTGTTTTGTGGTAAAAACCTGTACCCAAACTATGAAAAAAAACCATGCAAATATTAATGAATTTGACTGTCTTGAGCACCACTCTGTTCTGTTTTCTCTAGAAGGACTGTGTTTCCAAAAGAAAAGACATCAAACATCACTGTCACATGCCAGTAATATGAGACAACAATGGAAAGTGATACAATTGCTTTTTATCAGCAATAGACACCACAAAAAAAAGCTAAAATTGGCTATTGTAGTAAGAAATGAAATTACTAAAATGAAATGCCTTCATTTTTACAGTACAATATCCTTTACTATGAAAATGTATTAAAATACATTTGATGCAAGGCATTTCTCAATTAGCCCATTTACAGGTTAAAAAGGGTCCTTTATATAAGTAGTGAGTAGTACTTTGATAATGAGAACACACCAGATGTGCCAGGTGTGACATGCTTGCACTGGTACCTTTTTGATTTACCTTTTAAATGAAGTAGCTTGTAAGTTTTTAAACTATTTTATTAACGTAGCTGAAATGTGTTTATAAATGGGTATCATTTTTGTAATCCACAATGAATGGTAATCTAGCATGTGTTTCTTGTTGGATGGAAGAACAAATGACTCAAAGTTGCTGTCTGGTAATAAACCAAGTCTCTAATAGTTTTCTTCTGTGCTCCAAGGGTTTTTTTTTGATACAAGGGCAGAAACAAGCTGGTTATGTTAATACACATGTGCAGTATAACTGTACTTATCAGTAGGGGTGTAAATTAGAGGTTTAATCACAATGTAGTCCTACACTGATTATTTTACCAAACAATCTGAATTTTCTTTTCATTTTTCATCTCAAAATGAGTCTATTGACTAACTGAGTATTTTAATTCACACAAATTATTTGCAAATTGCAAAGGTCTTGCCTGTTGTATGTTATATTTTCCAAAACCAAAATGTTTTCATGTCCATGACGTATTTGCATCCTTTACACTTAAATATTGCACATGTCTAGTGGTCTAGTGGACATGTCTCTCTAAAAATAACTTTTTTTTAAAACTAGCCAGCTATCAAACTGGTCAATTTTATAGAACACTGACAAGAAAATGATATGAAAATAAAGGCAATTTAGGCAATTTCTGAATTACACAATGCCACTATTTAATTATTCAAATTCAATTAAATGTTTACCTGGAGACAGAACATCTTTTCAGCCCCTATCCTAACACATCAACATTAAATAGTGATAACATGGAGCATGTCTGAATTATTTGATGAATGACCATTTTTGTACAAAAATCTTACAATGCAACTCTTTACAATTTCATCATCCAGAGACATGTTAGAACTGTAAGATTTCAAACATTACTAACAAATAATAAAAACTTCTCCAGTACTGCTGAGGTATTGGGCAGAATTTAGCGTTCGGTGTTATCCATGTCCATCTGGAATGGATGCCAAATGTCACTTCCAACACAGACATCGTTGTTATTAAAAGACTGCAACTTAACACCAGCCCTAGCTCTTGCTTGCATTGGGTGTGGCTGAGTACTTTGGGGGATATCGTATAAAGAGACGGTCCTCCTCCTTCTTCACCCACCGCAGGAGTTTTGTAATGGCATTAATGGCACAGGACTTTGTTACAAGAGGGCTAAAACAAGTATACAATTCAAATTTGGTTGTAACCTGCAATGAAGGGAAAAAAGAAACAACTTGCTCAATTACTTGCCATTTACCAGGGACAAAATCCAGGTATTATGTTAAAAGTGTTGTTTGGTCAATTACAATAGAACGACTGACTTACAGCATTAAGCAGAATCACAAACAAGTAAAGAATAGCACAGGGCAGACTGTGAAGAGGAATTACTTACCAGTCAGAAGTGGGTTATTTTTCTATAACAGCACATCCCAAAGCTTATTTTGTTATTCCTTTTATTACAAATAATTATTAATAACTATTATGTTTTGTAAGGCGTTTGTGTTGATGTTGGTGTAACTACTTGTTATATTAGTTGTGTTGGGCTATTTAAATTGTTATTGGGCATTATTATTTTTTGTAAACAGCTAAAAATTTGTATAGTTTACTAAAACACAATGTATGTATACATACCGACATGGAAAAAATCACCAGGCAAGAACTAGTAACTTGTAGCCCAGCAAATATGCGTAAAAGTCCAGCAAAAACCCTTAAGCCCAGCAAAATGCTTGAAGTCCCTGAAAAGCTGCAACCCAGCACCTCAAATTTTTACTCCAAGATGCCAATAGACCTAGGGTGCAGAAATTGTCTTAATTTGGACCTTGAAATAGCACGATCAGTCACTGATTATTGATTGGTCCCCAATTAATTTAAAAACTGACATGAACTGTCAGCATGTTAATTTATTTTAAAATACCATAAGTGTGTTGTGAAACTTCAAATATTATAAATGATGAATGAGGCCCAGAAAGAGCACATTGTGTAAGATTGTGCTGTGCAAAAAAAAACAAAAACAAAAATTAATGACAATTATCTTGAATTATACTAGAGCTTTACTAAATAAACTTGTTTTTAATATATAATTTTAAAAAGTATAAAAATAGTACCATGATTGGAGTAGTCCATTAGACGACCACCCCAACCCCCCACTCCCATATATCAATGTCCATTGTGATGTTTTACTGTAGACAACACCCAATTTTAATATAAATATCAAAAAAAGAAAGCTGAAATTTTTGATACAACAGAGTGAAATTTTTTCACCGCACATACCAGCTTGTTAGAGCAGAATCAGTTAGGATACAGCACCTCTGGAACAGAGTGTTAACTCAAGGGCCCAACTGTGGCTGCTTGGTGGTTTTACTGGGTAGCCACCAATACCCTTGACAGAATCAGCCTTGATGTCTTGCTCCCAAGCAAGATCCCCTACACACTGGTTAAACCCCAAGACTCAAAACTGCTGTTATAGAAAATTAACCCAGTTTCCACTTGGTGAATTCATCAGCGATGTGTAACTAAAGTTTATTAACCAAGGCATATATCTTGCAAAAACTGAACAACATGAAAGCAACCAGATAAGACCAATAAGGTAGGACTCTGTTAATTAATAATCAGTGACACCATACCCAGGCCAGCAGTGTCTCCCGCGCCGCCACATGGTAGATGAGTTTAAGAGGGCGTGAAGTGTTGTGTATGCGGCTATGCATATCTCTGTAAAGGTCCAGCAGCCTCATCTTCTCGTCTTCTCGGTCGTAGGGAGCTTCCATCTCTGGGCTAAGAGCCACAAGCAAACAGAAATGTGATTCAAATGCACCGTAGATGCTTGTCAAACAGCCATTCATCGGTCTCTATTTTATACAAAACTACTGGCATTAGAAAAGGTGTGTAATTTTCAATTGAACCACTAGTAAGTCTAGTAAATCCTGTTTAAAACTAAAATGGAGCAGGATGATACAATATAAAATACAAATTAACTAATATGGTCAAACTTTGTTGACATCTGACTCACACACTCATAGCATTCCCCAAGCTGTTGCCACAATTATAATGGATATCATAGTAAATTGTATTATAATTTTCCTTAACTTTAACAAAGTTCTAATAACGTGTTCTAATATGACAATGCTTCTATGTACAACCAGAAGTTCATAAAGACACAGATTGTGTGGAAAAACTTGAAGACATGGATGCTGTAAAAGAGACAGCCCTGACCTCAAGCCCACTGAACACCTTTAGGATGAATTGGAATCATGAATAGTAAATCAGACCATGTGCTAACTTGTCTGCAGGAGAGAGTTAATATTAGAATAATTAGAGTTTTATCCCATTTCGTTTGAGTTTACCTGGTGAACTGTGTTAGCTGATGATGGTTGTCTGGAACGTCAAAAGGTTTGTACATAAAGTGCCGGAGATCAGACACTCCCACCTGACTAACGCTGTAGGTCTGAGCTTTAGCAATGGAGGTCAGAGCATTTTGGGCCTGCATGGCTTCCTCAATTTTTCTCTTGCACTCTGCCACTGTGTAAAATGCCTCGTTGTCAGTGGAGAGCAGCAGCAGGCATACAGTGCATGCGGGTGGGTCCAGGTAGGATATATAGGCGTAAAAATAACAGTCAGGGTTAAAGCTGGGGAGACATATTGGGGTCCAGATCTCGCCGGCTTGGAATGCAGAGGAGGCACCTATAAGGTTGAGCAGCAGGTGAAGGTCAGCAGGGTCCAGCTTGGCATCGTCAATCACCATCCTCTCCTGTGCGATGGTGAGCAGCTTGTTCTTAGCAATGAGGATAGAAAACACTAGGTTAGGGGTGATGGCTTTCTGAAGTATTTGGCTAAGAGAGTCCCTGAATGAAGAGGCTACAGGTAAACAGTGTACAGCTGACAGCAAGAAACTAGGGTCAAAGTCAACTAGGTTTAGGAGTCCATCTAAGATTTTCTCTGAGCCAGCTAGTAAGCGGCGCAAGTCGTAGTTCTTCTTGTGCTCGAAGATGCGGGTGATGCTGGCTTGCGTGAGCATGCTCACAATCTGGTTATAGACATAAAGCAGTTCATTGCGTAGCTGCTGCTCAGATTGACGTGTGCTAGAGACAGAGACAAGCACCAGAGGCCCCTGTTGCATGAAGACCACCGTATGCTCATCTATAATACAAGAGCAAAAAACAGCAATGAACAGTTACAAAACAGCACCATCATGTAAAATAAAATCACCTGCTGTCTCTGAAAAGTTTTAATTTTATACCACTGCTATGACACAATATAATGTGATTTTATTACTACATCATAAACTTAATGTGACCAACTTTGTTTGAAATTTGGGGAAAGCCTATTGTTAATTTGCAAATACTAATGACAGAGAAAAAACTACTTTAAGTCTGTTTATGTACCAGTTTTATTAATTTCACTCAATGTAGAAGATCAATACCCGAGTAGACAGAACGAATGACGTTGTCCCCACTCTGAATGAAGGACACCAGTGCCATCATGACACCCATGGTGGAGGACAGGGCTTCCTCACTGCCGTAGCGGGAGTAGATAGGCTTCCCGGCCTCGCTCAGAACAAACACGTGCTTCCGGTGCTGCCTCCAGCTCTCTGCTGTCACGTCCTCATCCGAGTGCGAGGAGACCTCCAGAGGAGATTCTGACAGAGGGGATGAAATTCTCTTTGTGCACACACCCTGCTCTTCCAGCTTTCCTCGAGCTAACATGGCCACAACAAATTCACCTCCGTTGTCTTCTGACGCTTTTATAGTTTCTGACACAGCAGTGTCTTCTTTCTGAATGTCCGCAGTAAGACATTTTGGGTTTAAATCGCCTTCTGGGGGAGTTTCTGTCTGCTCTGTGTCGTTATTATGAGGTCTTATGAGATCTCCAGAGTCCACATTATTATCGACGTGTGTTTCATTTTGGTCATTCTGATGGAAACAGTTGATATCAGGTGAGTCCGCCGTCTCCATCTCATTTATATTCACCTTGAGTCCTCTTATTCAGCTCATGTTCTGAGGAAATACAGGAGAAATATTTCTTAAACAAATATTTTGAGCAGCCAACAAAACCAAACTGACAAAAAGGAAAATTCGGACACTACTGAATGTGGTTGGTGTGGTACAGTGGTAACATCATTGGCTCCCATGTGAGAGACCTGGATTCGATTCCCGGTCTGGGCAGCCAGCCTGTGCTACACCAATAAGGGTCCTTGGGCAAGACTCCTAACACTACAATGGCCTACCTGTAATACCAATAACCTTGTAAGTCGCTCTGGATAAGAGCGTCTGCCAAATGCCATAAATGTAAATGTAAAATGTCAATGAATGTAAAGAGGAAAGAATGAGCAGCTGTGGCCTAGTGGTTAGGGAACTGGTCATGTGACCTGAAGGTCCTAGGATCAATCCCCACAGGACAAGACATGACTGAGGTGCCCTTGAGCAAGGCACCTAACTCCACCAACTGCTCCACGGGTGCTGTGGATTGAGGCTGCCCCCTGTTCCGGGCAAATGTGTTCACTGCCCCCTAGTGTTCACTGGTGTGTGTGTGTGTGTGTTACACTGCACTTTCTTTAACATGAATCTATATAACTACAGTCTACTGACAGGTAAATAAGAATAATAAAAGAGCTCGACAGTACATACACAATACTGAAATACAGAAAAAACCTTTCCCTCCACTCTATAATCCATTCTTCACTTTATTTTATTAAATGAATGTTTAATTAATGTATTATTATTCAGAGCTGTATATTCTCTCCACAGGCTAACCTGTTAGCTAATTTAGCTAGCGCACCTTTATACCTAGCTTACGACTTTATTTTACCCTGACAAGTGAATTAGTTTGGTCAACTTACAGTCTAGGTGAGGTATCTGTAGGGTAAAAGGTATAAGGATAGAAGTGTAAATAAAATAATCTGTAATTAAGAAGCTGTACCCGCAGTGTTTCTGCTGAAGAGTTGCTTCGGTCCTCTTCCGTTGTCATTTCCGCCGCGCATGCGCACAACACAACTTCTCGGCTTTAATCTGTATCACGTGACTGTGATTTTAACTGCGTTAAATTTAGTCAAAGTAGTATTATAACAACATTCAGCAGCTGATTAACATTAGCACTGAGCTGAATTGATGTGATTTAAAAGAGTTGTTTTTGTTTTATTTATAATGTTATAAAAGTGTTATAACTGGTTAATATCTTACACATGTTTATGATGCACACATTTACTGATGTTTTTTTTATTTTTTATTTTTTAACAGTGTATTGAGGAAAGCTGAAAGTGAAAGTGAAACAATGCACTGATGGAGTTTATGTGCATGATCTGCTTTTAAAAAGCATCTTGATAATTAGGTGAATAAAGCAGTGATAAATAGATCATTACTATTATTACTAATGCAGAGCATACGGAGGACCTGAGTGTAGTGTGTGCATATCACTATTATTTATTATGCTTTCTGGAGGATTCTGTAGAGTTTACTCTCTCTCTCTCTCTCTCTCTCTCTCTCTCTCTCTCTCTCTCTCTCAATTCAATTTCAATTTCAATGTAAAAAGCTTTATTGGCATGACAAATATTACATTCGTATTGCCCAAAGCTGGGGTACAAAACAAAACAATAACAGCAACAGAAATGGACAAAATTTACACCAACACTAACAATAGCAATAACAACAACACTAATAGTAATAGAATAAGGGGGAGGGATAAAATCTCTCTCTCTCTTTCTCTCTCAGCCTCTCTCTCTCAGTCTCTCCTCTCTCTCTCTCTCTCTCTCTCTCTCTCTTTCTCTCTTTCTCTCTCAGTCTCTCTCTCTCTCAGTCTCTCTTTCTCTCTCTCTTTCTATCTCAGTCTCTCTCTCTCTCTCTCTTTCTCTCTCAGTCTCTCTCTCTCTCTCTCTTTCTCTCTCAGTCTCTCTCTCTCTCTCTCTCTCTCTCTCTCTCAGTCTCTCTTTCTCTCTCTCTTTCTATCTCAGTCTCTCTCTCTCTCTCTCTCTCTTTCTCTCTTTCGCTCTGTCTCTCTCTCTCTCTCTCTCTCTCTCTCTTAGTCTCTCTTTCTCTCTCTCTTTCTATCTCAGTCTCTCTCTCTCTCTCTCTCTCTCTCTCTTAGTCTCTCTTTCTCTCTCTCTTTCTATCTCAGTCTCTCTCTCTCAGTCTCTCTTTCTCTCTCAGTCTCTCTCTCTCTGTCTCTCTCTCTTAGTCTCTCTTTCTCTCTCTCTCTCAGTCTCTCTCTCTCGCTCTCTCTCTGTGCGCATGCGCGGTTGTGAGCGGTAGAGCGTGGTTTGAGAGCGGTTAGCGTTTCAGCTGACTTTCT
>JAOVVF010000001.1:20987556-21014085 GCA_028565595.1 Duopalatinus emarginatus
TCTCTCTCTCTCTCTCTCTGTGTGTGTGTGTGTGTGTGTGTGTGTGTGTGTGTGTGTGTGTGTGTGTGTGTGTGTATAGAATAATGAGATAAATCGGAACTGCCCCAGCAGTTTCAGCCTGAAAGCACAGTCTAAAAACTGACATTTTAACATTGATTTAGTAATAATAAATATGTTCACAACTATTTAACATTAAACGTTTTTTTTTCTAACGTTGAAACAACACTTTATTTCAGCGATATTTAATTGTCGAGGCCCGGTCAGGTGCCAGATTCCTGTTTTATTAATGGTCCTGTAGGGGGCGGTAATGCTCCCGTAATTCGACGGAGCAGAAGAAGAAGCAGCAGAGGAGAAGAAGAAGAAGAAGAAGATCTTTTAACCATTGTTTTGCTGTTGCGTTTTAAATGTTTATTAATTCTTTATAAAAAAATAAGTAAACAAGGTTTGAGTTTACAACCAGATTAAAGCTAGAAGACCAGCCTTCACTGGACACTGGAGTTTTAATCAGACAAGCCGCCTTGTATAATTCTGTAGAAAATTAGCGCCGATGGTGAGTGTGTGCTAATCAGCTAACAAGTCAAAATCTATAACAAACTCAAACACTTTAGGTGTGAATTAATCTCTGTTTTAAATCATTTCTAGTAATAACTCTGACCTGCGTTTACAACTGAGTAAATATTCTGTATTGTTAGTTTCATTGTAAGTTACCTACCTTAGTCAAAAGTGGATATTTTAGCTAATATTGACAGCTAAGTGAACTGTGCAGAGAATAAGTACTGTAGTTTACATGACACAGCCTTAAAACAGGGCTGGAAAGGAGTGAATCATTCTGTAATTGTTCATTATTTAAATGATTATGTTTATCTTCCCTAAGGATAGTGAGATGTCAGATATGGACCAAGTGCCTGTAATGGACAACAGCAGTATAGATGAGGAGAAAGCACCTCTGTATTGCATCTGTCGGAAACCTGACATCAACTGTTTCATGATGTGAGAAATGTGTGCCAGTTTGCACCCTGTGTACATGTGTGTTTTGTCATTTGCATTAGTTTACGTATTCTTGTGTCCGCAGTGGCTGTGATAATTGTAACGAGTGGTTCCATGGACACTGCATAAACGTCACTGAGAAAATGGCCAAGGGTATCAGAGAGTGGTATTGCCAGCAGTGCCAGGGTAAGTAGTCCACGGTCTTGTGTTCAGTGTTTAGATGGCTTTATGATGGGTGGAATCCCTCATGGGGAGGTTGCTGATCCTAACAGATGTCAACATGAGAAACATCCAACAAAATCCTGAGAGAAAGAAACAAACCCAAACGAGCCACTGGATTTCACCTTTCTCAAAAACTGACAGAAATGAATCACGTTATTCATGTTAATGGACATCCCACTTACTAGTTTTTCACTCTCCTTTATACAAAAAAAGCGGGGGAAAAAAATTAAGATCTCTGCTACAAAGAGGCTGACCACATAAGAGAGTGGAATTGCTAAGTGCTGAGGTGCATATCGCGTAAACGTTGGTCTGCTCAAAGATCAGCTAGATAGAGATTGTGAGCCAGGCTCTCCTGTCCAGGTGTTTGACCTCACAATTAAAAGAATGACAAAGTGCACTCTGAAATCTTGTAGAAATTCTTCCCAGAAGGGTGGAATCTGTTATAGCTGCAAACGGAAGACAAACTGTATATTAATGATTATGGTCTCCTGTAGGCGTTGATGTGCAAGTATTGAATTCCTTTCCTCTATTTATTGCAAATTCTCTGAACCAGAATTGTAACTAGCGATTTTATAAATTATATATTTGTGATTTTTCTGAACAATGTTGCTTTATAGTTTTGTCTTTAAAAGGTGAAGCACTAATTTTCATCAAAATATATAATGTGATTTAAACTCCAATTATTATTTTTTATTGACTTAGATATGTGAACCACTTATTCACATAAACTTGTTCCTACGTGAAAAGATCCTTGGGGTTCTAAGTTAAAATGCAGTTTTTACATTTATTTTTAAATATTAACTTAAATGTCATGGCATCATCGCATGGAGAGGCTGCTGAACTCTGTGGTTCTGTGTCTCTTCTTGTGTAACATTCAGCAAATCAACCTTATAGCACTCTTTCAGTCTTTATAAGGAAAAACTAAATTAGCCTGCTTTGTTTATTACAAGCAGTGCTAAAATGTTATCGGTAGTGTGTATTTAAAAAAATGGTCTAATCAAATCATATACTTTTGGACTGTTTCTGACCCAAAACTACTCCTTTCATCTTAATGTTTTGAACATAATAGTCCTGATTATGCTTACCTGGACAGTGATTTGATGTGACACATACCAATCGCAAGATGGAGTCTCCAAAATAACTGCCCTGCTTCACTCATTTATTTAGAGTGCCTTTATCAAGTTGGAGGCATTATTTGTGGTAATGTACACATGCCCCTCTGTATTAGACATGCACTTATAATAATGTTGTCATAAACAGAAAATAATGTGGTTGCATAAATAATGCACATCATTCTACTAATACAGGTTTTCATTTTATGATAGCATTCACTCTTTCAGCATCAGTCTATCAGCATTATTTAGTATTATTTGCCCACTCTCCCTGAACTTGGAATTGTTTCTAATTCCTTCCACCTTGACTAAAGCTCAAGTTCCAGCTGAAACCCCAGTAATACTGGATAATGCTGTCACTTCCTCGCTTCAATGTGGATATGTTGTTTTTGGTTATGCATTGTGGTGTTTTTGTGCCAAACAAACCTTTTGAAATTATGGGCAAAAAGTTCAGGCTTGGTCTCATTACATTTTTCCCACAAGCTTATTGCAGACTTGATGTAGTTTTTTTTTTTTTTTTTTTTGCTAGATGTAGCCTAAAAACTTTCAGAACCAGCTCTGTGAGAAGGTCAGATGGAAGTTTTTTATTGCAAAATATGTGTCAGATATAAAGTTTGAGGATTATCCAGGCTTTATACAGTAGAACTACATTTATAGTTAGTGTTTTCTGTCTGACAGAAATGGATCCCTCTCTTGAATTAAAATACCGGTCAAAAAAATCACGTGAGAAGGAGATGGAACCAGAGAGAGTTGAAAAACGATCCAGGACTCCTGACTTCAAGCTGGATAAACGCCGTGGATCTAAAGTAGGTGTTTGCAGATTTTACCTATTATTTTTGTTTATCCTACTTTTTGTGTACGTTTTTCTGCTGTATGCATGCATACATCTTTAAAACACCTAAATAGTAATATAAATAACAGGGAAGTTTTTGTGACAGGTGAAACGTTCTGCACGCATGTGCGGTGAGTGCGAACCCTGCAGACGTACCGAAGACTGTGCACAGTGTGACTTCTGCAAGGACATGAAAAAATTCGGCGGCCCAAACAAAATCCGGCAAAAATGTCGACTGCGGCAGTGTGTAGTTCGTGCACGGGTAATTACCTACATTTCTCTGAGTAAATTGATTAGTTGTGCTGTTGTAAGATGTGCACATGGCCCGTCCAGATCACAGCCAATTTTTCCAATATCATGAATACTTTTCATTTGTGCAATAATGTTGTACACATGTCAAAGCTTCTAATATTAATTTTAACTAATATTAATCTAGTACTTTATTCACGGTTTGTCATTTATTGTGCCACCTGGATTTAGGTAATGTCAGTTTAATGACCAAAGCATCAGTTACCGTATTTGTACATGTATGTCTTAAATGCTATGTCTCATTAAATGTGATCTCTTAAGAAAATGCTGCGTGTTCGAGATGAGGAGTTTTTCTTGCATGAGAGGACAGAAAATAGGATGCGCAGAGACCGACGATATTTAGATGATTATAATGATGATGAGATGGAGCTGTATTCACGATACAAGGACCAGAATATGGTAATACAATAGCGAAATTCTAATTTTGTGCTGATCAATGCATTAACGTTTTCTGTTTTTTTAAAACACAGTGCTGGATTATGTAACTTTTTAGCGTTCTATTTTTGTCACTCTTGTGTAGCCATGGGACAATGAGGATGAAGGTCCAGTTTACAGCCCTGCTCAGTGCAAGAAAGCTATAAAAGTCAAGCATGTTAAGCGCAGAGAGAAGAAATTTGACAAAAAGGTATAAAAATATAATTGTGTAAAATATGCATGTGTCACAGCATGATTCATGGTCATGGTCTTAAATACATGGCTTTGGTTTTGTTCTTTTCTAGAAGGAGTCTCGCAGACACAAACAAAAACAGAAACATAAAGACCGTACAAGGCACGGCGACAGAAGTGATGGCCGTTACACCAGAGACTTACACCAGTGCTTGGGCCCTAGCTGTATTGAAGTGGCACGTCCTAACTCAAAATACTGCTCCGAAGACTGTGGCATGAAGCTAGCAGCCAAGTGGGTTCTGTTCCCAATTTATATTTATGCATGTTTTTTGTCTTTTAAAGAAACCATTCATCAGCTCTAAATTATACCTTCTACACAACTACAAACTGGTTTGTGTTCTTGCTGGTTTGGCAGCCGGATCTATGAGATTCTTCCACAGCGAATCCAGCAGTGGCAGCAGAGTCCATGCATCGCTGAAGAGCAGGGCAGGAAGCAACTGGAACGAATTCGTAAAGAACAGCAGGCTGCTCGCATGCACCTCACTGAAATGGAGCACCGGTTTCACGAGCTGGAGGGAATCATCGCTAAAGCCAAGCAGCAAGTGGTTCAGCAGAATGAGGAGGTGGGAACTGATTGGCCTGGTGGCCTTGCACATGCATTTCTTTGATTAAGAAAACATTAGCAATAATTCTTGTTTTTCTTGGTCCATTTGCAGGTGAACGAAACAGAGAGCGAGGACATGGATCTCCAAATTTTTTGTGTATCTTGCGGTCACCCAGTTAACCCTAAGGTGGCAATGAGACACATGGAGAGGTGTTATGCTAAGGTGAATATAGAGTGAATTGTGCTCAGATGTTCCTTCATATAAGCCTTCTGTTTCTGCAGCTCTCCAGATATCGAGTCTCAGACATTCTTGTGTGAGTCAAATGTTAAAAGCATGCTAGATATTTTACAACTCTCTTTTTTTTTTCTCCTACATGGGCAGTATGAAAGCCAGACATCCTTTGGTTCTATTTTCCCAACAAGAATAGAAGGGTAAGACTTTTTAAGCATTGAAAACCTAGTAAAAGTAAAACACGGCCAGGCCACAGAAAAGCTGTGCTTCCTTTATCATTGCACATGATGTTTTATATATATTTATATGCTAGTATAATGTTTGCTGTGGAATTCCTCATGCTGATTCCCAATTTGAGCCTGATTAATCTAGGCACTGTTGCTCTGGAATATGACTGTGCCATCAGAGAAGAATAAAATCCATTGCTGGAATAACCTGGTTATCCAGTATATCCTGTTACTCAGGCTGCATCCGAAAGGGCATACTCCTATACTAGTTAGCATGGGAATCTAGTATGCAACACGATGTAGTGCGTCTGAATACCTAGTATGTATCAGGTAGTATGTGAAAGGTTCCCGGATGTCCTACTAGGTCGGGAGAGATTCTCTAGTACACTACCCCAGCACACTATCCGAGCCTGACATATCCCATAAGTCACTGTGAGCGAACGGAGAGCTCATTTTATCTGTAAACGAGACAGAGAGAGTTTATGATTATCCTGAGCAGGGGTAACATTTTTAATTTCAAACGAAATTTAAAGTTAATTACAATTGAAACTATAAATAATTGTGTGGGAACTTAAGTGGTGTGACCTCTAGAGACCGCAAATGCAAACTGAGCCTTTTTTTCTTGGCCAGACAAGGTACATTTAAATGTTATGTCTCAAGTGCTTATGAACATTCTGTTTTTTGTTACCAGGGCAACACGACTATTTTGTGACGTGTATAACCCTCAGAGTAAAACCTACTGCAAGAGGCTTCAGGTTTTGTGTCCAGAACATTCCAGAGACCCCAAGGTGAAGACCTATGACCTTATAATTTTAAACAATTGTCTGTAAATGTCTGTAATGTGCCTGTGTCTGGAACTATAATTATTAGCCATAAGAACTAGGTCTTAGGCTCGTAAAACAGGAGGACACTGCCTCATTTGCTAAAAGAAGGACGATTTGGTTTCTATAATGTCACACTGTGAGGTTGGGTGTCAGAATCAGAAATGTATATTTTCACAAGTGTACATATTCAAATATTAGAAGCAAAAGAAGACAGGTAAAGAAAGAATATCCCTGGTATCATCACACCATTTTGTTTATTAATAAGAATTTTATTGAGAAAAAAAAAAAAGAAAAAAAATTTATTGAGAAAAAAAAAAAAAAAAGAATTATTTTTTTTTTTCACTATGTATATTTGCAATTGTCGAAAAGAGATTTAAACAGATTTAAAAGCACCATTACCAGGACTTGGAAGACATTAAACTGTAATTCTGTCTGCCACTCAGTTTTAAATAACTCTCCTCTTAATTTCCTGTACCCAGTGCAATAACAATAAAGAAATCTATATTTAGTGCTAAGAGCACAGAAAAGCCATAGCCAGAAAAGGATTGTTTATGTTCTTGGATTTCCGAGGACTTTTTGTGGTGCGTAAACAACCAGCTCATGTCACAAAGAACAAGGAGATGGTGGTAGGTTTCAGAAGGTCCAGGCCTCATGTGCTACCAATGATGGTATGTTGAAGTGGTGCAGACCTACAAATACTTGGGAGTGCACCTGGATAACAGACTGAAGTAGACTACTAACACAGATGCTGTGTACAAGAAGAGCCAGCATTGCCTCCATTTTCTGCAGACGCTTCAGACTTTTGGTGTGCACATAACCTATTTGTGGGTTTTCTACCAATCTGTAGATCACTGCTAGTGCTTAATTTTATGCTGTTGTGTGTTGGGGCAATGGCACCACAAATAGTGCTCCGAAGAGACTCGGCTGTATTCTCTGGAAACTGTCACTGAGCGAAGGACACGTAACAAACTTTGTAACCTTGTAAACTTGAGTTGTAGCGTTTTATGTTCCTGCTACTGTGTCGATACGGATTAATAAAATTTATGTGTCAGCATAATTTCCTTGTTTTCGGTTTCTCTTTCAGGTGCCAGTGGATGAAGTGTGTGGATGTCCTTTAGTGCAAAATGTTTTTGAGCCGACAGCAGAGTACTGCAGAATGTCTAAGCGCAAATGTAACAGACACTACTGCTGGGAGAAACTCCGACGAGCAGAAGTAGACCTTGAGCGTGTTCGAGTGGTGGGTCAAACGTTACACCTACCTGATTATGACCTCTTTGCATGTGTTAAAGCACCTGTGTATTGCATTTACAGTTAAACCATCGCTTAAAACAGTTAAATCGCTTCTTATTTTAATGTTTCTTTTTTCTTTTTTTTAAACAGTGGTACAAGTTGGACGAGCTGTTCGAACAGGAACGTAATGTAAGAACAGCAATGACTAACAGAGCAGGGCTGCTGGCCCTTATGTTGCACCAAACCATTCAGCATGATCCATTGACCACAGATTTACGTAGCAATAAAGACAGATAACAGTGTGCCAACAGGTTACCCCCACCCCCCACTACCCTCCTTTGTGTTGCAATTAACAAGCTGATTTTGTAGTCTTTATTAATGTTTTCATGTTGGTGGAACGAGTCATACGGAAAACATTTTCTCAGTGTCTGCCACTCCATTTTTATTTATGATGCGAAGTGTGGATTTATTATGACAAAGGCTGACCAAAAATAAATCGGCTGTTTAAGAAATGGCATACTTTGTGTTATACTGAGGTTACTGCGTTTGGATATTTGTCACACTTGCGTTTGTGAAGGCTGCCTAAAGAGCCAACTTCAACCAGGTACACAAATTAATACTGTTTAATAATGTTTAGTAGCGTATACAACTTAAGAATTTAGTTTAATGTTGTTTTAATATTATTACAAATATATAATAATATTAAAACTTTTGTTTATCATAGTGCTGGGTTCATTCATAAAACAGACAAATGTGGACAAGCCAGTGATGTGAACACAGAAAATTTGAAGCAGAGACCCAAGAGTAGAAAATAATTGGATATGAAGCAATTAATGAATACTCATTTGATTTTTACATTTGTAACGTGGCAAAGTATATAACAAGTAGTTTCTTTAATCTACTTATTACCTGCACTGTAAATGCATGTTATCATGTAAACGACACCGTTTGTGTTGAAATGTATTTTTAGTCATGCATTGACAAAGGGTCAGTGAAAAATTATCTGCAATCTGGCTGTAGAATTTTTTAGTCAGCTTTCAGAGAAGACAAATGCATAATTCTTCGACATAATATATTTTGTCCAGCTGAGCTGCGAGCCACGAATGCACCACTGTCTTCATCTCTTCATCGGAACATGAATCTTGGTCATCTTTGTATATGCAATAACACTCTTGGATTGCAGTGTTTGAATTTTAGGCTTTAGCTCTTTATCTGATTTGTATAACAAATTGTTTGGCATACATATTTTCTGTTAGTATTTATTGCAAACCATCATTACAGGAAATTTTACAGCAAATTTTTAAACGTTCAAAAAGTCAAAACAAAAAGTAATTCAAAAACTGAACAGCTGAATCCCAGTAACTCTGTTCATGATTAGGGGCTTTTAAAAGTAATATAACACAGGACAATGTGATAAAATCCTACGTCTAGTACCTGCTGATGCACTTAATGGATGCCAGTGTGGGTCCAATAGGGCTCCATGGGGTTCTTCCTTCACTCCTGTGTTTCGTCACGAGTGTAAAGTAAAGGGGGATTTGGGAAAAGTAAATGAGGCGGAAGACAGGCTCGTGCACACAGATCTATGATTTACAGCGCTTTTATACAAGCAAACTTTTCTCTCTTTAACACACATACATACATATATACATACATACATACATGCAAGCCGCATCATACTGACTCCATTAAATCTCTTTAACATTACCCTCCTCGGCTTGCTACACTGTAAAAATTAGTGGTGCCTTGAAGAACCTCATAGGTTACTCCAAGAACTGAAATGTTTTTCAATGCTCACAGAGGTGCCTGGAAGAACTTTTGGGATTCCTCAATATAAAATCTGGTTCCTCAAAGAACCCAGAGGAATTAAGGTTCTAAGAAGATATATATGGACATAATCGGGAAGGTTCCGCCACTGTTTAACTGAGGAACCTTCAAAAGTTTCTCAAGGATCTCCCTTTAACAGTGTACAACACAGAACACCAATCAGGGGATAATTCTTCACAGAAGAATTACCTGCAGACTCATCCTGCTTCTCTCTGCTCACAGCCAACCCTCCACCAGGCCCCCTGCTGCCACACTATGGTACCCCTTGGTCCTGCAGTACATAGGGAGCAAATGTGTAATTCAGGTGACTCAAAGGGGAGGTCATCCTCATTTGGGTGACATGGATAGTGCAATTATAATTCATTCTCTATAAAAGAAAAAAGTCTGAAATCTGACTTTTCTGTTCAACTGTTCACTGATGGACATTGATAAAGAGAAAAACGTCATCAGTAAATATCTAGACTATCTAGTCTATCTAGATATAACATTCTTCATGAAGACACAGTTACCTATAGGAGTTGTCTGTTACTATTGCAACAGTAACCTGTGCAAATGTTAATACATTGAACGTTAGATCATATGGAATTTGGTTGAGTGAGATATTTCCTCTTTTTGTAAAAAATAAAGATAAATATATGGTCAGAGACCTTTTGATAGACACAAGAAAATCAGGACATATATTTTGCCTTAAGAGAACATATAGGAATGCAGACAGACAGGAGAACTGGCAGTCATCAGAACTAACTGATAGCACATTGTGATTGGTGGATGGTCCAATTTAAATACAGCTGAGGATGTTTTCCCTCGTTTAAGGCTGACAGGAGAATTGAGGTTAAGACGACGTATTAATCCTAGTCCTTAATGAGTTACTTTCAAGTGAAGTGTAATTGACAGCTAAATTTTGGATGGACTAGTTACCCTGGGCTTCATTTGTCTCTGGATGAAGAGGACACTTAACCTGGAGACATTTTAAAGTTACAAAAAGGTAAGTGAGATAGGAGTGAGGTCTGGTACTGGCAATTTTAGTTGATGGGATTAATTCATTGCTTTTGGCATTGTGTGTATGATCCACCGACTATAAGAGCTAGCACACTTGGGGAAAATAACAACAAGTCTCCAGAAGCCTTTAGGCTCATATAAGAGAAGAATAGCAAGGGAGATATTTAATCGAAACTGCACAGGACGGGTATTCTGACCAGAAGCAAGGCTGTGGCCATTACAACAAACTGCATGAATATGACCCTCTGTATAATATTTCAAAATCAGACCCAAACTAAGAAGCTATTGTAGTGCACTGCCAAAGACATGGATCAGATGTGTGTGCAAAAATCTTGTCACATGCTCAAAAATGAATAAGATAATAAAAAGAGATTATTACAAATCTGTTCCTGTAAATTAAAAGTGGTATGCAGGTGACATGCTTGGTGAAGTGATTCAGTGATTTATTGTATGTACCTGTAACACAAACAGTGTGGAAAAACTTTTATTTTAAACGTGGGTAAAATGGGAGGAAGTGATGCAAGTCTTGGCAGGGGAATAAAAATGGAGAAAGAGGACTTGAAAAAGGAGGAGATGGTGTGCAGATCTACAATGTAGTACGTGTTGAGAGCAATAAACAAATAAATCAGAGATAAACCACATCACGAACCCCATTGTTCCTATATATGAGAGGAAAAGGCCCTCTTAAATACCCATTATTAAAACTATTATTTAGTAAAGTAAGTAAATATGACAAACGTGTGCTGACACCCAGAATAATATTTTTGTTTCAGCAGGCGGCTGTGTGTGTTTCGAGCTGAGCTGAGCGAAAAGGCAGGCACAAACTTGAACAAACATTCATTAAGGAACATGGCAAAGATTAGATAAGGCATACTAGCACAGATAAACAGAACCTTTCACACCTGCATACTCACACAGACTAGACTAGGTGTCAGCAAGGCATATTTTATAAGGAGACAATTTGACCTGATTCAGCTGAGATCAAACCACCCTGGGAACCACAACATATCCATTAGATTCCTGTAATAGTCTAGTATAGGCTCAAAAGTAGAATATTGAATTCCGAGTTATAAAATTTTCCCGTTTCTAATGGTTTGGGCCAAAAAGGCTCATGTAGAATGATCTACAGCTCAAACATGAACAAATATATTTTTGTCTCTTTGCATAGAACAGGTAACATATGAGCTGATCATTTGCAATCGTTAATCCATACACACACTTCTGATGTCCAACGCAATAGTTAAAAGATAAAGCAAAGAATAAAATAGTATATGTTCTGATATTATTTACATCTGTGTGGAACTGCTGTTAAATGATATTATATTAATAATATAATAATTCTGTATTCCCTGCACATTTGGAGTGTTCAGTGTGATGTGTCTCTTTACATTTATGACGTTTGGCAGATGCTCTTATCCAGAGTGACTTACAAGGTTACTGGTATTACAGGTAGGCCAACGTGGTATTAGGAGTCTTGCCCAAGGACCCTTATTGGTGTAGTACAGACTGGCTGCCTAGACCAGGAATCGAACCCAGGTCTCTCACATGGGAGCCAATGATTTTACCATGGCAGCACACCAAACATATCTTTCTAGTGGATACTGGAGCCATTCATTCAGCCATTGACCCTAAAAGAGCTACCCCTGTCTGTACTTTCACTGAATCACTAGTGCCGACCATTGATATACAAAGAATAGTAATGCCTGTGATATACTCAAAAATGTAATAAACATTGCAGGATTAGGAAGATAACAAAGTTAAGCAGCCATGGCCTAGTGGTTAGAGAACCATGACTGGAAGGTCCTGGGTTTGGTCCCTGCACAGGGTGAGACATGACTGAAGTGCCCTTGAGCAAGGCCTAACCCCACAAATGCAGAGGTCATATTCCTCTGTGTGCAAGCAAAGTAGGCGAATAGTTCACTTTCACTTTCATTACAGTTAACTGTCAGTGAGACTGAGTTTAATTTACCAGAGTTTCTGTGTGCATTGCCAAAACATGACCTGAGAACTAGCTAGGTGCACAACACACTGAAAAAAAATACATAAAGCTTCAGTTGAAAATTAATTTATGTAAAAACGTTTTTTTTTTTAATGTAATGGTGGACAAACAGAAGATTAAAATGTAAAACAGGAGGGGTAATGTATTATCTTCCCTAAGAAACTGTATAAATCAGTGTGTTCAAATTAGTATTCTGGAAATTTGGAAATATATTAATTAGTATGCTGTTGGTTGGACATTCATTTCTATGGATTATTTAATAGAAGTACCTTTTGTCAGTTTGGATTGTGGTTTTGGGATTTTAACCGAATCTTAAAATTCTAAATCTTCAAAACACAGATTCTTTAGAAATTAATCACAGGTAAAGCATCCAGGATCACCATAAAAAAAAAAAAAACGTTTAAAATTTAAACTTAGAAAACCAAACTTAATATTTGTTCAATCAAAAAATCCATACAACAGCCCCAAAGCTATGTTTTACAGTTGATTTTTCTAATATGCACCAAGCATGTTGTGTGCATGACCAAAATTTCTATTTTTATTCTAAACACAACACATGATTGCTAATTGCAGTACTAGTGAGAGTTGTTGAAGTTCATTAGCTTTAGTAAGGCACCTAATTTCATCTATTTGCACCTAAATCGTAGAAAAAGTTTCATACTGTACACTTGTGTGTAATAACAGTCAAATTTAAAATTCAATTAAAAAACAAAATAAATACACAATAAAATAAAACACAAAAATCTCCTTGCAATTTTATTTATATCAGTAGCAACACAAACTCACAGGGGAAATTAATTTTAAAAAATTAAAAAGAGTGTAAAAATTAAGTCTATCTAATATCTACTTTTTTTTTGCAAAAAGTTCAACTAGAATTATTACTAAAAATAGTCTTTTGTTTCTGAAAATATTTTAAACGTACAAAAGTTATAGATACAACCACTGATAATTTCATCAAATTAGTCAATAAGTTAAACATAAATAGGAATTTAAAGGGACTTTTTGCTACATCTGGCTGACAATCGCCTGGTATTCTTCTTCTTCTTACCATTTTACTCGTCTGCAATGTCTCCAGTTCTGAAACAGAACACACAAAAAGAAAGGCTTTACTAAATTTGCAATGAATGCCTAAGGAAGGAAGGAAGGAACAACAAAAGAAAGAAAGAAAGAAAGAAAGACAGAAACCTTGCCCTTGAGTATTACCACTAAAACAATGGGAATGCCTTCACACAGTGACTCAGTGGTGTGTCAGCCATGGTGACTGAAAAAACCAGTATTGTCCTGATGCAGTTCAACTCAATTTAACTTCATTTATATACCTATGTACATTGTCTAAATTCAACTGAAATGTTATTCCTTTCTTTTTATTATTCTATTAGTCTATTATTTAAGGCTTATAGTTTTTACTATCGGTGCCACATTCCTCTGTTCACTCATACAGTTATTAGTTAAACAAGCTAAGATAATCAATAAGATTAATTTGTGTTCAAACTATGTTTAAAATCAACTCGACAATTAAATATGCCGTGTTTAGTAATTATTAGGCTTACTGTTGACTAAAGTAATCTGTCTTTTTTATTTAGACAACAGCTTTCATTAGATTGCTCAACCATCTAAATCCCCAGTACTGGCTGAAATGTAATACTGGAATACAGATGCGTGCCAAAGCAGGGAGAGAGTTCCAACATCATCTTCCCTGTCCAATGCTTTTCTTTAAGACTGATGCAGACACAGACTCAATTAAACTATAAATCTTTCATACATCATCATCATCATCATCATCATCGTATTTGGGTATGTGCAGCAAATCTTAGATTAACAATTCTATTCACAGTACATTTACATAACCTTTTTAGAAATTATACTGGAGGTTTTTTCAGACTTCACAAACAAGCCCAGACAGTGCCAGAATCCCTTGATGCGAATTTTCTGTAAATTCCTTCCTCCTCTAACAGATTAAAACATGACAGTAAACTGAGCTTGAGGAATTTTGTTTCACAAACCTCTTAGGTATAAGATAAGGATTGTTTGTCTGTGACACTAAAATATTACAAAAATATTATAAAATTCATTTAATAAATCAATAAATAATTGGTAAACCAAAATCTAAATAAAACCAAAATCTGGAAAAATAAAGTCACTAAAGAAAATAGTCCAAATGAATAAATTGCATATGGATCCACACTATATTTATGCTTGTGGCTTTTGACAAAAATGATAGCTTATAATTTGATTTGTTCTGTAAATGATGTATATATATCGGTAGCTACATACTGTAGCTAATACAAGCTAACACTAACTTACTGAGAAATTGGACCATAGTTGAATGATGTGGCAAGATATAATGATAGCTAATTAGTTCCTGGAAAAAAACTGAGTATAATAAGGTTACAGCAACACACCTTCAGGAAAATGGTTATGGAAAAATTTTCTTAATAAGAGATATTCTTATTGAATTATTCTTAGATCTGCTACTAGTACATCTAATTACTTATTCAACACTACTTTTAATTTCAGTTTATTTTATTATTAATTTACTATTGTTTTTTCCATCTGATTTAATATCAATTAATTAATTTTAACTTTCATTTAATTTTCCATCATAAATTTCAATGTAACTATTAATCTAAATAAATAAACAACAGACTTAAATGTTTGTCAGTGATTAAATAGATTAATATTAGAACATAAAAATTTATTTGTCAGAACATACTGATCTGTTTCCTTAAAAATGGCAGAAAGTTAAGTAGCAGAAATGCAATACTCACAGCACTCATGCTAATGAAAGAGTGGCGACTCATGGTAGGGTAGGTTCCGAATACGCACAGCGTCCTGTCTGTCTAGAGACCTTGGCCGCAGCTGGCAGCGCTGATGCCATGACTCCAGCTCATCTGAAACCACATGTGGGGGAATTCTGCTTGGGTGTTGAGGGTACTCTTTGGGTGATGCGGCCTGGGATAGCTTCGGCTTGTGGGGAATCAGTCTGCCCCTTTGCTGGTACAGTGGCACGTCTTCGTACCAGTACTCGTAGTGACCATTGGTGCAAGGAGAATGCTGGTGCCTGAAACTCGCTTCCATATCATGGTCTCTTCTCTCATTTATATATCCTCTATAAAGCCTAGGGGAAGGCTTGGGCGAAGGGGTTTTGTAGCAACTATATGATCGTGAGATGTGATTATAGTGTTGGTATCTGTGCTGTGCATTGTAAAGCTGCTCTGGCTCAGCCAAAAGCTCTTGGCATGGTGAGCTGGTGTAGGAACGAGCCACTGAGTCCTCTGAATTACTGTGTTCTGAGCTGGACTGGTGTAGTGGGTTTGCCATAGCCACTGTTATAGATTCCGGTGTCATCGATATAACATCGGTCAGTCGTCTTCTAGGACCACGTGTCCAGCCTCTGTCTTGCTTTGGATTATTTTGTGGATCACTACTGGGAACTCTGTCAAAGTGCAGACAGTTGCATCCATTATTAGAAAAGTCATCAACATCAAAGAGTCAAGGAAATAAAAAAACCTGTAAGGGTGCTTTTAGATATACAGCTTAATCTTGTTTGACTGGAACTCTAGTGCATTTGTCCTTGTTGGGGAGGTAAGGATATAGCAACTGCAATGGAATATGGAATGCAATAAAACTAATCCAAGACTGCTTCTAGGTAATATCTAAGGAAGTGATTTAAAAAATTATTTAAACCTTAAATTACCCAACCCCAGGTAGTATGTAATTTTGGTTGCTGGCAAAATACAGTGGATATAAAAAGTCAACAAACCCCAGTTAAAATGGCAGGTTTTTGTGATGTAAAATTTGATTAAAGTAAATAATTTCAGATTTATTCCTCCTTTAGTGTGACATAAATAATTTTAAATTCTTAAATAATTTAGAGGGGAGTATATTAGATTAACCCTGATATTTGAGTAGTTGCCTCTTATGGCAAAAGTCTGCAAAGAGCTTACAAAACACCAATAGGGATCTCATTGTTAAAAGGTATCAGTCATTTAAACAGTGTATGTATGTGACATTACCAAAAACCTGCATGTCCCTCAAAAATTGATAGACAAGAAAGAAAACTTGTTTGGGCCTCCTATCTGGCACCTGGCTGACCATCAACATTAAAACAATATTTAATGTTAAATAGTTTTTGAAAGTTGTGAGTACTTTTACAAATTAGTAATGGAGCTGCAGGCATTACTGGTTGTGGACTACACGTGACAACAATCTCCCTGCATGCCTATAGCATGCTTGGCTATATTTAGCAAAAACCTACATCAAGTCTGTCAAATGCATGTGTGAAAAATATCTTATGGCTATAATCTTATGGTTCTTTGGCTCATTTGGTTCATTCCTGGGGTATTTATGGTACAAAAACAACAGTGGGCATCACAAAAACACTATTCCCCTCATTATGCTTTGGGTCTGTTGTTGTTCAGCTGGATCCGGGTCTTCAGTTATGGTGAAGGGAATTATAAACAGTTAAAAAAAAACAGTTAAAAAAATCTTCAGGCCTCTTCTAAAAAGCTGTAGAGGAATTTCACCTTTCAGCACAACAACGACCCAAAGCATACCTCCAAATCATCAACAGAATGGCAAATTCTCCACACAAAAACATTTACACACACACAAAAACATTTTTAATCAGTTCCAGACCTGAGGGACAGTGCTCTTCGAAGATGCATCTCTGAAGTAGAGCGGGTATGGCTGGACTGTGGGTGCCTCGGTGCTGTATGCTTGGGTATCTGCAGGTCTCCTTCTCCTAAACATGTTTCCAAGCTGGGCAATGTATGTGTAACAGCAGGACTGCAAGTTAAATATAGTGATTTTGTGATAATTGTTTTACGTTAAGCAACTTTTCTACTGTAGGTATAGCCTACACTGGCCTATCCATCTAGACAGACTTGTCTGAAACGTATACAAATGCCCATGCTCAGCACATCAGAACTACAACTACTACAGCAAATGCTTATGATCAATTTCCTTATACCTTTATAAAGGTAAAAAAGGTACAGGAGATGTGTGATTATTAACCCCCCAGACTTACTAAGTGTTTTATACTGATCAAAAAGCACATATGAAATTTATCATTCAAATGCTGAGGGCAGGGTTTTGAAAATTAAGTTTAAATATATTAAGTATAAATAAAAGCTGCAGGCTCCCATTAACAAATCTCTTATGTTGACATACCTGGATCTAATACTACTGGATTGAGACTTCTTCTGTTTCTGGTAAGGCTGATCAAGGCTGGACTCCTTCCAAGGGGAATTCTGGATAGGGGCAGGGTCATACTTTAATGAGGGGCTATAACAGGGGTGGAACTGCTCAAAAGGTGGCTCAGGGGGACTGGGGCTTTGTTCAGGGGGAAGAATCAGGGGGGTAGAATGATTGAGAGAAACATGGGAAGGGCCTAGGCCTACATAATAAAGCTCTGTAATAGAGGGGGGCTCAGAGAAAGCCTGGGATGACTGGCTTGTTAGCTCTTCTGAAAGAAGGACACAAAAGAAAATACGGTCAATAAAAATTAAATGGGACACAACAAATCAATTCTAATAATATATATTACCTGGGTGAATTGTACTGTTTATTTTAGCAGTATATTATTATTATTATTATTATTATTATTATTAGTGCATAAAAAGGATTTCTAATTAAGCTTGGTAGTGGACCTTTGCATCCTAAAATGTATGGCATAAGGGCAGAATGTGGAGCATTAAAGTAAAGTAAATTAAAATAAAGCAAATTCCCCATTTCAACTACAACTTAAAACACAATTTTTTATTTCTTAGCAGCAGTCTTTTTTTTAACAGACACTCATTTTTTAATCTGCAGTATAATTTTCAACGCATAGCATTCATATGTGCAACCTGGCAGCCCTGATGGTAAGAAAAAATGTTGACAAAAAACATGACACTAATGAGAGAGACAATTGGATTAGCCCATTCAAAACAATATTTTACTAAGCTCTGATGGCTCTTCAGAAACTAATTTTTAATGACTAAAAGTAGGCCATATTATGTGTAAACTAAAGTCAATAAAAAAAATCTCATGCATTTCCAAAGAGTAAAAATCCTAGCACTACAATAAATTGTGATCAGGTGTTCAGTAAACTCTCCTGACCTTTAATAAAAAACTATTAAAAAAAGTAAAGCATATAAATTAAATCAAGTTTAATATTACATGGCATTTATTGTCAACCGCAGCAGGAAGCACTGCTGCTTTAAAACATAATTTTATGTTATCATGCAGGTTATCCCTCATCACTCATCACATCAGACTGAATGGCCAGAATGTTTCATGTAGCATCTGATTAAGGAGCTGAATGTTATGCTATTTGTTAAAATTTGTGGGGAGCAAACAAAATGACAAATTTGTGTAAGAACTTCAAATTAACTTTGATTTCCTTGGTACAGTGAAAAGGGATAGTGGGATGGTTAATGTCCAAAAAATAAATAAATACAATAGTAATAGTAATAAATACAAAACAATAATAATATAAATTCTGGAACAAAGCTTCCCCACTTCTACTTTAAATACAAATACGAATAGATATGAATGAACAGAGCCTTAAACAAACACTGATAAAATAATGGCTCTGTGTTACACCCCTAACATTTACCTTCCTCCAACACTGCAGAATCTGACAGTGAACTATTATCCGAAGTGCCAAGATCTGGAAACACAAGCAATGAAATTGTCATTAAATGTGATACAATACAGACTGCAGATCAGAAATACAAAAGACTACTACCAGTCAGTACTAGGGTGAGAAAGCCAGCTACATATACGGACAAAAGTATTTAGACAACTACACATTACACGTACAGGAGCTTTCAGGACGTCTTATTCTGAATCCATAGGCAGTAATATAAAGTGCCCCCCCCCTTTTTTTTTTTTTTACTTTTTACACCTTCACTCTTCTGTGAAGGCTTTCCACAGGATTTTAGAGTGTGTCTGTGTTTTTTTTTGCCCATTCAACCACAAGCGCACGATGAACTAGAGCACCAAGCGAGATGAACAAGACAACCGATCTCCATTGTAGTTCATCCCAAAAGTGTTGGAAGAGGTTGAGGTCAGGGCTCTGTGTGGGCTAGTCAAGTTCTTTCACACCAAACTTACATAACCATTTACGGACCTTGCTTTGTGTACTGGGGAGCTGAGCTCTTTACGCACACTTTCATAAATGCTTGTAAATGCAGACTGCATGGCTAGGTGCTTGATTGTATACACTTGTGGCAATGGGACTCGATGAACCATCTGAATTTAATAATGTCTGAATACTTTTGTCCATGTAGTATATAATATGTCCATGAACAGAAAGTGTCCTCACATTTATGAGTGATAATACCAGGTCGTGGTGAGGAGCGGCCATGCTCGAGACGTAGCTGGAATATGGACTCTTGGAGCTCCTTAAGTTTCTGTTCCTCACGCTTGAACTGCTGCAGTCTGCTTTTCTTTACCGCTTTGCTCAGGTGTTCTTCATAGCACAGCCTGTGTGCTGCTGTGTAAATCTGTTGCTGCAAGGCCAGCTTAGTTTCCACTGAGCATAGTTCTGAGTCCTGCATGATGATTAGTAGAGAGGAAAGTTGATTCATTCATTAATCATTATTACATTGTAAAGAATTTCTCTAAGATAAAACGTGAAGATTTTTCACCTTAACCCTAAAAATACACATTATATAATATGGCAAGATGTTTCATTTTGTACCTCGCCTCTATGTAGAATGCTTTGCTCATCCACCTTAAAAGCAGCCCCGATCCGTTTGCGTATCTGTGGAGGTTTTTCTCCAGGCAACAAAGGGTAGTCGGAGCACAAATGTCCAGTGAGCTCCTATATGAAGTGGTAAATTGTTTTTTTTTAGTATAAGCAAATTGAAAGTGTTCCAAAAAGGACGCATATGTGATAACAAGTGCCAACAGGCTGCTACTTGTAATCATTTCATACTTCACACCCACAGAAACATAGCAGAAAGGTAACCGAATATTTTACAGAGGGATATAAACTAATGAGTCAAGTCTAGACAAGTTTGTGTTTTAACCACTATAAGCTTGCACAATATTGTTATATGAAGATTTTCTTTTCTTTCTTCCCGGCTTCTTAAGGCAATCCTACTGCCCCTCCTAAAAATCAGCTCTGTTTGAGGGATACATAGTAATGCTTGTGTAACAAGAATTTGCACGGCTGGGCTTTCGAGGGGTGTGTCTGTACATGTACAGACGATAGGCACGCAGTCACTAGGGAATGACTTCAGCCCTTTTTGTGACAGAAGACTGAGCTGTCATCAGAGACAAGCCCATACAAGTGCAAAGGTTACTTGTACAGGAAGCAATTTTTACTGAATGGTCAGGAAATGACTTGACGGAAGTAAAGTATTTCTCATTGTTTAAAAAAACTACCACTACCTCTAAATAACATACTTAATACAGCAAAGTTATACAAATAAAAAAACATTTTTGTCATAATGAAATGTATTTACAGATTACTAAATAATTGTCATGAGGGTAAAAAATTATAAAGCAGTATATAGCAGTATAAAAACACACCAATGTTATACAGATTACCAGGTCTGTTTGCTAATTAACAGAATCAAAGGTAAACTGAGATTTTAGTTTCATTTCCTGGCTGAAGTTCTCTGAAGTTGCTGGCTGCTTGTGTCTGCTTGTGTCTGCAAGTGTGTACTTGTAAGTGTATTTCTGAAGTATACTTACAGCCTCTCTAATACAGAGTTTCTTCAGCTCCAGTATACACAGCTCAAGCCTGTCCTGTAACGACTGCTGTTTTAGCTTCACAGCCCGAGTGTGTGTACTAATATCCTTGATTACAATAATGGGACTGTCCAGTCCTACAACACAAAATTCAGGTCAAATGTAAAATATATAAAAATATATATTTTCTCAGACATTCATATCATACTTTATTGCCTTCATTAGTACCTATGAACGGACCACACATAATCATGTGTAATCAATTCCATGGCTTTTATTTGACAAAAACATACATGGTCATATAAACCATTGGTTCTGATAAGCTTTGGGGGTGTTTATTTTCCTGGCTCTTTGAATAAAGTGTCACTAAAACTCAATACACCATTCTTCACAACTAAAACATTTCTGTCCTGATGGGTGTGGACTCTTCCAGGATGGTAATGACCTCATCCATAGGGCACAAGGGTCACTGATTAGTTCAGGGAGTATGAAAATTATGTACATGCCCATTGTTAAAAGAGCAATATAATTGAAATTGAATTAAATTAAATTAAATGGCCTTTGCCGTCACTGACCTTAACCTAACTGAACACCAACAGTAGATTTTGGACAAACATTTAGAGTCATTCGCCAATACCATCATTAAAACCCCAAGTGATGGAAGAATCTCTTGGAATAATGGTATTACACATACATGTACAACGAAATATTTCAAGTCTGGTTTTGTTTTACGTTTGATCAGTATGGTTTATTATAGACCACAAAAATCAAAAATCAGATTAGATTATATTAGAATATAATATGTTCAAACATACACTTAATACTTGGTTACTGCATTAATGTGGGGTGGCATTGAGGCAAACAGCTTGTGGCACTGTTAAGATGTTATCGAAGGCCAGGATGCTTTAATATTGGCCTTCAGCTAGTCTGTATTGCTGGGTCAGGTATTTCTCCTCTTCCTCCTGATAAACCCTTTATTAGGGTTCAGGTCCAGAGAATTAAGCACAGTAATATCATGGTCAGGAAAAGTAAAAGTGAAGTATTTGCCTACTGTGTTTGCACACAGAGGAACCTGGGACCTTCCGGTCATGAGACCAGTTCCATAACCACTAGGCCATGGCTGCTGCCGTGTTGTAGTAGTTGTTTAGTTTAGTAGTAGTTGTGACTGTGGCCAGGTGCTAAGTCGTGCTGGAAAAGGAAAGTGGCATATTCATAAAGGTTGTCAACAGGTAAAATCCTGTAAATATCTGCATTAAGCTTTGGACTCGATAAAACATAGACTGACCCCACCAGATGGTGTGAAACCCCAAACCATAACGGACAGAAAATTCACACAGACACCTTGGATTATGCATTGTTGTACTCTTTCTTTAGGTCCTTTAATTTCCAAATGAAATGCAAAAATTTACTTTCATCTGAGCAGAACACTTCGGACCACTGGGCAACAGGCCAGCTCTCTTTGTCCTCATCCCAGGTAAAATGCTTTGAACATTGTCTTGAGAGGATTAACATTAGGAATGCAGCAGTTGTAGCCCCTTTCTTGGGGACATATGTGTGGCGCAACTTTTGAATTGAAGGCTACAGTCACCCCAGTTGCTTGTGCACCGTTTCCTACTACATTTTCCAATTATAGACAACTTTTCATTAATATGTTTTGATGCAGAATTTTTTTTTACTTAAGTTTTACTTAATTTACTAAAGCTAACTTTAAATATTCTAATATTTGGAGATTTTCGACTTCTGATTTTCATGACCTTTAAGCCATATTGATTAAAAGTAAATTAAAAAGAATGCATGAAATATGTCAATTTACTTGTAAGGAATATAAAATATCACAGTTTGCCTTTCTGAATCGAATTATAAAAAACACAAACATTTTCACGTTATTTAAAATTCTGAGGTGCAATTTTTTTTGAGTTTGTATAAGGTAATTATATATAAGTCTACACATTCCTGTGAAAATATCAGGTTTTTGTGATGGAAGAAAAAAATGGTTGTGCCATTACAAACCTTTGACCATCTGCTGAGCCAATTTTCCCCAAAGGGTAATGCTGCCACCACCATGCTTCACAGTGTGTATAGTGTTACACAGTGTGTAATTATTCCAAAAAATCTGAACATTGGTCTCATCAGGCCATACATTTTTCCACATGCACTTGGCAGACCTAATTAGTGTGATTGCCGTGTGATTGTGTTATCCGACAGTTTACCCAATGGGCTTATGTTTTGGAAACCGGCTATGGGAATGGAAGCTCACAGGTTTGATCCCTACAACCGATAAGACATGACTAATGATATGCCCTTGACCCCTAACCCCTAACTGCACCATGTATAGGACTGTTCACTGCTCTGGGCATATGTACTTAATACCTCCTATTGTGTGTTCACTAGTTTGTGTGTGTGCGTGTGTGTGTTTCACTGCATGGGTGGGTTAAACCTGGAGGTCAAATTCCTCTGTGTACGAGCATGGTGGTGAATGGGTCGCACATTCACCCATGGGGAATGGGTCGCCTTCAATTTATTTTCACTTTCTTCTTGTCCTTTTATTAATATTGGAGGGACATCTAGTTCTTAGTAATGTCACGTTTGGACCATATTTTATCCAGTTGTTCTTCACTGTCTTCAGCTTGTATCTTATGAGACCCCTTTGATGCTTTGTAAGCTTTTTGCAGACCTTTGCTCTAAAATACAACTAAGCAAATTTCAAAAGAATTGTAGAACAGCTGAACTTTATATGGGGCTATTCAGGGTCACTTTACTACATAATAGGTGTGTACTAACATATTATTTAACATTGGTTTAGATGTGATGAAAGACTTTAAAATTGCTTGTTTTTAAATTTAATTGCACAGATTATAGGTCATATTAAAGGTAGAGGCTTAAAAATGATTTATAGTGGTCCAACATTTTCCCATTACAACAAAATGACATTTTAACAGTGATTTGTACGACTTTTTTATCCACACACACACACACACACACACAAACACAACATATGACAAATTACATGTCATTACTTATCTAACAAATCATAGGCCAAAATGCAGAAGCAGTGTGTGTCAAAAATCACGGTCATTCGTACTGCTTCCATAAGAATTAATAGCGTAAGTAAAGGCATATGTTAAGAGCCATGATTAGTTGATCAGTTGTGACCACCTCTGTAAAGGTAGAACACACACAAAAACACAACAGACTAAAAAAAAAGAGCTACATCTCAGGCTTTACAGACCTCACTTAGCATGTGACATGCTCATAATCATGACAGGATGATTAGAAAAAGACTGAATAAGTACGGCTTGTCTAGAAGGTTGGCTAGAATCAAGGTGTTGTGATGGCCTAGTCAAAGTCCACATCTTGTTTGATGTTAATAAGAAGTGGGGAACGTTCCTCTCCAACGATGTGTGACTGATGTCACACAGAAAATGATAATTTATTATCAGTTATTGTGGCTAAAGGTGATTCTACAACCGATTGGGTGTGCTCAGTTTTTCACACGCTTCTCTTTTGGCTTCATTTCTGTTAAATAAATAATGACATGGTAAAATCTGTTGTTCATCTGAAGTTTTATCAGGGTATACTTATGACAATTATGATATACTGCAGCCAGGATTATGAACAGTTATCCCAAAATGATGTAATTACTATAGCTGTGCCTACCAGAATGCAGAATAATTCCACTGTCTGTGTCACTGATCTCCTCTTTAGCCTCCATGTCTCCAAGACTGGCACTCTTCAAGTCTAAACACTACATTCAATGTAAAAAAAAATCTAAAATCATTAATAGTGAATTAATTTACATGCACATTCACAAAAAAAAAAAAAAATCATTTAGTAGAATTGAAAAAGTGTAGTCCTATGGAGCCACTTAAGCCCCTAAGTCACTAAGTCAACAATGGCTGAAATCTCTGTAGATTTGAGCCTGACAGTCATACTTACTCAGCGGCTCAGACCAGGAATTAACCAAGATGCTATTAAAGGTCTTCTTTTATTTGCCCATTCCTGGCTGACTGTCTTCTTTGCATATAACTTTAATTGATAATACTGAAAGATGCATAAGAGAAAGTAGAACTTTAATTAAATATTGGAATGTTGTAATAAAAATCAACAAAAACACTAAGTTGCTGATTGGACATATTTATTATTTTTCAATTATGAACACTTTTTTGGGTCTTTTAAACATAAGATACCAGAAGTATCACAGAGGGATTTCTGTGTTAGTATAGAATCTTGAATAAAATGCCTTAAAGTTGAATTTTCCATTTAGAAGGACCTGACACATCAATTAGATAAATGTTGAACATAAATGTTTTTAAATTTGCATTTAATTTGGGTTCATGAGCAATATGAGTTGTCAACAATATTGGTTAATCTAAAATAAATATAATTCATTTCCTTCTTATTATTACAATATTATTGCAATTATATCCAATATTGTGCCATCACAGTATTCCATCACAGTTGCATGTAATTTCACATGAACACAGTCACACAGATGTACCAACATTGGGCTACAGGGCAATGTAAACATCTGCCTAGCTTCCTGTCTAGGGGACAGTGTGTGGCAGTCTGGGTTAGAATGACTGTCTTGAGTAAGCAATAGTCACAGCTTGGAGAATGATTAATACGTCTCTGCTGTTTATCACTGATACATTACAACACATTACAAATGTTATTATTGTGAAATTTATTTCTACTGAATATCTTGTGGGTTATATTCTTGGATTATACAATATTTAAACCTATGTATAGGTGAAGTCTGACAAATCACACTTTTAATGTGTTTGTAGTGTAGTTTTGTGAATTTCAGTGTAGTTCATAAAACAGGACATTAAATGCACCACCAAAATCTATCATAGAATATTAAATAATTCATTATTTTTACAATGAACCTATTTGAAAGCCTAATTATTAGTTCTGCCTTAAGCATATTAAGTGTGCTATTTTGTTCAGGTATCCTATGCATAAGGAGGGAAAAAAACATCAGTTCACTCCCATAGCTGGACTAACAGAAAACATGGCTCTCCACCAAGTACACTAGAGGTATGAGTCAGATTGACTCCTTGAGCTGGGTTGCCAGCACTGCATGATAAATTCAGCCCAAACTTGATTAAATGTTTAGCCTAATGTTTAATAGTACAATGACGGAGAGAAAACATTTAAAATGTTTCTTTATCAGTTCTTTTGGAAAATACACAAATTAAATACATTGACTCACTAAAGAACAAGACACCACATACTTTCATTGATACAGTTGCTCAACATAGCTATTGTTGAGAATTGTATTAATAAAAATTCAATAAAAAGTCTCCATGTAAGCAACCTAATTATGTAAAATGCCCAACTCAAACCAGAAAAGAAAAATGTCAGTCAGCCTCTGACAGTAGCTAACTTCTTGACCTAGGAATTGAACCTGGCAACATTGCTCTTAAGCCCAGTTAGGGAGTGTCTCACACACACCTGTGTGAACACAGGTACACTCGCATGACTAAAGCAAACTGGTAATGACTGTGCTTGTTCTAGTTTTTCTGACGCACAGACCTGACAACCAAAAACCACGTCTGCATGTCTGTATATAAAAACATACAACGATTTTGTGAAAACACATGTCTTCTGGCTGGCTTAAGACTACAGTATAGTAGACCTACTATAATTACCTCAATACATTTCTATTGACCTTTGCTGACAGGCAGAATCTGTCAGACGTTTACAACATAGGTAAACGATTACATTTACATTTACATTTACGGCATTTGGCATACGCCCTTATCCAGAGCGACTTACAAGAGTGCTTAGTTAAATTCTTGGAGTATCTGAAACTAGTAAAGGTAAATCAG
>JAOVVF010000001.1:21020190-21039113 GCA_028565595.1 Duopalatinus emarginatus
TCCACATCATTGCATTCAGTTTTTATTCACAATTTGTTTAGTGTCCCAACTTTTTTGGAATCCGGTTTGTATTTATATGGTGCCCCAAAGCAGCTTTACAGAAATATAAAAATGCACTGAGATTACAAGAGGAAGAAATCTTAAGAGGAACCAGACTCAAATGAGAACCCATCTTTATCTGGATAACACTGGGTAGTGTGATTAGATTCCTGCATATCAAAAAATGGACTATTGTGAAAATGTTCATAATTTAACTCAAGGTTGAGAAAGGTGAAGTAGGAAAAGGTACACAAGCTACAGATATGACTGCAGCCTTGGGAAGGTTGTGAAGAAAAATTGGAATAGCTTCATACGGAGCAGACTGAGGCTGGTGTCAGTGTTTCAAGATCCATCACCCACACACATGTCTACAGGAAAGGGCCTACAACAACTGCATTTCTATTAAGCCACCAGAGACAATGACAGAAACATCATATCTGGACTAAGGAGAAAGTGAACTAGACTGCTGTGTAGTGCCCCACAGTTCACATTTCTGATTAGAGCAATTGTTGCATTGCTAGGTACTGAAATGGGCTTATAAAGGTTTTGGGGCATTGCATCTGTGTGTCTGTCTTCTGCAGGGATTGCTGAGAAAGTTACGGCGCTCCTGTGGACGATGTAAAGGCTGTGTGGCTAAAACAGATTGTGGAACCTGTGATTACTGCATAGACAAACCCAAATTTGGTGGAAGCAATAAAAAAAGACAGAAGTGCCGTCAGCGTCAGTGTCAAAGAGAAGCTAAGGTAGGACCTTTCCCTCAGCAAGTTTGGAAAAGTTTGGAAACCATCTCATCCTGGAAATTTGTTTTTGTAATTCGGCAAGTTGCTTTGTTACTAATGTTTTTGTATAGAGATTTTGAGAGTTTGATATTTTTTATGATTCTCTTAGTTTTCACTGATTTTACCATCTATATTCCTCAGGTCTGGTCTACACCTGGCAGACCAAGACTGCATTATGCTTACAGCCATAAATTCCTGCGACGGAGCAGAGAAAAGTGGGACTTTGAGTTTTCTGACAATGAATGCGAGAAGGAAAGAATAGCGAAAGGTTCTGTTGGTGTGCGCTATGTGGAGAAAAACAAGCGTCGCATCTCCGATTACAAAAGACAGGTATGTGTGGAGAGATGGCTAAGTGGCTTGCTTATAATTCACTGCATGTTCTTTTTGCATCATTTTATGTTTCTTAACTCTATTTTAATGCTTTAAAATGGTTGTCTAAAATTTTCTCCAATCTCAGAGAGATTTACACCTGGCATTTCAAAGTGCATTCATTTTGGTTAATTAAAGCTATATTAATATTATAAATACTATGTTGTTAGATAAATTTTGCAGTGACACTTCATATGATTTTTAGCCGTACCGACAAACTTTATCAGAAAGACAGAAAGGTAGTATACTATACTATTAACAAAAATACAATGATCAACTGAGTTGGTGCTGCTTGAATCTTACATGATATGATGCTTCAAATGATACTGCAAATTCAGCTCATAATCTCATGTACAAAAGAATTTCTTTTAATGTCCATACAAGAGCTTACTGAAACTTCTACTTGCTTAGTTTTACTTTTATGCATCTCTTAATTTAGTGTGTTTAAAAAATGTTTTATGTTGTAAAAAAAACATTAAATTGCATATAACTTTACCTACATTTTGTTTTTACAGCAATGTAGTGTTCCTTCATTGTAGTTATACCAAAACAAATGTTTGCAAAGTAATCACATTGACAACACTGCTAAAAGAAAACTGTGGTTAAACAGTTGTTTGTATTGCTCTATCAAGGGGCATTAGATTAGAAATGCCACAGTATAATAACCTATACTGTGTTTGCATATCCTTCTATGTTCATTTGCAGTCCACTTTATTACCAATTACCAATTTTAAAATGAAAGTTGAGTCTCCTTAAAACATCTGAAATTTCATTAGTTTCCTTTATACCTTTAGAAGGTCAGTCTCTTAATCAGTTTATTAAGTAATTACATTGTTTTTGATACCATTCTATTTCATGCGGTTGTATAGCTGGTTGAAATTTTATTTGCAGTAATTTGATTACCAGCTAATTTAAGTTTATTTTAGACCCTGCTTATAAAACAGAAACCAATTAATATAACATGATGATTGGGTCAAATTATACCATAATATTGTAAACACTGACCTTTTTTTTTTTTTTTTTTTTTTTTTTTTTTTTTTTACAGTAACTGTATTGATATTACAGTGGTTAAATATACTGTCATTTCAAAATAACTATCAATGTTTTAATATTTTATTTGTGTTCATCTGTGGCCAATATAGCCATGTGAAGTCTTTATTGGGATATGTCCTGTGTTGTGGTTTTGGTATATTGTCTGATGCCCCATTATCAGTATCATTAGGTTATAGAAAGTGGCTTTGTGGAAAAGCATGTCCGTGTGCAGCACTGATTAGCCAAAAATAGATCACTGTTTGGTTTAGTTGACGTCAGCAATGCAATGTTCTTCTATGTGGCTGATGGCTTTATAGGGTAATGTAAATTATAGAGGTAACCGTCTGATCTTGTCATCTTTCTCAATATCAGAGAATCTCCTTGAACCCATCTCGTTCCACCCATATAGACAAAACCACACCCCCAAAATCTACAGTTGCCAATGGTACTTAAAGTGATTGTTTGTAGGCTAATGAAGAATGCTGTTTATTAATGGTATTGCTTTATTTCATTATATATACATATACACACACACTTCTAATTTATTTTCCATCCACAGTGATATTTGGTGCTAGGATGATGTCAGTCAGCACCCCCGACAAGTTATTAGCTTCTGTAGATTGAATCACGTGTTCCGTAATGCAGTAAAACAACATCTTTTACCAGTGAATGCCAGACACAGTGCAATATTATATTGTTGCTAGAACGCCACAAGGGAACCTACATTTCATTTTATTCAGTTATATTTTATTTGTATAGCTCTTTTAAGAATGGCCATTTTCTCAGTTTTTTCAAATTTTCCTTCAATAACTGTCCTGCAATCATAGTTCAAAACAAAAGACTGTCTATTGTCATGACTGTAGTGTTCATGTCAGTTCATCGTCTGTAGCAGTGAATGATGTTTAGTTGAAGAGGCTCCAAGCAGACATACCAAACATCCCAGTTTACCAAAACACACTGCAGTGCGTTTAACTATAGTAAAACATGTAATTTATTATGTAGTGATATTTATTATTTTAGCATTTTAAGATAAGAAAAGCTATCCCAGTGATATCTACATGAGCTTCAATTGAAAGACAGATCTTAATAATCACACCTAGGTCTTCTACTACTACACAGGATGTTTGTATAAAACCATCCAGAGTTACTGTGTAATAGTTAAACTAAACTAACTAAAATAGAAAGTATTTATATCTGCTTGCGGTCCTGGTACAAATATCTCTGTCTTGTAATATCTAATGTCCTTTTCACATTCCTCAACTTTGTTAAGCTGGTGTCTCTCATCTGGTTTTGCTAAAACATATAACTGTGTATCATCAGCATAACAGTGATGTTTAATACCATGTTTATGAATAATATAACCTAGAGGTAGCATATATAGAGAAAGAAGCAAAGGGCCTACTGGAACACCCAAGTTTACTTTAGTATGCATAAAGAAGTAACCACTTAATCATATTCTCGTTCATAGTCATTGGACTGGCCATAGAATGTGTCAAAGGCAAAACAAGCAAGACAGACAATCCTGATCAGAGGCCAGTAAGAGGTCATTCACCACTTTAACCTGCGCTGTCTCTGTGTTATGATAAGGCCAAAAATCCTAACTGACAGATTTCATGAATGTTGTTTCTATGTATGGGATTACCATAAAAATCTGGATGTAGTGCTTTGTCTATTGAGACCACAAACAATGCAAAAAAAGCATCAACAGCAGGCATGTGACTTGGCTCAAACTGCCTGTGAATCAATATAATAGCCAGATTGCACACCACATGACTCAGACATGTGCCTTTAAACCTGTGTGCTGTTCTGCTGTTTTCAACAGAATCCGTGCACCCTGTCCTATTGAATTGTGTCACAACAGACACAGTAGGTTGCACAGCAATATCCAGTCCCACTGTTTTTTTGGGTTTTTTTTTTTTTACCCCTCTACAGTTTCGTCAGTTCCCACCCACCAGCTGGTTCTCCCTGATCATATAACAGCTAGAATCTGGGATAAGCCTTGTTAATCCCCGAAAGGAAATTATGGTGCTCCGGCATCTTGCATACACAACACAGTACAACCACACCACAACAGGGTGTACACAAAGTGGAAAAAAAAAAAAAATTTAAATAGAGAAAATACAAAAGGGTATACACGTAATAATTATAGTAATAATAACAATAATAGACAAAATGTTATTTATAAACAGATTTATAGTACCCTGTTCATATAAATGTAATGTATCCGGATATGCAGTGTGTACAGACACGTGGATAGGGTAAATGCAGTTGATGTGTGTCCAATGCAATGTAAAGCAGTAATATAGTTATGAGTAGAGATGCCTGAATATGAATATACATATGTATGAATTCCTTCCATCAGATAATAGGTAAGTATCGGTATCAGCAAGTATGAAAATAAACATACTCGTACTCCGTTGGGAAAAAATGGTTCATCCCAAGTGATGAGTGATATAATAGGTGATTACCAGTAAATGTCCAGTGCAGATTATGGTGCAAATGCTAATGCATGAATAAGTAAATAAAATCAGAATTGTAGAGAGCTATTCCTTTCTTCGAGATGTGTTGAGCCAGCCACCCCCAACTTTTAGAAATGCAGTTAATGCTATGGTAGAAACAGATCAGAGCAATTTTTTTTGTTTGTTTTGTCTTTCTTCTTTTTCTCTTTTTCTTTTTGTTTTGGACATGCATGAGCTCAAAGAGTCACTGTGATTGACAGGGGAGAGTGTATTCCATCCCAACCTGAGGGTGTAGCCTATTTGCTCCTTTGGCTTCCAGCCTGATGATAGGTGTGAGCCATGCCTACTATGAAGTCGTCAGTACACCTTGAAAGCAAATCGAATTACTTCTGGGATCTGTAGGTTTCAGTAGTCATTGAATCTGTGAGTTTGTGATTAGCAAACTTTGTTGGATTTGTTTAGAATAAGCAATTGCATCATGTTTATTCCTTTAGGACAGAGAAATTGAGACAAACCAGACACTTTCTGGGGATCAGCTTTTGCACCTGTTCTGCGATGATTGGACAAGAGTAAATGACATGAACTTGCGACGCACATTAGCAACTGAACTTGCAGAGGAGCCAGATGAGGATGAAACGGAGCCAACGGTAAGAACAAATCACACAAAGCATACATGGGTGTATGCATCTGGTATATATTTTAACTGTTCAATGGGATTTGGATGACCAGTGCAATCAGGCCTTTTTGTAATGAATTAAAATTGGGGTCTACACTGGAGCCACCTGGATTTTGTCTTAAAATGTTATTATGCTTAGTAGAATCCATGCAGGTTTTATTAGAGCTCCTGGAATAGTAGCAACAAAACAATCAGATTTGCTGTCTACTTTGAGCACATTCTGCTCTGGCCATCAGAGATTTTTTACCTATATGTAATATCTTATTTTCTCCAAATTATAGGTAAATTAAATTGATTTCAAAACTTCACACCAAATTAAAAAAGAAATGGAGATGCATTTATGGGATTTTGTTTTCAGAACTACATGCAAAATCTAAATTTTTGTTCAGTTCCTGGAAAAAAAACTGCCAATACCGATACAGATTCCAATACACTATTATTATTATTATTATTATTATCATCAAGTCCAGTATTAGGACAGTTGAAGCCATTGTGGTGGTGCATTGTTGTGCTGGAGCTGCAGGGCTTGAATTAACTTCATAAAAAATGCAGGCGCACACAGTGCTTACCTGCCAAGCACATCTGTAGACATACCAAGGGTTCTACTGAATGCTAGTTAATTTATTTTTTTAAACAGTCTGTACAATTTTTTTTTTCTTTTTTTCCGCCCGCATTTAAGAATAAATATCTTAACTATCAAAAAATCTTTTAAGTATGTTAAAATTGTTAATAATTTTGGCTGCATCATTCAATCAATTCAATAAATGTCAACTGTGGCAACTATATTTTAAAATTTTCATTTTAAAACCTAAAAAATTTTAAACAGAATGCAAAACTTCAGAGAAGTATACATATTACAAGTAGCTGTCTTGCATTTCAGTGTTTCCAGACAAAAATATCCAAACAAATTTTAGTTAAACCAACATTTTAGTTGAAACAACAGCTAATGTATTTTGCTTACTCAGGTACAGGCTGAAGTTCCCGTGTGTTCATGGTAAGATGTGGAATGGAATCTGGATCAGTAAGCGGATCGGCCCTGTCTGTCAAATGCCTGATGAGTGAATGATGAAAATATCACACCCAATACCAATATTGAAGTGGCATATTTGATGTGGGCACTCAAATTGGGGCATACAGGATCTATTTTCATTAGAATAAAATTCTTAAATACATGAGGTGATGTTGTTCCCCTTAAATTTTATTTTAGAAGATGTAGGTGAATAATAAATTAACTTTTGCCTGTGCAAAAGTTGGGATTGGGATTGGGATTTGTGCACTCACTGCCTGAGACTGCAGAAGCTTTTTTTTATTGCACCATTTAAAAGCCCATTTTTTTAAATAATGTATGTTGGTAATCTAACAAACATCACAAAGCATTCCACTTCCCTTAATGTTATGATTACCATTGGTAATTACTATCTGGTTTACAAAAGATACATATTTTTCAGTTAAAGTATGTTCACCTTACCATTTTTGAGCCACTCCTGTGTTGTTGTTTTTTTAGCCTTGTAGCAAGTATATTTACTCACTATTAATGAATGTTTACATTGGGGGGAGGGAGGTGGGTAACATGGAGAACACTACAACAGAACACACAATGTCCCTTCTGGGAGCCGTATGTATGCAGTAATAAATTATTTTTTTCAGATCACACAAATCTTTAGCCTGGGGGGTGACAGTGCTGTTGCCGAAGGCCTGGATCTGGAGCTGCTGGAGCTCTTAACATCACTGCGTGACGCTCCGCTGCCTGTTCTGTGGTGTGCTGTGCTTGCCGAGGGCCCACGTCTGCAGCTACTTCAGTGCTCCAAGCTCTCAGCCATGGCAGACACAACAGTGCAAATTGAACCAAGCTTTCGTTACCATATCAGTGTCCAGGGACAGCCTTTACTGCCTACACACTGGCTGTATCATGCTCATCCAGCCAGACTGACCTCAGTGGCGCAGGTTGCCACACTGCTGGAAGACTTGGAGCGTTACTCTGTGTGCCAAGGCTTTAAGAGTGAGCCTCCTTTTGGCCCCGAGCCTATTGTCCAGGTCCGGGCAGCCACCTGTGAGTTCCTAGTGGTGCCAGAGATACAGTGCTGTGCCAAGTGTAAGAGTTCACAACAGAAACACTGAATGTGCATTACTGGTTTTCTGTGAATTGATGCTGTTGCTCAGTGATGATGAATCATGCTGCTAGCACTATGCTGTACAGATTGCATATGTGGACTGGACTGCACCACTTTGAAAATTGATGCAGAGACCATTCCATTCAAAATAATGCTGTATTGGTTTATAATGTTTAAAAAATGTCTTAAATTCCTGCTAGACGTGCTCATGTTAGCACTTTTGTTCTTTTTTCACCAAGAAAACAGTCCACAGTATTTTGCCTAATGATATGCCAGTGGTTTGGGTAAAAAAAAAAAAGTCTTCTGTATTTGCAATGCTGGTTTTGTCACACAAATTGTTCCTGTAACACTTTGGTATTAGATGTCTGTTGTGACTTGTCAATTATTTTACCGATTTTAATGTTGTTAGTCTTCTCAGGGCAGAGATTTCAGAAAGCACATGAACTATAGACAGTAAGACATGCTTTTTATGATGCAAGAAAAAGTGTTTTTTCTTTGGTCAGATGATAACTTTTGTATTTTACAGATAAATGATGCAATGTGAGATAGAAAAAAACTATATTATAGTTTTTTTAGTCATGTTTTTTTTAGTTCTTGCAAGTAAATTGCAAGTAAATGTCTGTAGCAATAAGAATCTGTTACACAAAATATGTTAAGGTTACACGGTTGACTTGGGTACTAGTGGGATGATCAAAAAATCTCAGAATTTAATCAGAACTTTCTATGCCAATGAGTCCACAAGATCTGTGGCTTTACATTACAGGAAGGTTCTTAACAGAAGCTTGATTCAACAGAGGTTTTCAAAATATGCAGGTGCATCTCAATAAATCAGAATATTAACAAAGTATATTATAATATTTTATTCATTTAATTTAAAAAGTGAAACTTGTATTATATAGATTGATTACACATGGAATGATGTGTTTCAAGCGTTCTTGTAATGTTGATGATTATGGCTTACAGCTAATGAAAATTCATCTCAGAAAATTAGGATATTCTGTAAAAGTTCAATATTGTAGACTCATGGTGTCACGCTAATCAACACAAAACACCTGCAAATGTTTCTTAAGCATTTAAATGGTCCCTCAGTCTGGTTCAGTGGACCACATGATAATGGGTGCTGTATCACAGCAAATGAATGGAAAGTCAAGTGCAACAGGGACAACCTCACCATTTGACAGAATTGTCAGAAAAAGGCCATTCGAGAATTTTGGGCATTCACACAGAGTGGACTGCAGCTGGAGTCTTGTTCATGAGCCACCACACACTCCAGGACATAGGCTGCAACTGTTTCATTCCTTGTGTCAAGCCTCTCATGACCCTGAGACAATGTCAGAAGTGTGGAAATCATGGTCCTGGAGTCTAGAGGTAGATTGGGGACGCACAGAATCGAAGTTGCTTGAGGCCCAGTGTGAAGCTTCCACTGTCAGTGACTGGAGACATTTCATCTGCTGGCAAGCTGAAGGTCGCTATCAAAGCAACCTGGGCTTCCATAACACCTCAGCTGTGCCACAGGCTATGCCGTATTAATGCAGTAAATCATTCAAAAGGAGTCCCGGCCAACTATTGAGTGCGTATAATGTACATACTTTTCAGTAGGCCAACATTTCTGTATTACAAATACTTTTTTTAAAATTGGTCTTATATAATATCCTAATTTTCTGAGATTTTTGGGTTTTTGTTAGCTGTAAGCCACAAACGACATCATTAAAAGAAATAAACGCTTGGAATACATCACTCTGCGTGTGTGAAGAATCTATATTTTATACAAGTTAAATTTTTTTTTGTATTTAATAAAATCAATGTTTTGATGATATACAGCTTTGTTGAGATGTACCTGTACTTGAAACAGTCTGAATAAAAAAAAACAAAAAAAAACTAGCAGACCGTTACAATCTAGACACTATTATTTTAGGTACTGAGAAAAAACAGCTTGGACCTTCTGATCAAAGTGTGCGTTTATTCAAAAGAGTTTTAGCCTGTTTAAGATTATTTATTGTATATCTGTGGTTATTAGTATTGTATCATTTATTAAAGCAGTCATACATAAATAAACCATGCGTATAAATGGTGGTTAGCTACTAGCTGTATTACGCATATAAAAGGGCAGTCAGGTAATTAGTAGAAAATAAAGTCCAAGGTAATGTGCACATCAAACTTGAATGGGGGACATGTGATGAGGGACTTGGTGGACAATGGTGAATTTCCACGGTGTAAACAAAAAGCAGCAGTTTTGTAAAAAAGAAAAAAAAGCCTTGTTGGAGAAAGATGTCAAGAGGAGAATGACTATACTGATTTGAGGTGACTATAAGCTACTGGGAACCTAAAGAACTGCCCTGTGTAACTGTGGTGAGCAGGATATCATCTAGAATGGACAAGACGTTCAAACTTACGGCTCACTGCCTACAACAGCAGAAGATCAAACTGGCCAGCAAACAACGAATTAAAGGTTAAAGTAGGTCGGATGAAGACATGATTACAATTCGGATGCTCTTGTATTTTTAAGGTTTGTGTTGCAGGAGGAGTCCCACCCCTTATAGGAGACAGCTAACGCCACTGTATCAGAATTTTAACTCAGACTGACACTTCTGTTTTCTGTCGCACGACCTGGTTTTTGTCCATGTGATATTTTTGCTGCGCACAAACGATGATTTTTTTTTTTGTTTTTTTTTTTTTAAATAAACCCAATAATTTGCTAACGAGTCTGGAAGTCTGAATCTGTCCCTATAGGTATATTAGTCGGCATGGACTGAAAGAAGCTGAACTGCACTTCTGGTACGTGATAACGGCAAAAATCCGAGGAAGAAGATGGTGGTTTTATGGCTGTGATGATGCAGACGGAGACATTCTGCAGAACGGAAGGATCGGTTAACGCGTGTTTAAGCTTTCTTTGATGTTCACCGCCACTGACCTCGGTGTGATGGTGCGTTTCCTTCGTTAACATTACTGCGGTGCAATTTTAAAAAATTTGCACAGGATTATACGATTTCAGCAGCACACTACTCCATGTCCAGCGGCGTTACACAGGACCATGGGGTTGCTCTCCGGCAGTATTAACGGTACAGGATTATACCTCGCTGCCGATGCTCTGCATAAACACCTGCTCTTCAGATATGGCATGTGAGCTCGATTTACATTTTCCCCACCTCTCATTGCACATTTCTTCCCATTCTGTGTAAAAGACTGCAGGATAAATGTAAGTAACTAAGTGATTCTTTGGCAAATGTTTTTTTTTAACATAACATAGGTCTGTTTTGGATAAAGATCCCTGCGGATTAATTATTGGCTCAGGATTAACTTATTTCATACCATTGAGAATCTCTTCCCATTTCGAGGCTTTATTAACTGCTGCCAGTCTGAGTCTGCATTTCCTGATGAAGTGGATGCAGGTGGGATCAGCAGTGGTGGACTCCACTCGTAAATAAGCAGAGCTGCATGGAGGTGATGGGGGTGTGAACATTTCTGTTCTGACAGATGTGTGTGCGCATTTAGCATCAGCATGAGGTTTAGCACATTTAAAAGGGAGAAGAGAGAATGTGCCAACCATCGTTTTTAATATAGTTAAGTATGGACACATATCAGTAAGGTATAGACATCTAAATCCTAAGGCTTAATGCAATTATTTGGGTATAAGTACACGGAACAAAAATACAAATGCAACACTTATTTTTGCTCCCATTTTTTAATAGATGAAAAGTCTTTTTCTATGTACACAAAAGGCTGTTTTCTCTTCTCTTTCTATTTGTCTGTGTTAGTGAGCACTTCTCCTAAGGGGCAAGTGGTTAGGGAACTGGTTGCGGGCATGATCCTCACCCAGGGCAAGACACGACTGAGGTGCCCTTGAGCAAGGCACCTAACTCCCCTAACTGCTCCCCGGGCACCGTGGTTAGGGGCAGAAATACCCCCCCCCCTCCCGCTCCGGGCAAGCGTGTTCACTGCCACCTAGTGTTCACTGGTGTGTGTGTGTTTCACTGCATGGATGTGTTAAATGCGGAGGTCACGTTCCTTCTGTAAGTCAAGACAGTAAGGCAAAATATTTCAGTTTCATTTGCCAAGATAATCCATCCATTTCACAGGTGAGGCAGATCAAGATGCTGATTAGCTGATTAGACAGTATGATTATTGCACAGGTGTGCCTCAGGCTGTCCACGATGCTGACCGCAATGTCCACGAGAGGGCCTCGTTGTGAATTGAGTGGCCCATTCTGTGCATTCAAAATGCTGTCAATAAAATGCACCTGTGTTTGTTGTTTATTATGCCTGGCCATACCATAACCCTACCGCCACCATGGGCCACTCAATTCACAAAGTGAGGTAGATGGATTAGCAAAGGAGAAGTGCTCACTAACAAAGATTTTTACAAATTTGTAAGCAATATTTGAGAGAAAAAGGCCTTTTGTGTACATGAAAAAAGTCTTGGATTTTTTTAGTTCAATTAAAAAATGGGAGCAAAAAAAATGTTTCACCTATTTTTTAATAGATGAAAAGTCTTTTTCTATGTACACAAAAGGCCGTCTTCTCTCAAATATTTGTCTGTGTTAGTGAGCACTTCTCCTTTGCCAAGATAATCCATCCTCCTCACAGGTGAGGCAAATCAAGATGCTGATTTAGACAGTATGATTCTTGCACAGGTGTGCCTCAGGCTGTACACGATAAAAGGCCACTCTAAAATGTGCAGTTTTATCACACAGTACAATGCCCCAGATGTCGCAAGTTTTGAGAGAGCGTGCAGTTGGCATGCTGACAGCAATGTCCATGAGCGGGCCTCGTTGTGAATTGAGTGGCCCATGGTGGCGGTGGATCTTGTCCCGGTATCACTGTGCATTCAAAATGCTGTCAATAAAATGCACCTGTGTTTGTTGTTTATTATGCCTGCCCATACCATAACCCCACCACCTTTTGTGTATATAGAAAAAGTCTTGGATCTTTGAGTTCAACTCAGAAAAATGGGAGCAAGCCATAGTTCACTGGCACAGGGGTCCTATATAGCATAATAACATGCATGTAGTTACACCAATATGTTTTTTTAATGTAAAATTCATTAACTTGGTTACAGAGTCTGTTGCTGTTTATTGCTTTTAATAATTATTTTTATGTTCTAAATCTTAAATGGTAGCCATGAGCTTATAACCCTAATGTATGATGTATATTACAAAGAAGAATAGCTTGTAAGGAATAGTGAGCCATGCTCATTTTCTGTCATGTTTGAAGCATGTTTTTGTACACATTACACATGGGGACAAACTATAAAATAAAAAATATTATAAGTATAAGTAAAGTATATTATAAGTAAAATATATATGAAAATGCTATTAAAATCTTCGTTAAATAAATAAGCAGTCTAGCTATGTGTTCATCACATTGCTAGCTACTGCAGATTTAGCATGCATTTTTAATGTGAATTGTAAATTAAATGAAACACACTAAACAGTTTTTACTGTTATACAGTTTGTTGCTTCTTTATAATTTCTCAATTGTGAAAGTTGATTGCACCATAAAAGCTTTGGATGCACTGCATGCTATTTGTCTGTAGGAACCTTTAAAAGTGAGTTCAAAGTATTTTACAATTTAAAGTTTAAATGGAGTTTTAGGTGAAGACATAAGGATTTATTTTAGACAAGAATATTCAGAGAAAATTTAAGTTTTCCAAGCTTTTACTGAAACCTGGTGAAGTGGAGTGGAGTATGACAACCTACACTAGCTGCTCCCAGTGGAAATAAACAGTGAAAAGAAAAACATAATAAGAGCAAAAAGAATGGTCATCATCTGCCGAGTTTCATGGTTGTATGCATTTGCATTTGCAGTAGCAATTGGCATTAGAACTTAGCATTAGCATTAATATTAACACACTACTTAATACTTAACTAGCATATGTTTTGCCAATTAGCATAAGCATTAGGGCTAGCATTAGCAATTGGTATTAGCATTATTATTAACAATAGCATTACCAATTGACATCAGTGGTAGGGAATAGCATCAGCATTAGGATTAGCATTTAGAATTATAATTATAAGCCTTAGCCCTAACTTCAGCATTAGCAATTAGCATTATACATCTCCTTCCACTGGAACAGAGTTACCAGGGCCACACCATGGAGCTAGGCCTGGGAGCGAGGCTCCTCAACAAGTGCCTGGTGGCTGAGCCTTTACTCATGGTGTCTGGCAGGGCTGAGGCTGAAGGAGTTACATGGGGCCACCCTGCCACTTTGAATAGTAGCAGTAGCCTTTTTGAAAGTTTAAATATGTCATTGTTTGCTTATGTTAAGTATGACCATTCAGGCACAGCAAAGTTCCCCATTTTCCTCCATATTAATTAGGGAGTACACAATTTAGTTTCCCCTAAATGTTTCTGTGTTTTAACATGCCATAACTCGGGCATTTTCTCCTAAATCCACTTGATTTAAAACAAATCTATTGGCAAGGGTTAAGCAACTGTTATGAGCATTTGTTTAAATGGTTCAAAATCAGAGAGAAGGATTTTCTACTAGGCAGTGGATACAAACATGCAAGGTAATTGTCACATAAGAGATCAGGAATGTAAGGAGCTTCATTTCCTTTATAGAATTTTTTTCTGCCTTTAATGTGAACCATAATCTGTACAATTCAGTTGAAAACTAACTGAAACCTTTTAGTGAGGCAAATTTAAATAAAAAACATACCTTTTTTTGTGGAGGATTTATCTTGGTCAAAACTGTTATATCACAAAACCTGACATTTTAACTGTAAGGCTAAACTTTTATATCCACTTTACACAGATGGGCCTTTTATACACAAGGTGGTGCAGACATTTAATTTTTCCATCTGTCCAGTTGATATATTAATTATTGTGATACCTCGAGAATAAGTGATTTGATGTTTCTTGAATTTATGTGGAATTATTACTGTAATGAGCAGGTAGGTAGGTACATTCGGTATGATTTTGGAATTGATCCAAAAAGGGTCAATGTCACAACAGCTGTATTTGAAATGGCATGCTACTATACTGCATACTGTATACTATAGCTAGAAAAGTTGTCCATGTACATGTAGCATACTACACATTAACGTGAGCTGCAAATTTGTCTAAGAGAATTTAAAAAATGCCCAAAATCAATGTGTGAGGAGGAGAAGATCCACACTGCTGTCCAAAACCTTTCAGTTATTATAACCAATTAGTGTGTGAGGAGGAGGAGGAGATCCACACTGCTGTCCAAAAAAAAGCTGTAACTGCTTTCTTTTTGCAATTAAATGTAAGTACAGTGACAGCAATGCTAACAACCAGTTAGAATTTTTTTCCTGGTAAAAATGACTACTACTTTACTTTACTTTAAGACTGTTTAAGATATATTTGAATAAATGACTTTCATATTATATAATGATGGAATAATATGTACAAATGAAGCAGGCGTGGTACATGTTTGGATGCATTACACCACGAGGATAGCTCCTCTGTATACTAGAGAATCTGACCAGAGTAATAGCCTACGTCATCCGGGTACCTGTAGTCCACTACAGAGCTCCAGTCTGGTCACATACTGCATACTACATACTACTTTTAGGCAGATGTAGTATGTGAGTAGTATTTAGTATGCCACGGGCAGCCGTGGCCTAGTGGTTAGGGAACCGGTCCCGTGACTGGAAGGTCAGGGCAAGACACGACTGAGGTGCCCTTGAGCAAGGCATCTAACACCCCTAACTGCTTCCCAGGGTGCTGTGGTTTGGGGCTGCCCCCTGCTCTGGGCAAGTGTGTTTACTGCCCCCTAGTGTTCACTGGTGTGTGTGTTTCACTGCACGGATGGGTTAAATGTGGAGGTCACATTCCTTCTGTGTGCAAAACACAGTAAGGCAAAATAGTTCACTTTCACTTCACTACAGCCAATATCTGAAATTGTTTCCTCATTAATAGCTTCCTCATTTGAATTATATTATAGAGATATTTTTAGGGATACAAATTATTGACACAAAAGACTACACTTGTAGAGACATCTGTCTCAGTGCTGTTGGCATTGAGTTCTACATGCAGTGATAAGAAAAAAATAAACACATCCTTTAGCAAAGATAAAGAGATAAGACAAGCTTGTCTGGAAAAACACATCCAAGTCAAATTCTTAAAAAAAATTAACCTAATAACCTAAAATGTATCTGATGTGCATGTTGTCTGGGTTTTTTTTTATATATTTATTGTTTTTCATCAAGTTGGTCCAGATGCATGATAATTAACACACACAATGTTCTAAAAATATTGGAAGGCAGCAGTGCATCATGGTGAATATTAGTAGCAATATTGTTGTTTCTTGCATGACTGAATGGAATCCTAGAGATTGAAATCTGTCAGTCAGGTAGCATTATATTAGCAGTAGATGACTGTCACACAGTTAAGTTACCCAGTTTTTTACCCAGTGGCAGCTACAGGGTACAGTATGAATATTGTATTCAATAATGTTTTTTCGTACCTTTGTGAACCGCACCTTTAAGATATCCCATTTGTTATTTTCAGGATGTAGGGGTTGAGAATGCAATATCATTGGCATGGTACTGTGAGCCACATCCTATGGAGGTTAAAAAAGATTGGATCACCACCATGGGTTTAGGTGTAACTGGTAAGTAGGGCTGTAAAGATACGATTATGTTTTAATGCATACATGTTTGATACAGCAGAATAAGCATATGCAATTATTATGTAATCCATTCAGACTCTTTAAAGTATATGATAAAACATAATTTGTGGATTAAAATCTAATGAAATTGTTTATTAATCTCCCTGGCCAGGATTTCACAGAGGTCACTGTTTTTAGTCTCTGAAGGATTTCATTTCACTTACTGCTGTTAGGTAGTTACACTATGCTGAGTGGTCTCATTATCTGCAGCCATGAACTTTCCATTGCTTTCCATTGCATTGTTGACTCTAAGTGCAGTGTGTTCCTTTGCAGAATCCCAGGGCTGCCAGAACAGCATGCTGCAGGCTAAGAGGATCTCTGACCTGCAACAGAAGAAGCAAAGTCTGCAAACTCTTTTAAGCAGCAGACAAAAGGAACTACGCCAAGTGTGTCTGCTGGAAGCAGTACGTCAATTTACGTTATAACTCGTATTACAACACTGAGTATGCTAAAAATAAATCCTGTATGACTTATTAATGTTAGTGCAGCACCAGCATCGCCAGCTAACCAAGAGTGTATCCCAGAATCTCTGGCATGCATTTAAATGGCAGCGCCCACACCAAACATTTTAGTTTCCACCCATTTCCAGTCCCCTGTGTTTTAGTTGTGTTTTGTGTACCTGGTTGTTTTTGGTAGCTGCATCTATGTCTTGATTTCCCTGCTTCTATTTTCTATTCTATTCTATCTTGATTACCCGGCCTTTAGTTCAGTTACTTAGCGAAGTATTTGGTTTCCTTGTTTTCTGTATGTGTTTAGATTACCTGTGTTTTTGATTCTATGCTCTGTTTTTGACTCCTGTTTTTGGTCCTGAAACCTGAGCTGTACATTCAGGCCATTGATGGGGAACTATTGGAATGGTAGTCAATCTTTGCTGCACACAGTTGCTTGAGAATGAGAACCGTACACCAGTCAGCTTCCCTGGATGCAAAAGCTTGACCCAGTCATATTGTGGCAAAATAAGGAAATTCTGGCCTGGTCCCCCACCTGTTTCCACAAGTGCCAGCAACTTCCCCAGCATCCCCATGAGGGCCACAAATGTTGAAAGCCCAGACAGTGCCCAGTATACCACGATCACTCAGCCCTGTGGTTGGATTTATCCCTTTAGCAGCAGGCTACTGAAAGCCTGGGGGCACCCTTTGTGAGCAGAAGGCCCCAGGTTCGATCCATGCATAGGGCAAGACATGACTGAAGTGCCATTGAGCAAAGCAAAGCTCTCTGGGTGCAGTGGTTTGGGGCTTTCCCCCCAACCCCCACCCCCCGCGCTGGGCAACTGTGTTCACTGCCCTCTAGTGTGCACTGGTGTTTGTGTTTCACTGCACGAATGGATTAAATGGTCACATTCTTCAGTGTGCAAGCATGGTAGGCAAATAGTTAATGTTCGCTATGGAGGACTATATCTGCAAAACCTATATTCGCCCAGCCATGTTGCAGCATCTGCAGGTTCTTTTTTTGTGGGAAAAAAAAGGACAGTGGTTTACATCCATGCGTCACATACAGAACGACGTAGCTCTTATGATTTAGTACCATTTCGCACAAGTAGAAGACTAACCAGTACCAAAGAGGGTAAAGGACTTACACTGCATTCTGGTTAATTTCTAGTGGCATTTTATCTGCTCCTTTGCCTCAATAGCTAGTCCCTTAACATCAACACTAAATGGGGTGGGGGGGTATTAGGTGTCTTGGAGCTTAGCAGTGGAGCAGGCATACTAACGTTGCAGCATACTGATCCAGAAAGGCCATTTATAGTAGTTATTGATGCATCTAATACCGGGGTGGGTGACATTTTATCCCAGCTATTAGGAGAAAAGAACTAGTTGTATCCTGTGGCTTTCTTTTCATTCCAGCAGAAAGAAATTAGCCATTAAGCACATCAAGTACTTAAACGCAGCATGCAGGCATAACAAAATGGGAAGTCAATGGGAAGTCAAGTATTATCCTGGATCAATGAATGCAAAAGCTGACTCCCTATCTCATATGCAGTTCCCCCTGTCCAAAGCACGATCAGAAGCTGTATTACCCCTGCCTTGCTTTGTTCATGCCATAGAGTGGGAGTTGGAACCTGAGATCTCCTGTCATGCCACTGCTCATACCCTGCTGCATTAAGAAAAAAGTTAACCACCTGGTCTCACTCCAGGGACAAGACAGCCTGGCATTACGCACATCCTCAAGTTAATCAATGACAAATACTGGTGGCCCAGCATAAAGAAATACGCACAACAGTACATGGCTTTGTGTAATAATTGTACCCAAGCCAAGATTCCATGCTCCTACCTCTACCTGTGCCTCAACACCCTTGGTCCCACCTGGCAGTGGATTTCATTACTAATCTGCCTATGTCCCAGGACAATATTGTGATTCTAGTAATAGTAAGTCATTTTTCGAAATCAGTGCCCCTCTGTGTTTCAGAGGACACTGTCAGTGACCTGGTGCTCAGTTTATATCACAAGTCGTCAATTTATGGAGAAGCTGGTGTCGCTGTGAACTTGAGGTCAGGCTACTACCCACTGGTAAAGCATATCCATCTGAAGACTGTGAAATTTCTCTGCCTGTACTGCCACAACCACCAGAACGATTGGGCTAAATACCTTCCGTGGGCAAAATATGTCCAAAATTCCTTATGATAATTGTGCCTCAGCCTGTGATATTCAGTTTGCAAATTGACTGTCCTTGTGTCCTTGTGCTTGTCTCTGGATACTGATTTTGGAAATATTTATTTTAATAAACACCTGCATTTTAGGTGAGTGTGAAACACAAATTAAGTTCAGAACATTTAAGTGGCTATGATCCCCCACCCCCCATTTTCCCCACACCCTCTCTGTGTATA
>JAOVVF010000001.1:21039213-21054664 GCA_028565595.1 Duopalatinus emarginatus
AAAAAGAAAGCATTTAAAGCATTAACCACATATCTATCAATCTCCCTGTTTTTGATAAATAAAATGTCCAACATCCAATAGGCGTTTTAGGTCACAGTTTAAAAAAATAAACAGTAAACTTTAAGAATAAAGTCATATATTAAAGTTAAAGTTATATATTAAAGTTATATATTAAAGATCAAAGTCATAATATTTCAAAGTAAAATCAATGTTTCCAGATAAAAAAAATCATACTATATGGAGAACAAACTTTTAACATGAGTTCTTTCCTGCTGGCACTCGACGCTGCTGCACTGATGGGATAACTATGTCTAGCCCAACCCAGTGTGTGCTGTAACGTGATTGGTGTGATTACGTGGATTAGTAGAAATAGTGTTTCTGTTGTGTGTATATTAATATCATAAACATAAACAATCAGAATGTTAAAAATGACTCTAAGGACTTTATGTCTTTATGTTTGTCATTACGTCTGTTACCTCCATTTCTAAGGTAAACTATGGTCTATTTGATTGGTAAACACTGATATTTTTAAAAGCTCTGTAAATCTTTGATTTTTGTAAGGATTAACATCTTGTCAAACTAATTTCTTGATCCCACTGATTACAGTAAAGTGTAAGCCTTTTTTGTTAAATCTTATGTAAGGAATCGTGTATTGGGTGTTGATTGGACACACTGGACACAGTGTGGTTATTAGACACCTTTTATGAGCCACAAGCAAATAAATTATTATTAATGCTACTTTCAAATAACTTGTATATTAGAAAACATTACATGAACATTACGTGGTTTTGTTTTACAGACCCCAGAGTGGATACAGCTGTTGCATCTGTGGTTGCTATAACTGTAACCCCCTGCCCCTTGCTGTATATTGTGATAATTGATTTTAAATTAAAAATATTTATATTTTTTGAATGCCAACAAAAATAAATATTTGTAATGAATAGTTTTAGAGTTGGAATTGTTTTAGAGCACTTGTTTACTACGCTTTCAAGTAAAACTGATTTTTCACATTTTAAGTACCCTTTAATGTCTTGTATAACAATATGATTGAATAACAGTTCAGTTCTATTTGTTCAATTTATTGTTCAGTTGTGTACAGCAATAAACAGTTGGGAAAATAGTTAAACATAAGAATACAAATCAGGCATAAACATTTGCAAATTACTGTATAGTATGGTTATCTTTGCTAGCCGGTACAGGAGGTGGATAGTAGTACTTTATCTGTAAACATATACTTGGTCCCATACATGGTACAATGGTACCTTTAGGTACATGATAAAGTAAATAATTAAGGTTAAATCCTAAAAACCTAAGCAACTTATGCAACATAAATTCTTATCAAACCAGGGTTTACCAGGCTACGCAGGTTTTGTTTGTCTTGGTTGTAACACAGTCTACACCTCCAGTTTTTTCTTCATTTGTAATTTGTAAAGAATCTGGTACCCATCATCCCAGGCATAGATTAGCTGTTCCATCGGACTGTATTTGAGGCTTGAATGAGAACCATAACGTTTTGGAAAATACACTGTAGGAGCATCATCGTTGGTTACCATATCACTCACATCAAAAACACACTGGATACGGGAACGGCTTGGAAGCTTTGAGTTGTAGACTACATAGACAGTGCCACAGACTACAAAAGCAGCCTCTGCATTCTCCCTTGGGCAAGGCGTATTCCACATTTGATCAATGGTCAGAGTTTTAGGGTCAACCTTGGCTAATGAGACATATTTCTCATTATTCTTTGTAGCATAAATGGCCCACAAACCTTCTTCATCTACAGCCAAGTCGACGTAGGTCTCAGAATTAAGGTTATAGACTGGGATCTGTGCCGTGGCTAAGAAGACAGCACTGTCCTCAACAGAACTCGTCTGTAGGTTGAACTTTACCAGCCTTATCTCCTCACCTACCTTTACATAATACAGATGATTCTTGTACACAGCATGTCCCATACCTTGCCAGGTGGAGGGAAGTTGGACAACTTTGCCTGCTGCAATGCCTACGGAGGAAGTGAAGTCCCGCACAGAACTGAACTCATAGAGTGTGTTCTCCCCAGTTCCATTAAAGAGGTACACCTTCCCAGTGGAGACACCCATGTCTTTAGTCCACATGCCTTTAGTGCCACCAACTCGCTTGAGAATCTTCATACCTTTAATGCTTGATACCATGTCACTGCAATCTTTAAAGACAAACAAGATTAAATAATAGATTATACATTCATTTATTCAAGAACATTAAAAAAAAACAGTAAAATTGTTAACACCATAAAAGTTGTAGCCAAGAATGCAGATTCTGATCTTATGCAAAATCCCATGGTAACATGAAATCTTTCTTTGGAGTGTAAGGTTATGAAGCTTCTGGGAATTGTACAATGATCCAATTTAGCCTTTTGTGGCATACCAGTCCTTTCGGTGATCTTCTTATTAAGAATATTGATTTGGCCAATCATAAATCTCTACTACTGTTCTTGCTATTTGTATTTCTATTGCCAAATGCAAATTCAACACTAGAATTTGTATTTTAAAACCAGACCATTTATCTCCATTTGTAATGAAATAATGGGGGAACAAGTCACACCTAGACATTAAACTGTTTATCAGTCATTGTTATACACTTTGCCTGTCAGTGATTTAAATACACAAACATCAGCCGTAACATTTCAATTACTGTCGGGTGAATTGAATAACATTGATTATCTCGTAACAGTGGTACCCGTCAAGAGGACAGATATATTAGCCAGTAAGTGAACAGTCAGTGGTTAAAGTTGATGTGTTGGAAAGAGAAAAAAATTAGGTCAAAACACTATGTGGTAGCATAGTAGCAGACCAGACATAAAAGCCAATATAACAATACAGAATGACCTGAAAAAAAAAGCACTGATGTACCAACCAGACAGACACTGTGAGAACTGTAGCGAAAAAACAAAAACTCCATCACAGACAATCTCCACATGGCAGGTTTGCACTATTTATAGAACACTTTGTGGCCAAATCACAAACCAACTCTGTAACTGAAATTGGACCATCAGTGTGATTCTTACTTAGACATGTCCACACTGAGTCATATACTATCATATGCAATACTCTGAAATTACACTTTGGTGCAATTATTGACTCAGCTATTTCATTTAAAGCTCATGTAGATAATATGACAAGAACAGCCTTATTTTATCTCAAATATATTGCTAAGCTAAATATAATGCCAGTGCATGATGCAGAAACACAAGTGCAGATTAGATTATTATAACGCATTACTGTCTGGATAGTGCATAAACAAGCTTCAGTTAGAAGTGGAATGCAGAAGCCTTTACAAGAACCAGAGTTTTTACAGTTTGTTTTTTACAGAAAGCCTCAGTTATTGAACAGCATTTCAATTTGTTTTTGAGACTTCGACATAGTCTTAATGTTTATTCTAGGTTGAAAAAGTTTTTGCTTAGTCAAGCCTTTTATTTATATAATGGCAAACTGGGATGTTTGGACGTTGTTGCCCACTACCTTATTCTCATGAATTCACCCAGGCTTGCAGCCAGTATGGTGGCTGGCTGACTTTATGTCTTAAGCTGGCTTTATGTCTTAGGATGCCCTCATGTGTGTGTTACTTTCTGGGTCTTCATTTTATTTATAGCTAGTTTTGATGAAGTCCCTGCTTGCACTCTATAGACATTCTACAACCATTATGTGAAAAGGCAATAGCTAAGTTTAGATTTAACAAGCTAACATGTCTGTATATTGATTGCTCTTAAGCAAATGCTAGTATACAGCATAATACATAAAAGGTGATAATTTGTTTGTTTTTAATTATGAACATAAAGGCACATGTAGGGGATTTTGCCAAGATAGGATGAGCTGAGGGAAATGCCTGGTTGCCCTGCCACATGCATTGTGTCCTGCTGGGTTTGGCCATGTGCACGCTTTGCCTCTCGAATGGCCCGGGAAAGTTAGACTCTTGCTGTTCATAGAGCTACCTTGTTGACTGAGTTAAAGGCAGAGTCTCGAGCCCTCAGCAGAGCACACACCTCTGCAGTCATCCACGGCTTCTCATTGGGATGTGTGGTGATGGTCTTAGAGACAGTGATGTCATCTTTACACTTTCTTATTGCACAGGTCACTGATGTCACACTTCTACTCCTTCAAGTTGATGGTGTTGCCATAGGTTGCAGTCTCCCTAAACATTTGCCAGGCAGTGATCTCAAAACAGTCCTGAAGAGCTGGAGATGGCTCCAACTGTTTTTTATCGTCTGATGAGCAGTATTGCTGGAATTTGCATAACAGTGATGTGATTAAGAGTGGGAGCTGGGCTCTGTCTGGTATGTGCATGAAACGTTTGTGTAAACAAGGTCCAGTGTGTTCTTGTTGCAAATTTTACACGTTGATAGAATTTAGGGAGAACTGACTTGATATTCACATGATTAAAATCTCCAGCAACAATAAACAGTTCATCGGGGTGTGTGTTTTGCAGTCCGCTAACAGCTCTATACAGTTCACAGAGTCCACTCCACTAGCAATGAGCAGAGTTCCTGCACCATTCGGTGTTCATGTAAACACACAAGCCACCACAAGTTTAACCACATGGCGGCATTGTGAACTTTGTCGCTCAGCCACGTCTCAGTGAAAACAAAGACTCAGCAATCTCTAGATTTCTGCCATGTAGTTTGCTGTAGGCAGATGCTGTCCATTTATTTTCTAGAGCTGGTCAGGTTGGACTTCTTGTTAGCTTGCTTGCTGCCGTTCTTGGTCTACCGACTCAAGCTATGTTTGGCCTGGGTCCTAGTTGCCATAGCAAGCTGAGACCGCGTAGCTTCTCCCACAGCTGGTATTATTTGTTTGTTTCCTGAGGTGTAGCAGTGTCTGATACATGGACATTGGTTGTTCTTGTGCCAAACAAAATAAACAAAAAGCATTTTGGATCTAGGCTGCTGTGACCTACAGCTACAGCTGTGGAAGCATCTTGGATCAAAGATCCACTTGAAACAAGAGATAAAAATGTCATCAGTATTTGTGTTCTCACTTCCTTGGTTCCAGACACGCGTGGCATATTATAGCACCTTACCAGTCAGTAGTCTGATGACCTGGGAAATTTTTGCACAATTTGTAAGTCCCTTGTGAATAAAAACCTTTGACACTCAGCTGGATTACCATCATAACATTCTGGGCACACCACTTGGGAGTGTGGTCTGGCAGGATTTATGGGTGGAGTAACAGCCATCATCTAGGGTAATGGGTCCACTCTGGCATAAAGCTGGGCAATGCAATACTGGTACTCATGGCCTTCCGTATCCGGCCAACATTAACCTGCTGTGTCCATGGAGCCAATGGAGGATGTTAACTAAGTTGACTAATAATGACTGCTGTGAGAATATACAATCAACAATGCTCCCAGCAGACCACAGTGCATATACACAGTACACTAAAAGTATACAATGAGTATCAAATTCAGCCCATGTGCAATATGTTCATATTTACATACAAATTACAGGTTTATTGAATGTGTAATTAGCTGTACATATACATATGCATATCTGTGTGAAGACTGGAGCCAGCTGGTTTTAAGGAAACTAGTTGTGCAGTACTGGGCATGGAGGAATCCGCTGCCACGAGGCCTGGAATGAAAGGCTTAGGTAGATCTGGCAGTTAAAAATACCTGAATATAATTCAGTATAATAACTTGGCTTACTCAAAACCTGTTGGAAGTTTAGACAGGAGAATGAGATACTGACTCTAAGAAGCAGTCAACAATAACCATTATAACAAAGTTACAATGAAGGTAGCAGGGTATGACCAAGGTCATTAGGGGGACAGGCAATAGTAAGAGTTTGCCTGCTTGGTAGAGCCTGATAGTTTGTTATTGCTATTGAAACATTGGTAGAGGCTCCCACAATAAACAGATTGTCGGGGATTTAGATGTTGGAGCACAAGTACAGTAGTGCCCCAGTAGTGAATGGCTGTTTTAACCAGTTGAACACTATTAAACACTATCATTGTTTTAGTGTGCATTTTAATCTATTTAATTTCTGAATCCAAAAAATCTCTTATCTGACATTCTTCATGAAATTTTTCTTGTTCATTGCTTTTGTAAAGAATTATCCATCAGTTTTTTTTATAAGAAAGGAGCAAAAATACAGCTGAAACTATTATACAGGAAAATATAACCACCTGTAACACATCCTACTACCAAATAACAGTAGTGGCATTTACAAGCTGCATCTGACCTGTGGTCAATCAGAGCTGTTAAGCCATTTGTATTAAATTGCAGTGTTGTGTAACAGGGAATATTGTATTTCATTTAAAGATGTATATTTGTATTATTTATTTATTTACTTTTACAGTAAAACAGGTTACAATTTTGGCTACATTTAGTAGAATTTGTACTTAAAATTGCAAGACAGACTATATATATATATATATATATAGTAAATTCCATATTTAATTTTGTGTGGCATACTTCTACTATAATTAGAATTACAGCAGTTTTCATGGAACATGGGAGCAATACCTGTCAGCTTGGCATATTTTGACTTGTTCCTTTCCTTGGCAACAGTCACCTGCTGCTCCACCAGTTTGTCATCCACATCCACGCAGGGTTGCGCTCCATTCTGTGTCTCAAGATAATCCATCTCACGCTCTACCCGATCAACACGGACACCCACCGCATCTAGCTCAGTCCTTAGCGCCTCCTTGTTCTTGTCCAATGCCTCAAGCTGAGCTACAATCTGCTGCTTGAGCTCCCGCAGTTCTGAAGTGTAACGGCTTGTCTGCTCATGCCACAAGGAGATGCGATCCTTGCAATAGTAAAGAAAAAGTGAAGAGTCATGCAAATTTTTATTTAACACTTCTCCATATTTTGCCTAAATTCCAAGCATGCTCAAATTTACTTCATTTTCTATATCTTTTGCTATAGCATATCATAGTATTCAGTCCTTGTGGGCATTTATATGTGTTCATTGATTTTGTGCATTATGCTTATAATACCTATAGATTTATAGCCTTTTACACTGTTTTACAGATGTAAAATTTACTTTTTCATATCCATCATATCCTTTTGCTAACCAAGTTTCTTATTTCTTCTGTGAATCACTCGGAAAATGTTGATGATAATTTTTGGAGCAGAAATGTATATAAAAAAGGGAACGTGTACACAGACATTCAATCTTCTTTTAGCAGACTGAAAGAGACTGGCGGAGATGGGGAGGGACAATGCATAGACGTGCAGACTTGGAAAAGAACAGAGAACAGAATAACGTTTCTGTAGGTGGGTATGAGGCAAATCAGGCAGAAGCAAAGTAAGACCATAAATATAATGTCCATTAAGTACTAGGAGCAAGTCAGTGGAAGTATACTTCTTACATCAAGACACAGATGTGATCAAAAGTTCCGTTTACAGTCACAAAGACTCATGCATGCGCATCTCAATGGAAATAAGTGTGAATTTGATTCCAGTTAAAGCCAACCTCTTTGGTTTTCTGGATGTGCTGGTGTGGCTGGAAACACAAGAAACTTCAGGCTTACCTCAATCGCAAGAAGTCTTCTTTCTAAGTAATCCATTAAGGCCTGCTGCTGTGCTGCAGCCAGTCCACCAAGCAAAACAATGAAGAATTTAAGGACTTTCATCCTGATGCAAGAAAGAAAAGTTCTAGTCTGCTGGCTGAAAATGTGTGTGTATGTAGTCCTCCTGCTGGGTGCTCAATCCGACTGGAATGTTTTGCCAGGCCAAATAGGAGGAGCCTGAAACATCTGGAACTCCCAGTGTTTCTTTACCTAACTGTTCTTCACTTTTCCTTTTTTGTATTGTCTGTGTAAAATGTAATACATTGTACAGAAATAATATTGCTGTTAATGTTTATCAGCTCGTGGCTTATAAAGATACTGTGACAGTTTAGACTATTTATAGAAAGATTTATAGAAAGATCCCTAATTGTCTTTTCTGCAGGCCAACACCATTTAGTCATTTAGTTGCATGATAATTTCCAGATAAATAAACCTAAATAAACCTGACATGGTCTAGCTGAGCATAATAAGTATTTATTCATTTCATTTTATTCATAAGTATTATTCATTTCTTTTTTTCAGCAGGAACAGATTGGAATTAGACCTTTAGGAGTACACAGCCCTTATTTTGTGAGACATAAACTATGCAAAGGACAAAGCATAAATTGTTTCCCAAAAACGCAACAACAATGCTCTATAAATATAAAATCAAATATGTCATTACAATTATGTCATTACAAGTTGTCAAGGTGTTCAGGTACTTTTTGTTGACCTTTGAAGTCCTGTAAATTAAAATCTGGATATGCTTTACACTTCAAATATTTAACTGTGACTAGAAAGTCAAATTCTCACTTGGTTGACAAGTTATCCCACCTAGGTCCCACCTAGCAAAATGTCTTTTAGAAAATGCTGAAACCTCCAAATTGAAAGACAGACGAAGGGTGGTATGATCAGCTGAACCAATGTATTACCTGGACAAAACTCCTTGACCTGCAAACCATCTACATTAAGCATTGCTGGATAAGGGCAAGGAGAATCATGGACTTTCGCACCCTAAAGGTGAACACAGAAGATGAGAAGAAGCTTCTTCCCAAAAGCCATCCAGGCCATGAATGGAGACAAAGACAAGATCACAAACTCCACACAGACTCAGGCCACTGCCTCTCACACACACCAAATCAGTAACAGGTTCACAGCAAGACTGGACACACTGTTGCACATCAACATTGCATGGTTGCACAGGAACATATCCTGCACACATATTTTGCACACTACCTCTGTATACAAAAAGGCATTTTCTAATTATTTTCTTATTAATACTATTAACTGCCAAGGAGTACTGATGAATTATTCCGACTATTAAACTAATGATTATGGTAGTTCACCATCAACTAAAGAATAATTACTGGGGTCTTACATATTGAGGAACTACAGAATAATTATGGGTCTTTTATAATTACTAACTAATTACTTGTCACATCATCCTACCTGCTTAGCTGAAAACCTGTACAAGACTACTGAAATCAACCTACCACAACATATTCATATACAAAAAGGTGTCCTTAAAAGAGGCTGGGGACACCATAGCCTGCACTGTAGTTAATCTTATAATGCACATTTACATTTATGGCATTTGGGAGGTGCTCTTACCCGGAGCGACTTACATTTATTTCATTTACACAACTTACCAGCTGAGGGTTAAGGGCCTTGCTCAAGGGCCCCATCAGTGACAGTTTGGTGGCAGGTGGGATTCACACTTATGACCTTCTGATCAGAAGTCTAGTCTAAGACATGCAACCATGACCATGCTAAAATAAAGAACCCAAAACAGCTACATTGAGGCACCTAAAAAGCAACACCTGAAACAAAACAGCTCTGACCCATTGAGGCTGGACTCCACATAACCTTTGAAGGTGTTCTGTTGTATCTGGCACTAAGAGACCCTTCCTTGACCACTTTTGCCAGGTACTAACTATTTTTTTTACTGTGAACACCCCACAAGACCTGCTGTTCTTGAGATCTGTTCAGTCATCTAACCTATACAGTTTGGCTCTTTGCAAAGTCACTCAGATCCTTATGCTTGCCCATTTAGCCCAATCCCACAGAAGATCCATAAAAGGAACAGCTGCTGATGTCCCTTGACTAATGATATGGACTAAGATATCATGTTATTATAGAGATAAGATGTTTTCTTGAACAAGACACAGAACTGATCCTCTTTGCCTGTTTATGGCCAGCATCCCAAACACCTACTGTTTTTCTACTTCAAGTTTCTCCTGCTCTTCCACGTCCATACCAGAACATAAGAATCAATTTTATTTCTTTTTTCACATTTTAGTGAGTGTTGATTATTCTCTAAATTAAGCCAGTGGCCAGTGCATTCTATAAAATTAACATTCTAACAATGTTCCATTACAGTTGTGAGACTATTAATTCCATGTCATAGGAATGGTCTTGGAACATCTAGTTTTCTTCATTGTCCATAAAAGTAACTTAGAAAAATGTTCCATGTTATCTCCATGTTATTTGCTAGGACAATTTAACATTCTAGGGTGAAAATACCCCAAATTGTCACTGCAAATATAATTAGCATAACATTCAAGGAAATTTTTATCTTTACAAAAAAAGTAGTCTCAGAACATTCCAAATAAATGAAAAACACTGTACAGACTTTAATACTGTATACAGTATACAGTGCAGCTGGGAAAAAAAAGAACAATGGATATTATGAACACTTATGTACACTCATGATCACTCAACACTAAACACATTGCTAAGATAAGAAATATAATGTCAATACGTTATACATTAATACAATATTACTGTAATGCAATGTTATCTGGATGTTTTAGCAGGTGAACAAGCAAGCTCCAGTTACTCCTTAGTGGAACCAGAAGATATGAACATATCACCTCTATATTATCCACTAAGGAGTAACTGGAGCTCCTAGTCCAATCTCGTATTGACTACAAAACACTTCTATTGACCTATAATGGTTTGAACAGTCTAGCACCACAGTAACTGAGCAAACATCTAGTTTCTTATGATCCACCACACCTACTTTGATTAAAAGGTGCAGACTCTTTTCTGATACCTTGAATTATGAAGGCTACAACAGGGGGCAGATGTTTCTCTTACACACATTTATGGAACAGGGAACAGCCTTCTAATTAGTGTTCTGGAAACAGTAGTTAAGTCTAGGCTGTTTAGTCAGTGCATTTTGTTACGTTTTTTTGTAGTTTTGTAGAGCTGGAGGGTTCGCGGGCATACAGTGTTTTGGTAAACTGAAAGGTTTCACTTGTTCACGGTGGAGTGGCTGGCCACTTTATGTTCCAGGGCATCCTCATGTCTGTGTCACCTTCTAGTTTTCCCTTGCAGTTATGCAAGAGTCCCTGTTTGCTTTCTACATAACATACATTTTCTGTAACCATTACATAATACCAATCGTCTGTATTTTCTCTTCTACCCCCTCTCTTTGCTTCCCAGAGACTCACAGAAACAAGGTGACAAATACAAATGCAGATCTTTACTGAACTTGACCTGTGCATGACAAACACATAAAAAACCCAGGGCAAAACAACCATGGCAGGAACTAATTAAAACATGACCCAATGTAAATTTAAAACAGTGCAAGGACTAAAGTAGAACACAGAACTTAAAAACCGGTAAAACCAATCATAGTAAACAAGGAACTTCACAAATTAAGTCACATGGCCAGGCACAGGGCACATTAGTCGACTGTTACAGGTTTCTTCCTCTTCTAATGTCAGGGGATTTTTCCTTGCCACTGCTTCTACCGGCTTGCTCATCAAGGATGAATTTAAATTTAAAAAAAAATTCTTATAACCTCACATAAAATGTTTGCTACTTAAAATGTTTGTGGAAACAAGCAAGGTGATATTAGCATGTTATAAACGTTATTCAGAGAAAGTGCTCCTGATATTTAGAGAGCCTTTAAAAGCTTTTCCACAGAAAGTTACTACATTAAAAAAGTTATAATTATAATGCCTGATATTGATGTAAGTGTTCAGTGGTCATTTGAGAAAATAAATAATACCGCTACATTTGTGTTGCAAGTTTTTTCACATAATTTCACATCAAACCACTGAATTACTTCTCTTTATATGTCCACAATAGAAATAGGCAGATCGGTGGAATTCAGCTATAGTACAGATAAGAAATATGTTTCTTTCAGGTTTCCAATTTTCCCTCACCTATTGTCCAGGCTCTAAAAATGGCAACGCTTGGTTCATTTAAACCATAGAGTCGGAACTGGATAGGGAAATCACTGCTATAGTGGATTACTGAACCTCTGCTACCTGCCCTGCACACTTGGTCTACATTCCCCTATCCCTTAGAGGCAGACTCATTACCTGGCATCTGGGTATTCAACCCACCCTTAAGCTTAGTACTGGTGGGCCAAAATGCACCAAGCTGTCCAAAACTTCCTGTACTCATTTTCCATAAAGCAAAGAGCCCTGCAATCTGTCTGCCTATAATCTGTTAGCTTTACCCATTCTTCAATGTCCCTGACCATATAGTTCTGTTAGAAATCCCAGCCTTTACTCACAGTGACGATACAAAATACCCTACAACCCACCCGTTCTCTTTCTCTGGAGTTCCAACACCCACACTGGAATAATTGGTGTCATCTGCATTGCCCCTGGAACTTAAGTTATAGCAATATTTTAATAAAACATATTTAAAGCCTATGAATGCTACCTTTGTTGCTATATTTATTTATCAATTATTTACAAATTATTCATTTAAATAGGTGGTTTGCAAATGTTTAGACAAAAGAAAATGTTTTAAATTGTTCTTAATACAAACAGGGGGTCATGGAGGTTATTTAACTTTACTACACCCAATCGTATATAAAGCTGTGCAAGCCTGCCTTACTTTTATGAAAAAGGGATCCTGTCCTGCATGTCTTGGTAATTTTCCTTCTGTGAGCTCTCTGCCACAGGCTTAAAAGCAAGTAAACAAAGTAAAATTATTATAAATATTAATACTTGCAGGCAAAAACTTTACAGTCATTGAATGCCTAAAATATGAAACCAGTGCACATCACTAAACGCTGTGTTTCCTCTGCTAACAAGCTTTGTCAGCTCTTTATTACAGCCACCTTCAGTTTGCTTGTTTGTGGGCCTTTGTGCTTTCACTGAGCTATTCTGCCTTGAGTAAGTGAAAAGCATACTCATCTAGGTTAAATAATTCCGCCATTTAAGAACATTCAATTTATTTGCCTTAAGAAGCTTGTAGGCTGCTATACGTTTTGTGTCATTATCCCCATACACTTACACTTAGCGTATAGCCCCATACAGAAATCATCCTGCTACTTCAGCAGTTACATAATCAAGAAACACCAGTGACCAAGTGCTGTTGGCAGCCATACATCCCTTTGCCTTAACTAGATTTCCACATCCAGTAATTTACCAGTGGCACCAGAGCATGAGAATAAGGACATACAGAATTGACTCAAAAAGTGCACCAGTGGTTTCTGTATGTCCACCTTTCTAGATTAATGCATGTATTAAGTGGGACTTGGAAGTTGTGTGAACTTGCTCAGGGTCATACACTTCTTGGTATTCTGCGCATGCTAGTAGTGTGACGCTGAAGGTGCCCCATTTGTGGCCAAGCTGTACATACACACACAATCAACCTGAATGGAACAAAAGGCCTGAGCTAGTGACAGTCTCTTTTTCTATAGTTTTTTATTGGGTTGTTGAAGTTGCACTGAATAGTATGGTGCAAATAAATATGAGCCTGCTTTCATTCATTGCAGATTACAATATTAAAATTTTTCTTAATGAAACATTCTGTATTATATTGGCATTACTATTGGATAACACTGTAGTTATCAGACATGTTCCAATTCTGAGAACTACATTCCATACCATTCTTGATTACCAATTATAACTGGTGTTTAAAAACAAATAGATGATTAGAACTCTTTAAACGTTGAAACATAAAACAATTACAAAAGCCTGAAATCTATTGATTTTCAAATGAGATATTTGGGGTGCATTTACATTGCTCTAACATTAGAGGGGCTCCTGGGCAACTAGTACAGTATATGCACTAAATCAGCATGTCATGTTTTAAATGCAATTCTGCATGTATTGTTTTTTTTGTTTTTTTTTCGGCACTTTTTTCTGCATGTCACACTGAAAACACACTGACATCCGTCATTTGTAAACTTAATACAGGTGTGTGTGTGTGTGTACAAATGTGTGTGTATACTGTTAGAATTACAGCATGTTTAATACTTCACTAACATTAACAAAACTCAAATTCACATAAGTTACCTACTACAATAGCTTAAAATTAAAACTCAACAGAAGTGTATTTTATCTTGTGAACTCCTGGTGGCTCTCTAATGTTGCCTTTTCTCAGATTCCGCCTCCGCTTAGTAAATACTCACTTTATACACAAGACACATAACTAAACACGACAGATTTTAAAATTGCTCGCTAAAACAGAACAACTATTTTCTCTAGTGAATCCTGCCTCAGACTCAGACTTGCTGAAAACTCATTTCGCGATGGAAAACACCTCTAATCCTACTTTTAAGGTTTAGAAAGGAGTGAAACGTGATTGGGTAAAAAAAAAAAAAGATTGACACCTCAAACTAACCAATAAAAAAACTGGAGAGCATGTGAAGCCCAACTCACATGTCTAAGAAATAAAACAAAAATAAAACTTTATACTTAAACAAGCCACGTGTTGAGTTTTTTTAAAGCGTGTTTAAGTGAGTGAAAGCAAGCAACACAATGAATTATTGCCAAATAACCAAATCACTATTATCATGATCAGAGAAATGTAACAGAATACTTATACTCAGAATACATAATAATTCTGCACAATTTCTTAGCAGCTTTGAAGTTAAGACGTGACGTCACTGTGACGTCTGTCTGGGTGGTCCGACCCCGTCACATAAGTTACCTACTACAATAGCTTAAAATTAAAACTCAACAGAAGTGTATTTTATCTTGTGAACTCCTGGTGGCTCTCTAATGTTGCCTTTTCTCAGATTCCGCCTCCGCTTAGTAAATACTCACTTTATACACAAGACACATAACTAAACACGACAGATTTTAAAATTGCTCGCTAAAACAGAACAACTATTTTCTCTAGTGAATCCTGCCTCAGGCGTGACGTCACTGTGACGTCTGTCTGGGTGGTCCGACCCCGTCAGGGAGGCTGGAGCTGGAAGGGAACCTGGGTTAGATCTGTATGAACGTCCTTCATACGTCATGTACTCAGTGGGATATGACTGGAACATCAGCACCTCCAAAGGTCTGTATAATTCTTCATCTGGCCATGTTTTTATATTCTTACTTTACACACAGGGAAAGGCTCCAGTTGAAGTTCTGGGCTTTTCTCATCTACAGTAAACGAAGCGGTCGTGTTAACAAGCTCGTCTTTTTGTGATTTTTTTTTTTTTTGGTGATGGCAGTCGCTTTCCGCTCACGATATACTTTTCAGCTCAGTTCAGCGGAGAAACAAAATAAACAAGTCCGATGTAAAAGTGCGTTACAGCGGTATGAAGTCAATTTAAAACCTACTGACACAACCGGAGCACGTGTGATTCTACTACACACCAGAAGGGGCTTTTAATCATGGGGGAAAGTTTTTTTTTTGTGAAGAGTTTCAGGAAAGTCTTCCACATACTAAAAGTTAAAAAAAACAATCTGGGAATGTGAGTGAAGTCAGAAGTTTGTGAATACCGTAAAGTTAGTAATGACAACGAGGACTGATGCCCTGAACAATGAAAATACGTGTCTGCAGACTCCGTGCTTAAATCAAATCGGGCTGGAATGTGACGGTCTGGAAAACGTGGGATATTTATAATGCACATTCACACTCAACAAATATATATATATATACACATACAGTACTGTGTAAAAGTCTTAGGCACATACAAAGAAATGTTGTAAAGAAGTTTTTACTATGTGAAAGACAAA
>JAOVVF010000001.1:21100824-21116661 GCA_028565595.1 Duopalatinus emarginatus
ACAGAATGAGGGGCAACTCAACGAGTCACAGGGACAACCAGTTTCTCCATGTACAGCACCATCAGGTTTGTGATGTTGAACAAGTGTGTGTGTGTGTAAGCAGCATAGGCCATATATTTTGGCCTGCTGTGAATGCTATAGGGTGATTCTGAGACCACTGTATGCAAATTTATTTTTGCTTTTTATTTTATTTTTTTTTTTTTTTGCTTCCTATTTTATTTATTACTGTACATAAAGTAAGAATGAGATGATGAAAGTTTTTGTTTTGTTTTATAATTAACTGAAGTAAACATTTTAAATGCTTAAATATTGGTGTGTTTTGTCCTTATATGTGCCCCCCTGAAAAAACGCCCCCTCGGCCCCCCTAGTCATTTTGGTCTAAAACCGCCCCTGGACCTAAGGACTGTGTCTATCTGCATGTCTGTGTCATGGCATTAAACTTTGTTAAAGAGCACAGAAAGAAGTCTAATAAATGTTAGAGGAATGTTCTTTAGTCAGATAAGACCAGGATACATTTTTTTTGGTGCAAATAGGAACCAGCATGTTAGGTGTGAACCTGGTCAGGACTGCCACAGTGAATGCATAGTCTGGACAATGAAGCATGGAAGTGGGAGTGTGATGATATGGGCTGCATATGTGCAAAATTGACCCCATGAATGAATATCCCAACATGGTAATGGCCCATAAACACTGCCAATATCACAAAAGATGTTCTAAAGAAGAAAACAATGAAATCAATTTGTCATCTCAGGGAGTTTTTCCTTTTCACCGTCACCACCGGCTTCTCATCAGGGATGTATAACAGTTACTTTATTTCTTTATATATATACTTTTCTTCTTCTTTATATATATATTGCTCTCCCAGTTGTATATGCATGTTTGGATTGCTAACGGAAACCAAATTCTCTCAGACAAGCAGAGTAAAATCGAATGGAGATTGTAGATGACTGTGTGGTGGAGTACTTAGGATAAGTAGACAGGGTAAGAAAACCTTTTTCCGCTGACATGGGTATTTGTGTTATTTTTATGTTGTTATGGTCACAAGCCCTTAGTGTACTGCACTAATCATACTAACACTAGGTCTGTTTTATAGCATTCACACTGTATTAGCTGGGGCACTTTTTCATCTATATGTTTCTGGAAGCTTTTACCTGTGTCCCCTTGCTGGATCACCTCGTACCTGGTGTTCTGTTACCTCATGGCTTAGAAAATTAAGCATCAGATTGTGTACTGGTGTTACATTAACACCCCCCCTCCACACACACACACACACACACACACACACACACACACACACACACAGTTCTCAACTGTATTTTTGCATGCGTGTTTGGATATTTTGAATTCTACCATCTTTGCCATGATTCTTGGTGATGCTGAACTGTTTATCTCAGATCTTTGTAGAATACTTGTAGAATACCAATAAAATACTTAAGCACTAATATTGGATTGTGAGACACTTTGCTGATGAGAGAGATCAGAGAAGCAAGGTCAGACTGATCTGAGCTGATAGGAAGCATAATAACTCAAACAATCACTGCTGTGGTGAGCAGAAAAACATCCCGACCCATCAAACTTTGAGGTGAATGAGATACAACAGCAGAAGATCACACCAGGTATCACTTCAGCCTCAGATTCTTGTTCTGGGTCATCCTGGGTACAGGCTCATGGTATCAGGTCATACATTTTTAAATTGTTCATTCTGAGCTGTCTCTCTTGCTCTCTCTCTGTCTCTCTCTCTTGCTCTCTCTCTCTCTCTGGGCCACCTAATGACCACTCCAGTGGAATCTGTAAAAGAGAAGACTGGAATTAGCTTGAGGCGTCTGCTAGATCAGCTTGTGGCAGCGGTTCGAAGATTATTACCAGACCTTTCTGAAAGATCTGCCCACTGCTGCTCAGTGGAGAGACGGAGGTTTGTATGAACTTCCCACACTGGTTGTTACTCCTGCTGTACGTGAGTGGACTGAGGATAAGGGGTGCTGGCTGTCCTTTGCCACTCCAGCTCTGGGTGTCTTCATCACACTCGGGAAGAAGTCCCTCTACCTGGTCTGTGTCAAGGTATCGCAAGCACGGCTGCTGGTGGACGTTCCATCTACTAGGTGGTCTGAGTTTTTTGGCACTGACTCCTCCCCCAAAGGCTGCTGGCGGACCCTGTACAAGCGTCCGATTGAAAAGCGGACTGCTGACCTCCAGTGGAGGATAGTGCATGGGGCGATAGCTACAAACAGACATCGGGTGCACGTTTAAGGGGTTGGTGGCTGCACGACTGCGACTTGAACATGCATATTACAAACTGGTGGAGAACTTGGAAGAGTGCATGTCCATTTGGGGAATTAGTGAAGTTCTGTGCACAGTTGATGAAGGGAAAATTTGTCTTTGACCTTTCAAGGTTTTCTTTATCTACTCTGTTCTAATGAATATGTGACATAATACAACGGGTTTGTAGTAATTCCTTGGTCTGTTCCCCTATACTGTTAAAATAAATGCAGTTTTTAAATTCAAATTCTCTCTCTCTCTCTCTCTGTCTCTCTCTGAGCGGAAGTGAGTGTGTGAGTGAGCGGAGCTGTGTGCGGGTGTGTGTATGAGTGCGTCCCCACTGCGGGGGGTCTGAGTGAGTTTTTTTTCTAACTTTTTTCTTCTTTTCTCTGTCTCTCGGAGTGCTGGTTTATAAAATAGTTTCATTATTAGTGAAGGTGTGTAGCGGGAGTTAAAGGGGGAGGGCAGCTCAGTCGGAAGCACGTGATTAAACTGGCACCTGAGGTGAGGTGCTCTGTAGAAGACTGTGTGTTGGCTGTAGGAGATGTGGTGGAGGACAGCAGCGTGTTGGCTGCTGCTAGAATGAACAAGGCAGTTGTTATCTTTCTGGACAGTGTGGAGAAAGCTAACACTGCAGTTCAGAATGGTGTTGTGATTCAGGGAACATTTACGCCCGTAATGTCCCTCAACTATCCCGTTAAAAAGATCACTTTGTCCACTGTCCCGTTTTGGTCAGGTCATGTCACCTGTAAAAATGATCCACTTCAGCGGTAAAACTCCTCGTACACGTCATGTCATCTGCTTTAGGCGGCAAGTGTATATGATATTAAAAAATGATTACGCTGTTTATGCTACTACAGATCATATGAAATGTTTTGGGTGTGGACAGGAGGGGCATTTAAGGCGTTTATGTCCTTTTGAGGTGGGAGAGGGCACATCACAGACCGCGGGCTGTTCATCTCCTGAGGATGGAGAACACCTGGCTGGTACAGGTGTAGGAGTGGAGGCTGTGCATGCACCTACTGCAGACAGGGGGGCTGGAGGTGGAGAGGTTGAGTCTGGTACTATGGGAGAGGACATGTCAACATCTTTTGGTCAACATTTTTGAATTCTTTTGCACTTTCTGGCTGTTTCATTCTGTTGATGATTAAAACTCAGTTAGAAACTTTCCTTTCCTTTGACACCATTCTAACGATTTTTTTGTGAAGTAGGTGGAGAAGAGGAGCCAGATCAGGTAGCAGTGTGCAGATCATGGAGTCATGGGCAAGAACAATGCAAGGCTTTTTGATGCTGATTGAATTGTCCATTTTCATATGACTACAAATATAGGGAGCAACAATTTAGTATTGTCCCAAGACATGTTAGGAACATGTAGCTGTCCTGTAACTCCTACCATAAGCTACACACAGATAGTTGATACTTCCTCCTTGCTTTGCCAATAAGTAAAGACTAGATGAATCTTTCAGCAAGATGATCCAAGACGTTTATACATCACATAAATAACTACTAGACCAGAAAATAATTTTTGCTGATCACTGTCTCCCAAGGCTGAGTTGAGCTGAAGAGGACAGTCCACAGGCAGAAGATCCCTGAAGATTTTTTCAAACTAATAAATCTGCAGATGTATTAATAGTAGTTAATAGTAAGTAGTTCATAGTTTCTTATACTAATTGAGAAGCCTTTAAAAAGTGTTAAAGCAACAGCCAGGCAACAGTGTATTGTATTTGTTAATTCACACTCAAAACGGGAGGCATCATGTCATTATGTCATTTTTTATTAGTTTACTTTAATACACCACAAGTAATGCTGTTGCATTTCAGCACAAAAAGGAAGGAGTATGTTTGTATGTAGGATGCCTTTAGTAAACCCAAGAACTCCCCATTGCCTTTAAAGGAGTGTGTACTGCGACTAAATATGGGCATGGGTTCAGAATGGATTTCATGGAATTTCCAAGCAGCACACAGCAGTGACGGTAGTGCATAACAGTGCTGAGACACAGTCCACTTCACTCAGCAGCTTTTCCTTAGCCGTTTGGTCTGATTTATGGAAATATACAAGAACAATCACAGCTGTCAATCTTTTTAAACTTCATCATGTCTAGGAGAAAAGTGAGGGGACTCACTCGTACCGGGCGCCAGGTAAGCGAAGATCCAGATCTTGACAACTTGCTGTCGAACCTGTCACCTGAAGAGATGGAGGAGCTACAGAAGGAGGTGTCGACAGTGCCCGACCCAGACCTGAGTGAGATTATTATAATAGACCAAACCGATTTAAAACAAACCATTCCTAATAAAAGAGACTCCACCTTGTCTAATAACGGCGAGTTAAAGACGGGTTTGCAAAGGAACCTCTCCACTGAGGTATGAAAATTCATCAGATACATATGAAGTAGACATACTGATAAAGTAGGCTACATTTACTTATCTATCTGTCTATCTGTCTGTCTGTCTGTCTGTCTGTCCGGCAATAGTTGCAGGGTGTTGTTCACACTCAGATGTGTGGTGGTTCCAGAGCTAGACTTAATGGAATATTTTGGTTCACTGTACTTCATGCACTGCCTTTTAAGGCCACATCTGCCTAGGCTACAGCCTTTGCACAGCAAACAAACGGTAGCAACAAATCCAACCATCATCTGCTTTCTAGATTTTTTTTCTTCACTTTAAAATGTTTGCATAATTTAAATAAAGTAAAAGTTACAGCACACTGCAGTCTAACTTGATGAATAGTACAGCAGCCTGTAGACTTGTAGGTAGATAAGAGCTCCCACTATTATAAAACTGCAGGCTTGTCTTCTATTTATGTGCACATGCTAATGTGACACCATTACATCCATAAAGTCGCTTCCTTGGTTGAAAAGGACAGCAAAGTCATTGTTATTTTATTTGTCATATGTACAGGATTACACTGAAGTACACTGGAAGGCTTGAGAGGTTATGTCATGGTATGGTATGGATGTGTGTATGTATGTATGCATGTATGTATGTGTGTGTATGTACGTATGTACAGTTAGTATGTACATTTAGTTAATTAATTACCCCGTTTTTTTTTTAAACACAGTAACCGTATTCCATACATACGAATAATAGTTTTGCTATAGCAAAAAAAGGTGATAACAAGAATATTACAAATAAAAAGGATAACATATTCATGAGCTCTGTACCATCAAACAATTATAGTAGCTGTTTAAAGGAGTGATTACTCAGTGTGTACTTCTCCACATGTGTGTAATGGTCATGCACTGATCCTGATGTAATACTTCCCATGTTACACTCAACAGAATATCACACAGAGTAGTGAATGGATTCATTATAACTGACCGATGGTTTCATGTTGCAGGTTCAGTTGTAACTCAAGTGCACATAGGAAGAAGTCTGTAATTGAATACATTTCCCATGAATATTTACTAATTGGTACAAATGCAGGAATCTATAAATTGTTTTGCTGTGATTTCTCTCTAGGCTGAACCCAGAAGAGAAAGTCGGAAACAGGAATACCTCCGAAAAATGGGCCTTAGTCAGGAGACAAATGTACCCAGTAATGACAGCAGGGAAGGAGGTTGCCAGGTATCCACATGCAGTGCTCCTGTTAAACAAGAAAAACATTCGGAGGACAAGGACACAAGAGCCACCGAAGATCCTAAAAATGCCAGCACAACGCGATACAAAAGGAACGAAGAAAGTGAAAAGAAATGTGAGATTGAGGAGAAAAAGCTGACAAATAAACAGGACACAAGAGAGGGCAGCAGCAAGACAAAGGAGTTGATATCTAAACTTCAAGAAAAAAAAGGGGTTTGTAAGGAGAAGGAGAGAGGAGATGAAAGCTGGAAAAGAGAATCAGGGGACAGTAAGACAAGGGAGATGATTTCTAGGTTACAAGAGAAGCAGGAGAAGCAAATGAAAAAGGAACAAGAAATGAGAACGGACATCAGGAACAGGCAGGACAGTAAGACAAAAGGTTTAGAGAGCAAAAAACAGGAAAGTGGCAAAGCAGACGACAAGGAGAAGACTGAAGACCAAGTAGAGTTGGAAAAGTTAGTCAGAAATGGCAAGGAAAAAGATTTTATTCTGAAGGATGCTAGAAAAAATACTGATAGCATAGATAAAGGGGGTAAGAAGGAGACACAGGATAAGGATATTAACCAAGAGAAAGAAGTATTAAAAAGTTCTGTTAACGCTGCAAAAAAAAAAGTGCAAAGTGAGATCCAAAGTGAAACACCCGAACTAAACAAAGAAGAAAAGGTTGGAAATTGTGTGACAGAAAATAACTCAAAAATCACAAGTAAAGAAGAACAGGAAGACGAGGAGTCTACTAGCATGTTTGCTGAAGAACTAGAGAGACTACGCAACAATGACCCCAAGATTACTGAGGTCAATGTCAATAATTCAGAAGTCATCAAAGTTAAAACTCTCATTCAGTTTGCTGAAGCACTAAATGACAACACACACGTCAAGACGTTGGCTCTTGCTAACTGTCGTGCAGATGACCATGTGGCCTATGCTATTGCAAAAATGTTATGTAAGAACAGAATCATCACTAGCATCAACCTGGATTCTAATCTTCTCACCAGCAAGGGCATCATGGCACTGATCCAAGCTGTCCAGTACAACACCTCCCTAACTGAGCTTCGCTTCCATAACCAGAGGCACATTTGTGGAGGTAAAACAGAAATGGAGATGACGAAGATTTTGAAGGAAAACACGACTCTACTCAAACTGGGCTATCACTTTGAGCTGGCTGGCCCACGCATGACCATGACCAACATCCTCAGTCGTAATATGGACCGGCAGAGGCAGAAGAGGTTGCAGGAACAGAAACAGGCCACAGCCCAAGGAAACGGAGACAAGAAAGATTCACTGAAGGTCCCACAACTTGGCTTCAACAAAGGTTCCCCAAAAAACTCGCCCAAGCCTTCTCCCTGTCCATCTCCTGTACCATCCCCCAAGTTGATTCCAAAGGCCTTTAAAGGAACCGGTGGTCCTCCACCCCCACCACCTGGAGAATTACCACCACCACCACCACCACCACCTCCAATTCTAGACGGCGAATTCCTGAAAAACTCTTTGACCCCTATGTCAAAGAGAAAGCTTGAGGACAGAACTGGAGGCCGAGGTGGAAGTCTAAATTCAAGGGATCAACTTCTTGCCTCTATAAGGGGTGCCAATATGAAACAGTTAAAAAAGGCAAGAAATAGTGTCTCATCATTTTAAACTGATGAAAACATAAAATGTTAGCATGCATTAAAATATGTTTTTGCATGAAAGATTACTTTATTAATGACTTTATTATTAAAACATTATATATTCAGTCATTAATAGCTTTGTAGCATGGTCGTATTTAATACATGGAACCTATATAGTAAATATCTGTTTTTTTCTTTTTATGTAGGTTGCATTACCAAAACTGCTGCAATAATCAGACAGGGATAAAGTGAAACACAAGGAGAAGAACAGGTGGCAGACATCTTACCTTTGACGATCAGGCCTTGGCATCTTCTACACGGAGTATACTCTGAGACGGGCAATGATGTGCGTAATGAATACGGTACGATTCTGTAGGATACAGCTTCAGTCCGGGATTCTATCATGAGCTGTGGAAAGGAATCAAAGTCTAGAATGGATTTGGTGCTCAGAGGTTAAACCTGATACTTGCACTAAGGTTAATGATTAAAATAAATCATATGGTAAATGGATGAATGTGTGTGAGACAGGATGTGTGTATATCTTTATGAGGAGTTCTGCAAGCAGGAAAACAGATTTTAATGGAACTAAATGACATAATGTAATGAAATTATAATCAGCTTGTAATTATTATTATTATTAATATTATTATTATTATTATTATTATTATTATTATTTCAAGCTAATGAAAATCCTCATAATTTCTTAATAATTCTGCTGAGTTTACCAAAGATTTAAAAATTTAAATACTATGGAATGATTTATTTACTTCAATGCACACAGTTCATTAGTGCTCATCAATATAATATGATTTAATTCTGCGTATGTTCAGTTTCATTTCTCAGGACATTTATTGTTCTTTTAAAAAAAAACTAGAATCTGATTTTGCGTCTACAAATATGACTTATGACACAGAAGTATTACATTTATTAAAAGATTTCCCTGTGTTTTACAAAAGTAATATTTTTAGCCATGTTTGAGTGTCACATCTCTCTCATTATATCACCTGGGCAGGTGAAAATGTTCTGTAATATTTTAATGTATCCAGAAAGTTGCAGATGATTTCAGTAACATGTAAAAACGTTTAAAATGTCACGGACTGACAGCATGGTAGTGATTAGAAAAAATGAGTAGAGTAGAAAAAATGAGTTTGTTTAAAAAGGCCATGAAACTCATGTCTCAGTTTAGGATTGAAACAGTAGCGGAAAAATGTGAGGAGAACATGTGGACAAATAAAGAACCCACTAACAAATAAGTTTAGAGATTTTTAGTTATATTTTCAAAAATATGTACACAGTCACAGTAAAGTGCACTGAGTCAATAATGGCCGATTTAACAAATAAACATCTGGAATAAATTAAGAAAGTAAAGCTGTCCTTCCTACACCAATGAAGAAAATAAAAAATGACAGATGTCCTCCCTAGCCAAAACACGAACACCTACAGCCAGTAAAAATGGCAGCCAACCACTTAATCCAACACCTTGGGCAATCACAATAGGTGATACAACAATAAATCAAGTGAGTCACACAGACACATGTGAATGAGCACAAATGTACTGTTATTCACTCTGGTAGTAAATTCTATTGTGACAATTACATGATGTGTCATGACTATGGAAATAAGTGCAGACACACAAGATTGTGTTTAAATATATACTTATAAAGTACACAGCTATGAAGTATTACTTGGTGTGTTAATAATAGTACTGAATGAATTTAACATCATCATGGGGATAAATTGTCTGTCAATAAAAAGCACATCTGGAAGAAAAAGGTGTGACACTGAACATGCTGTTCGAATTACATAAGTACATCTGAATTTTCTGAATATTTTTAAAATTCTTCAATGTTGCTTTTCCTGATTATTATTGTCTAGCTAAAAGAGATGTAATGCTTTAGAGATTGTGTCACAACTGTTTTTAATAAATGAGTTGTGAAAATGATTTTAATAACAGTCTTACTTTGCTCTATAACAATCAGTTCAACCTGCAAATAGTTTTATACATGTTCTCAATGAGTGTTATAAGTGTGAAATTAAATGATCTCCTTTTTAAAAAATAAAATCTTTGCATCCTGCTGTGACATGAGATAACCCTCACCAGTAGTAGAGCTGGTATCAAAGGTATGTCTTATTTTAAAGTCATTTATGCAGAAGTAAATCCTTTCTTGAAATCTAAGACTGGATTTGAACAGCAGCAGGGCAGTTTATATTAGGTTTTCTCTGACTCACCCACTGTACCCATGAAATGGCTATATTTGGTCATTCTCTAAGACTACATCTCATTCCTTTCTCCTTTCCAAGGGGAACACAACCAAGAGTAGCTGCCTGTCCACAGTGAGAAAGAGAGAGAGAGAGAGCCAGAGAGAGAGAAAGTGAGAGAGAGTGAGAGAGATGGAGAGAGAGAGAGACGGAGAGAGAGATGGAGAGAGAGACAGGGTGAAAGAGAGCGAGAGTGAGAGAGAGATGGAGAGAGAGAGACAGAGGGTGAGAGAGAGAGAGTGAGGGAGAGAGAGACAGAGATGGAGAGTGAGAGACAGAGGGTGAGAGAGAGCAAGAGAGAGACAGGGAGAGACAGAGGGTGTGAGAGAGAGAGAGAGATGGAGAGAGAGAGACAGAGGGTGAGAGAGCAAGAGAGCGAGAGACAGAGAGACAGAGGGTGAGAGAGAGCAAGAGAGAGAGTACGAGAGAGAGAGACAGAGAAAGAGATGGAGAGAGAGAGACAGAAGGTGAGAGAGCGAGAGAGAGAGAGAGAGAGAGAGAGAGACAGAGGGTGTGAGAGAGAGAGACAGAGAGAGAGATGGAGAGAGAGAGACAGAGGGTGAGAGAGCAAGAGAGAGAGAGAGAGAGAGAGAGAGAGAGACAGACAGAGGGTGAGAGAGAGCAAGAGAGAGAGTACGAGAGAGAGAGAGACAGAGGGTGAGAGAGCGAGAGAGAGAGAGAGACAGAGAGAGAGAGAGAGAGACAGAGGGTGAGAGAGAGCAAGAGAGAGAGAGTACGAGAGAGAGAGAGACAGAGGGTGAGAGAGCGAGAGAGAGAGAGAGAGAGAGAGAGAGAGAGAAATTAAAGTTTATTTTGTTAAAATAATAAAGGAGGGTTTGATAATGACATCACATTTTTGTTCTTGAAGAGTTCCTTATGAAGTTATAACACTTTTGAAGGCTGTTGTTCATCAGCAATTGATTACTAAGAAAAATGTTTTCAGTCTCTTTTATTTAGGAAAACATGTATTAGACCACTTCCTTACCAACACAGTTAAAGACAACTGTTAATGTTTACTACTAGTACCTCTGTGAACATTTATTATTGATAAATAAATGTTAACATAATTTCTGCATCTTTCATTTTCATACAAAGATCTTGAATTTGATCCTCAGGAATCGTCTCAGTTCCTAGGTGCACCTCTTAACCTGCCCATTTGCTTGTGTGGATGTGAGGTTGACAGAGTCATTCCATGAACCCCCTCCAGACTCAGTCCTCAGTCACTGACAATGTCCTCGGGCAGACCGAAATTCCTGAATAAATAATAGGCAGCCCAGGCGAAGGGCTTCCATGATGAAGGGCTTTTCTGGGGTCTAGATGCATTAGAATGGGGGCTGTGATAAATGCCTGCTTCAGATGATGCAGTGCGTCTTCATCCTCCAGTTTCTAAGTCAGATGCTTTGCTACTCCCTTGAGGAGGTCGGTGAGATGGCCAGTACCAACCTGATCTTAGGGATCTGACAGTACAACTGGATGAACCTCTGTACTGTTTTTGGGTCTTGGCCAGTCTGCCACAGCAGTCACCTTCTCATTGTCCATGGAGACTCAATTTTGGCCAATAATGTAACCAAGAGACTGACCTTGCTCACATGGTACTCGTATTCCTCCGCTTTACAAACAGCTGGTTCCACAGGAGTTAGGAGAGCACTTGGCAAAAATGATTCACATGGTTTCAGGGCCTCCTCAATGTCCTCCACCATAGCACCTTGTTTGTTGCGGGAGAGCAGACCCGGAGTGCACTGAGTGACACTTTCCTTGTGTGATTGCGCCATCTATGGGATGGATGCAGAGATTGAGGGTGGAGGACTATGGGGCGGTTCCCAGTTGCTTCAACACCTCCATGTGGATGCGGTTGCCCTCCATTCTAACAACAATACTACTACTACTCCTACTGCTACTACTACTAATAATAATAAAATTATCATCAACAATACTACTACTTATAATAATAAAAAGAAGATCTCTGCAATGGACAAGCCACAGCTGAAGTGTCTTTGATCAAGGCGCCTAATTATAATGATAATAAAATCGACAATGACAACAGTAATAATAATGTGTGTGTGTGTGTGTATGTGTGTTAGAGACAGACAGAGAGAGAGACACAGGTGTGGAGACTCAGATTAAGCCCAGAAATAAGATCAGATTTAGTGTCCAATGAAAATCCTTGTTGGTGTTCTGTAGTATTTAAAGCAGTGTAAATACTCTAGTTAAGTCTCTCTCTTTCTCTCTCTCTCTCTCTCTCTCTCTCTCTCTCTCTCTCTCTCACACACACACACACACACACGTGTCTGCACATGATTGTGTTTGTGTTAAATTGAATTTCCCTCTGGGATTAATAAAAAGATCTGTCTATCTGTATGTGTGTGTCTGTTTGTACATGTCTGTGTTTGCACGTCTGAATGCGCATGTTTGTGTGTCTGGATCTGTTTGTACATGTGTGTATCTGTGTGTCACTGTTTGTACGTGTTTCTATGTGTGTGTGCCTGTTTGTACATGTGTGTGTGTCAGTACATGTTTTTTTGTTTGTATTTCTGTGTTTCCATTTGTGTGTTTGTATGTCTGTCTGTACATGTTCGTGTGTGTGTCCGTACATGTTTGTATGTGTGTATGTCTTTTTGTACATGTTTGTGTGTGTGAATGTACATGTTTGTATGTGTGTGTGTCTGTCTGTACATGTTTGTGTGTGTGCATGTCTGTCTATACATGTTTGTGTGTGTGTGTATGTCTGTCTGGACATGTATGTGTGTGTCGGTCTGTACATGTTTGTATGTATGTCTGTACATGTTTGTATGTATGTCTGTAGATGTTTGTATGTGTGTGTGTCTGTCTGTACATGTTTGTATGTATGTCTGTACATGTTTGTATGTATGTCTGTACATGTTTGTGTGTGTAAATGTACATGTTTGTATGTGTGTCTGTCTGTACATGATAGTATGTGTGTGTGTCAGCTTGTAGCCTGTGTCAGTTTGTACGTTACTGCGTGTATACTTGTGTATGTGTGTAATTATGTGTGTGTCTGTTTGTAGAAGTTTTTGTGTGCGTTTGTACATGTTTATGTGTGACAGACTGGCAGACACACACACACACACACACACATACACACACACACACACACACGTTTAGACAGACACAGACATAGAAACACATACAAGCAGACACACACAGTGCTGTCTGTCTAAACTAATGTGTATGATATGAAAATAAATATATTCACAGATGCAGTTTAATTCTCCATAATGAAATCAAGTTTCTGTTACCTTTATGGTGTGGGTGGAGTTTGTACAAAAAGTGGGTGGGGCTTATCTACTATTTTTAGTGCAGGCTTTAGAAAGAGCTTTAGTTTTTCACCTGCAGACTTCATCACTCTTCTCCACCTGTTCTTCTACTCTCCATCTATCACTCCGTCTTTCATCTTGTTCCTTCTTTCTTGAGGAAGAACAATGAGCTCCACAGACGACTCGGTGAAGGTTCTGCTGCTTGGTGAGGAACTGGAACCTAAACCACACTCATTTCACCTGGAAACCTTTAATGGGTTATACTCCCCATTCACATACACTATTCTTTCACATTCATTAAAACTGTGTGTGTGAGAGAGAGAGAGTGTGTGTGTATGTCTTTGTGTATGTGTCTGCATCTGTGTGTGTGAGTGTGTGTCTCTGTGTATGTCTGCATCTGTGTGTGTGTGTGTGTGTCTCTGCATCTGTGTGTGTGTGTGTGTCTCTGTGTATGTGTCTGCATCTGTGTGTGTGTGTGTGTGTGTCTGTGTATGTGTCTGCATCTGTGTGTGTGTGTGTATGTGTCTGCATCTGTGTGTGTGTGTGTGTGTGTCTGTCTCTGTGTATGTGTCTGCATCTGTGTGTGTCTCTGTGTGTGTCTGCATCTGTGTGTGTTGTGCAGTTTATATGTGTTGTGTGTGTGTCTCTGTGTATGTGTGTGTGTGTGTCTGTGTATGTGTATGTGTCTGTGTCTGCATCTGTGTCTGTGTCTGTGTCTGCATCTGTGTGTGTGTTTATGTGGGTGTGTGTGTGTCTGTGTATGTGTCTGCATCTGTGTGTGTGTGTTTGTGTGGGTGTGTGTGTGTCTATGTATGTGTCTGCATCTGTGTGTGTGTGTGTGTGTCTGTGTATGTGTCTGCATGTGTGTGTGTGTGTTGTGCAGTTTGTGTGTGTGTGTTGTGCAGTTTGTGTGTGTGTGTGTGTGTGTCATTTAAGATCATTAGCTCTTTAACATACTGTAAGCTAATTTAACATTATTGTGTGCATGAGCTTGTAACAGTTCTCACAGAGTAAAACACACACACACACACACACACACACATACGCACAGTAGAAATCACTAGTAGAAGACACTTTTGTCTTAAATTGTGTTTAGGGGTTAAAAGGCAGCAGTGGGATAATCCAGTTTAATCCAGTTTGAGTGCCGTCTTATCTTCTCATGATTTGTGTGTGTGTGTGTGTGTGTGTGTGTGTGTGTGTTGTGTGGTTTATGTATGAGTTTATTCCAACACACTGAACACACTCTGATACAACACACAGTCTAACACACTGAACACACTACAGTTCATCTTCCTGCTACTGGAGTAGATGAAGCTGTTGTGTTTGTCTAAACAGGTGCAGGTGAAGCAGGAAAGAGCACCATCATGAAGCAGATGAAGTGAGTGTCACACACACACACACACACACACATACACACACACAAACACACTCAGTTAGAATTAGAAGCTTAGGATTGAAAAGATCAGTGGTAAATCTGCCTGTGTGTATTTCTGGTGGTGGGGGTAGGGTGGAGGGTGTTCAATCGTTGTGACCATGTGGGGTCATCTTGCTGGTCATTGTAAGGAAAATGTTGTTGTTGTTGATTTTAAAAGCCTAAAAGAGCCCACAAGGTTTCCTTTTCACTACTGAGGTTAGGTTTAAATGTAAGTTTAGGTCAGGCTTAAGGTTAGTATTAGTTAGAGTTAGACATATCATTAATTAACCACATTAGTCATTATGTATAGGGGCCGTTTAGGGTGAAATGCCTGAAAAACATTCACATACATACTGTATAAATCACCATGCTCAGTCTACTAACATTTGTGAATGATAACTAATTAATGCACATAGGCCACACTTTCACTTACATTTACTGGAGTGTAAACCTATTTAACTGTGTGTGTGTGTGTGTGTGTGTGTGTGTGTGTGTGTGTGTAGGATCCTGTATCGTGGGGGTTTTACTAAGGAGGAGCTGTTAGAATATAAATCTGTCGTTTATAAAAACATTCTGCAATCAGCGCTGGCCATCGTTACTGGAATGGAGACACTCCAGATTAAATATGACACAGAAACCGCAAGCGTTAGTACTTTGTCTCTCTGTCTCTCTGTCTCACTGTCTCTCTCTGTCTGCGTCTCTGTGTCTCTCTTTCTCTCTGTCTGTGTCTCCCTGTCTCTCTCTCTGTCTCTCTTTCTCTCTCTCTTTCTCTCTCTCTCTCTGTCTGTCTCTCTCTCTGTCTCTGTCTGTCTCTCTCTCTCTGTCTCTCTCTCTTTGTCTCTCTCTCTGCCTGTCTCTCTGTATCTCTCTCTGTCTCTCACTTTTTCCCTTTCTCTCTCTCACACACAAATGTATTTTCCCATTAACTTTTGTGTGTGTGTGTGTGTGTGTGTGTGTCAGGAAGATGGTATGAGGTTACAGAGGTTAGTAGATGTGATGGAGGTGGGGACGATGTCGACTGAACTGACTGAGATCCTGAAGAGTTTGTGGAGAGATGGAGGAGTTCAGATCGCCATCGAAAGATCAGCTGAGTATCAGCTCAACGATTCTGCTACTTAGTGAGTGTGTGTGTGTGTGTGTGTGTGTGTGTGTGTGTGTGTGTGTGTGTGTGTGTGTGTGTGTGCGTGTTTGAGCTTGTGTGTGTTTGAGCTTGTGTGTAAAATATTTGACCTGCTTCAGTTACCTCGGTGACCTGGACCGGATTTGTGCTGTTGATTATATTCCTGATGTTCTGGATGTTCTTCATACTCGTATTGAAACCAGTGAGATAATAGAGGAACAGTTCACCTTTAAAGGGCTCAATTTCAGGTACACACACACACACACACACACACACACACACACACACACACACACTGTCTCTCTCTCTCTCTCTCTCTCTCTCTCTCTCTCTC